>JAQPPZ010016744.1:1200000-1800000 GCA_028583015.1 Wollemia nobilis | reverse complement strand
ATGATGATCCTCATCTATTAGATATCCTAGATGCCTATAAATATACTATGTAATTATAGTTGATTTAAAACTATGAATAGTGGTTTGGCAAGAAATTTTTTAGAAATAGGGTCAAGCTTGGAAGAGCTCATGTTTAATCATAATAATGAGGGTAGTATCTTGAGTAATGAATAGAAAGTGAAAATTCTCAACATGAAGGCAAAAAATGTGACTGAAGATAAAATTTCAATAATAAACATCTCACCCGATCAACAACAATTAATTGAAGACCAGTTATGGACCATTAATTTTGATGGAGCAAAATCTAAATTTGATAATGTGGATGGAATTAAATTGAGTTCATGGGGTGAGAGGGGAAAAATAAAGGCTTTTGAGCTTTCAAATTTAATGTTATTATGTGATTATATCCATCAAAATCAACATGATTATCATCATGGGCGTGTCTCAAATCATGGTAATCATGTTTGGGATCCTAGAAAATTTTATATATGATAAATCCTAAGTCTTGCATTGTAAATAACTTTGTACATAGTTCCTTGTTTTTGCATTATCAGGTGCATGATTTCTTGTTTGTGTTGTGACACGATTTCATTTGTTTTTGTTTGTTTGGTTATATCTTTGGTTTTAATTTTTTTTTTCTTTTGTTTCCTAGGTTTTATGTTGAGGAAAATTCATGTTAGAATAGGTTTTTTTGGTTTTTAAAGTTTGTTTGTTCTCTTTCATAAGAAATTTTATTTTACCTCCATTTTAAATTGTTCATGTTTGCATTTTCACACTTTTGGATTTGTCCCTCTAATTAAGGTAGTGCTTTGTGATAGCTATTAACTTCTGGTTTCTTTATTGATAGTGTTCCTTTGTCATGTAGGATGGTTTGGCTAGTTTAGAATCATGTGAAATTGGGGAAAAGGAAATAAAATTGTTTAGTAATCATTCTTAGATTTTGGACTAAGATAGTGGATTTTGGAACAATGAAACACTTTGCTAAAGCTCCACATGTAGCTCACTATATTAAAGGGTATTCTTTGAAACCTTGAAGAATGAATTCATTACGGTTTGGAAATTAAGGAAAAAAATCCAATACACTCCATATTTATCCTTAAGTGGTATCTAACCCAAGGGACACATAAGATATTTGCAAAGAAATCAAATGCTTATAAATTAAAAAAAAAGAAATGCAAATCAATATAGAGACTTGGTGATTCAGATAATCTCTATCGAGGCTATAGATGCTCGATGGGTAGTAGAGAAATGTCTAGAAGAGAACAAAGTCATATCCACTGGGGCTATAGATGCCTAGTTGGAAGTGGAGCAATATAGAGGTACATATTTATGAGTGACATTCTATAGCCTAAATGCAAAACAAATGATGGAATATGGATTGTTTCAAGAATACAAAATGAATCACAATTCACACACTAAGCAGAAGCAAATGGTTCATTTGTTTTCATTTGAAGCTTGTTGTGGAGTTTCCACAACCACCCCAAACTTCTTGGGGACCCACTTGTCATGTTTTGGTATTAAAGGTTTTTGGTTTTCTTTGGCTTGTAAGAATAGTGATGTTTGACCATTTATGTTAATGATTTTAATTGCTTTAGTTATTTTATATTTAATGATTAATTAATCTAGGCATTAATGCTTAGATTAGTTAAAATCCATTTTGATAAATAGAGTTTAATGTTCTTCATACTATCTAAGGTGATGGAATGTGTTTACTAAAGCAAGGCCTGACCAAAACATTACCTAAAACAAGAAGAGGATACAAAAGGTACAAAGAAATTGTGATAGAAAATAATATGCTATTATCTACCTAATATAATTACATTAATTATATTATGTATATAATAGTAATATTATTATGATGTTCTAAAATGTTATTATAATAATATTATTATGATTATATCATAATGTTCTAAAATGTTATTATTATAATAATATTATTATATTGTATATAATAATATTATTATAATATACTTTACAAAGGATGTGATAATAATATGTTTGACCATGTTACGTTTGATTGCAGGAGAAGGCGATGGCGGCTATTCAAAACGATCGAAGGCAAGGGTGGCTATTCCAAAATGTTCAAGGCTACATAACGCTGGAAAAAGAAGAAGCGGTCCAAATATAGCGTTAGGGTTTCATGAGGACAACACACAAGGCACCAGATTTGATAGTGAAACGGTTGAAACCAAAGGCATGCCGTCAAACAAGCCAACAAAGAAACATTATTAGGGCAACTCGTAACCCTAATCGATGGAGATAAAGGTCTACCTCAAGAGCATAGAAATTTTTTTGTTGGTATTGTGTAGTGTGAGTGTGAGAGCAAGGAGCTCGATAGCCATGGCGAAGGGTTGATAACACCATGGTTGCATCGATGGTATCCCCCTAACGTGGTGTTGACAATGCCATGGCTACGATCGAACACAACACCATGGCGAAGTTGTTTTGATAGCAACATGGTTGCGTCGATCGTAGCACCACGACATGGTGTTGAAAGTGCCATGGCTGTGTCGATGGCGTAATGGCCTCACTGGGTTATATGGAAACCAAATTGCCTAGGATGGGGGACGTCATGCCAATCCTTGGGTACGTTTGGTATGGCTTCGAAGAGATACCATCGGGCCTTGGTTTCGAAGAGCACAATGAAAATCTCTTTGAATGAGATTGGCATGCCTTATTTTAATGTGAATGTTGTTTATTATATTCAATATTTTAAAGGAGACCTAAAATCGTAGGGGTTATAAGGTATAGTTAAATGTTTTTTATTATTCATTTTGATGGGTGCAAAGGGGTGTTCTTGGGTAAAATGCCTATGTGATAAGAGAAAGGGGAGACATAAGGAGTTACGTAAGATTATATTTTTGGTTTTATTATTGTTTAAAATAATGTTTAGAAGTGTTATTTTATTGTATTAAATCACTTAAAATGATGATGGATTATTTTCTTATATCCATTTATTATTTTAATTGTGAAAGAAGTTTAAGCGAAAGGACTTCTAAGCATTATTTATACCTTGCTAACCTACCTATTTGGGGGGGGATGGAAATGATATAACATTTCAAAAAGCAATGAGAAAGAGCATTTTTCATATTTTGAGAGGGTAGCAAACTTTTGTGAGCAAAATCAAAAGGAGCGTTTCTAATCATAAAACTAACGTTTTAAGTGTCTTATCATTTCTGCATTTTAGTGACTTCTAGCCATTGTCTTATGCCATGAAATGGGTTGCAATAGGCGAAGGTCAAGATGATGCATTTTCTCTATTATTTCCTTTGAGTTTTGCACTTGATTTAATGGTATTGTGCTTATGTTGTAGGTCCATTAATTTAGGTTGTTTTATGATTACCTCATAACTTGGGAATTTGCAGGGAGGAGCTTGCTAAACTAATTCAGAATTTGACTTTTTTAGCTAACCGAATCTGCATTATTTATTCATTCATTTTTGTTAAGTTCATTTTATTTCAAGCATTCAATCATTTTATTCTGGTCCATCTAGAATTTCAGTTTCTTTTATTTCCATTCTGGTCCTTTTCTAGAATTTTTTCTAATTTCCTTTTAGTTTCATTTCTATTTTGGTCCATTTTCAGAATTGTTAAGCTTTCAAGTTATTTCCATTCTGGTCATTTTCTAGAATTTTTGCACCTCCAAAATTCATTAATCTAAGCTTTTAGATAAAACACATGGTTTAGGAGGAATACTAACCTGCTATTTCACATTAAATTAAGATAAAAAATGAAAGCTAATTTTGCTAACATTGCTAACACGCTAACTTCTACTAACTACTATTAGGGTAGTGGCATCAACATAAGGAAGATAAAATGAACCCAACTATCTAAAACTTACTTCATCTTAAAGGCACAAACATTAAAATGAAGTGGAAAATTCCACATTTTATCATTTGAAACCTTTTAAGTGAAGATAAAATACTTTATTAATAGGGATTTAGGGTAGCATCAATTTAAAAAACCCTAAAAAGAATTGCTTTTATTTTACACTGGCTTTTCAGTTAGATCTTTCAATCACTAAGCATTGTTTAGAACCAGCAAAAGCCCCCTTGTTTATGGTCACATGCATTATTGAATTATTTTTGGCACTATTACAATCTTTAGATATTTTACCAGAACCTTGGAGAAGTTGAATGTTTGTCATTTGGTTTCTTTTCAAGAGAGAGTTTTCTATTCAATACTCTACATGTGGTGGTATTTTGCAATTGGGAAAAATATACATTCAACATATTTAGCGCTAGAAGGAGGGCCTTATTTTATGCTTTGTGATTTAGGTTTTTTTTTTCTAATGCTAACGTGGTCTTTTTTGGTTCAACAATATTGTGTTTGCAGGTGCAACATGTTACTCTTGACTAGTTTGTGAGAAACCTTAGCAGAATAGATTTTTGGTTGCCACACCTGGTGTTCATTGGTTCAACTCCACGTTCTTAGTTAGCTGCTGACTTGGACCATTCATCCCATGCTATAGTCATGGCATCCGTCGACTACATTGCAATAGTGTTCATGTTCCACTGTGAAAGCATCTATATCAACAATGGCATCATCCGGGTCTGATAGGCCTTCATGTGCCATCTTCCTCTGATTGGTCACTTTGCTCTTCAATTGCCGCAATACCACATCATACATGTGGAACCATGGCCACATCATTTGCCTTTGGTCACCAAGGTCCGTCGAACACCCTCTGCTTATTACCATTACTTCTTTTGAATTATCTCATTAACACCATTCATCCAGGGTGGATGCTCACTCAAAAAACTCTTGACAAGGTCCACGTCTTCCCAAGCGTTGGGTCCATATCAATTGCAATGGACCCCACTCTCCTTCGCTATGCCACGTCGGATTCGTTTTCCACTTCATTCGCTTGCTTACGATGTTTTTTTGCTGCTCCAGCTTTTTGAACTTTTCGTCGCGTCCCTACCTACGCAAATAGCTTTAATATTAGACTAGCATGAGACCCAAAATAAACTTAACTCAAACTTTAACTAAATAGACATTATGGTAATAAATATAAAATTAATTAAAAAATCTAACGATATTTTTTATTTATATCGCTTCATTTATTATATATATAATGTATAATTTTATATTATATATAAAAATTATTTTATTACTTTATTTTAAAATTTTACTCATATAAAGGTTTATTTTTATTTTATTTTTTTGTTTAATTAATATAATATAATATATATTAATTTTTTTGATTTGAATCATTTTAAAATTGAAATAATCTAATCTAACCTTAATTGTCTAAAAACAAAAAACCCTACTCCAGTTAACAGCGAAAGGATGAGGTAAAAACACAACATACTGAGGACCTATTATTTGAAACAAGGAAACCTCCCCCCCTTTATATGCCGCCTCGCTTCAAAGCTATATTACTAAGGCTCTCAATTGACAAACACCTTTTTCTTTTTGCACCTCTTTTTGGAATCTCTACTTTGCAACATGCACAACCCAAATATTAGAGTTTAACCTATATCCAAATAATGAGAATGGAACAAAAAGACATGAATCATCAGATTCATTCAGCATCAGCCCAATGTGTGAAAAGCGTTTTATTCCTTATCGTTTGAAACCATTCAAAATTCCATTATCAATTTAACATGAATGTATATGATAGGTTTGGGATGATTTATGTAGGATTGAATGCATGGCAAGGATGCTAAATTATGAACAACATGCTTTGAAAAATATTCAAAACTTCTAGTACCATAAACAAACACACTAGAACCATCAAGCCCTTTTAATACCAAACATGTGTGCAATGAATTCATTTACCAGATCGAGAGCTCAGTTGTGAACCACTACGATCCTAAACCATTGTGTGAAAATGGACTTAGAGCCTTGGGGAATTGGATTCTCAACCTAAGTATGATGAGAATTTTACCCTATCCTTACTACTCTGATTTTGAGTTTATTACCTCATCTTGACCAAAATGGTTAAACTTGTTATGAATGAAACTGCAAGGCTAGCCTATCCATTTGATAATTTAGAGGTCTCACTTTTAAATGAGACATATCACCATACACCAGCATACTCCACTACCAGTCAATCATCTATATCCCGGTGGATGTTAGCCCCATAGTCCATGATTTTGCTTTTGATTTCTTGGATCTTAGATATGACTACCCATCCTTTGGAGGGGACATGTAGTACGATATTTACAATCCAATAGTCAATGGTTTGTGATGCAAGCAGACTCAGAGCTTTGGAAAATTGGATTCTCAACCTAAGTATGATGAGAATTTGACCCTATCCTTACTACTCTAATTCTGAGTTTCAAGTATTGTGGCAGCAGTGAAAACCATTATTTTATGGACTATGTTGCATGATATAACCGAGAAGAATGACTCTTTTCACCTCACTTTTTCTTCCAAGGATGGTTTTGACCATTTTATCCAAGATGCTTATTATGTGCAAATCGTGTTTGGTTCAGGACAGTTTTTGTATCAGTTCCCAATCTCAAGATCTTCTTAGTGTATATTGCGCAATGATCCTAAGATAATTTAACATGTTCTTGGTGATTACCTTTGAAATGTATATACAAGTGAAGTGCAATGCAATGTGAAATTTTCCATAAAATATGGTTGAATGATATGGAGCATATAAAATATTTCATCCTAATTTGTAAAATTGACAACTTCATGCATGACAAGTTTCAAACAATATTTTTTAATGCATTTGTGATCATTGTGGAGCCTTATACAATAAAATTATGATTTTTCACATTCTCTTGGTCTTAGTTAACATTCAAGAGGACATGAGCTGATATCTCACTCTAAAATACTGGAAAACAACCAAAAATTAGAAGCAAATTAATACAAAATACCCAATCAACTTGCAAACATAAAAAAATCCACACCCAAAACCGAACATGAAACCAGGACACACAAGCTATATAAAAGACTAAAAATCTAAAAAAAATTGGAAGTGAATAAATATAAACACACAATCAGACTCAACATCATCAACACAAACGTATTTACATATAATATAGGATCTTGCATTTTTTAGGCCTGAAAGTCATGCTTTAAGTGCAGCCCATTGACAGGCAATGCCAAATCATTCCCATCCAAGGTTTTTAATCTAAAACTATTTTCACCTAAGATTTCAGAAATTTTATACGGACCCAACAAAAAAAATCAAAATTTTCATGATCTCCTTTATTTTCATGCCTTTTATCCCACAACAATACTAGGTTTACAACTTTAAATATTTTGATTTTGGACCTCTTATCAAACCATATTTTCACTATATCTTGATGTTTTCTGAAATGAAGCATGGCCTCATCCCTTTTCTCGTCAATATGCATTAACTGTGTCAACCTAGTTTCAAGTTTATCATTAGTTCCAATATATTCTTTCATGAAATGCAATGTTTGTAATCTTAGATTTGTGGGAAAAATGGGATATTGCCCATAGACTAAGTGATAAAGAGATATTCCTATTTATTCCTTGGTTCTTATCCTATCAGCCCAATGGGCAAATTTTAATTTGCTATGCCAATCCCTAGGATTCTTTTCAAGTAATTTTTTGATTATGCATAGAAAATTTTTATTGGAGGATTCCACTAAACCATTACCTTATGGATAATAATTTGAGGAGTGGACAATAATTTGAGGAGAATTTCAAGCTTACCATATTATCATATGTCCAAGATGTAAATTCCAAATAAGAAAAGGTAGAGCCATTATCACTTGCAATCGAGTTGGGTATTCCAAAACGAGTCACAATATTATCTTCTAAAAACTTAATAACCACCTTTGAAGTGGCGTGTTTCATGGGAATGGCTTTAGTCCACCTTGTGCAATAATATATGGTAGTAAGGATGTATTTATGAGAATCGGATTAGTTAGGATTGATGATCCCAACAAAATCCAATTCCCATTGTGCAAAAGGTCTTGCCTCTACCACAAATTGTAATGGCATTGCAACATTTCTTTCTTGATTGGCCACCACTTGACATGTGTGGCATGATCTCACATGAGCATGTGCATCTTTGAACAAGTGGGGCTAGTAGTATCCAGACCTAAGAATTTTATGTGTCGTTGCATTGGCTGACCCGTGTCCAGTTCCATACTTACCATGGAAATCCTTAAGTACTTGGGTCGCCTCTTCTTGATCAACACAACAAAGATAAATCCCTTCGTGGTTCCTCCTATATAGAAAACCAAATTTAATTAGGAAATGTGTATATTTCAAGTGCAAAACTCTTCATTTAGAGGAATTAATATGTGATGGGCACTTACCATTCAGTAATAAATATACAATATCAACGTACCACTCATATTTGGTTGTCATATACCTCATAGTGTTGACATGATATCAATGGGTCTATTTATGCGATTGACTTAACCAAACCTTGTCCACGAACTATTTTCATGGGTCAGATTTCAAATCAAATTCTTGAAGGGTCAAAATCTATTTTCTCCATCTTTCACCCAGTTCATTTTGTAAAAACATAGAATTAAAGGTCGGGTCAAGAACCACAACAAAGAATTTACTGTGAAATATATAATGCTTGAATTTCTTGATGGTCTTGAACAATGCATATATTTGTTTATCTAGAATAGAATACCTCAGCTTTGTATCCTTCAAAGGGTAACTCAAGAAGGCTATGGGATTTTCAATGTTACCTTCACTCTTCTGAGTTAGAATTCTTGCAAAAGAATGATCTGAAGCCAACATATAATATAAAAAGGCTTTGAATAATCTGGACTGATTAAAATAGGGGTCCTAGAGATAGCATCCTTGATGCTTTTGAAATCTTACTTATTTTCATTTGTCCATTTGATATGAACATCCTTATTTAACATGTCATTCAAAGGCTTAGTGATCTCAAAAAATCCTAAAATAAACTTCTTTACAAAGTTGATTTTATCGAAGAAATATCTTAACTCTTTTTTACTATTGGGTGGAGGAATGGCTAGTATAACTGCTATTATTTCTGTATCAATAGCAATCCCATATTTTGAAATTACATGGCCTAATAGTTTACCTTCCTTCCTCCAATTTTTTTGGGGGCTTCTTTTTTTTCTCAAGTCTTTGTCTTCCTTTTCTTGCACCCCTATCCTTCCCAATGGTCCTTACGTTTCCACCTTTTTCTTTTTTTGTTGTTGATAAGATTTAACAACCAAAATATATTTTGTGCCTTTTTTCCAATAATTTTTCTCTCTCTTCCCTTTTTGTTTCTTGTTTTTATATTTGCTCCTTTTTACTCCTTCCCACCCTTTCTTCTTCCTCTCTCCCCTCTCCCCTACTAGCTCAAAAATACTAGAATTAGTTGATGATTTCTTTTTGGGTCCACACCCCCCCGCGGCCACAAGCACCCCCCGATTATTTTTCCTAGATATTAGGGATATATTAAATGCCTTAAACTCATCTATCAAGTCCCTAACTCTAGTTTTTTAAAGGATTAATCTTTTATCCCGACAAGTATATTGCCATTTAACTTGTTTAACCATAAAATCTGAATCTCCCAACACTTTGAGACATTTAAATTTCTTCCTTAGGGCCAATTGAAGTTTGAAATAAGCACTTCATATTTTACCACATTGTTGGTGGCTAGGAACTATAATCTATAGGCAAGAATCATGGGCTTGCTACCAAAACATGTAAGTTCAATGCCAGCTCCAACAACTTGTTTTGAATTAGATCCAATAAATCTTAGAGTCCAAACCAAATTATCCTCTTTCGAAGTATTACAAGAAATATTTTTCTTTTGAGGATCCTAAATTTATTCTATGTCCAAGCTATAGGCCCCTAATTCAGTTTCAACTTATTGGATTTCATTGGGTCTATTGTACTCAGTTATCATCTCCTTGAGTCTAGGTTCACTATCCACCTAAATTTCATTTGCCACTCCTCTCCAAGGCAACCACATATGTGAAGAATCTGTTACAATATACCCATTCAAATTTTTACTCCAATCTCTTCCCAATAAAATTTCATATTTGGTAGGAATATTCAGTACCAATGTCTAGATCAACCAACACTCCTCAATGAACATTGCATCCATGCCATTGATCATACACGAGTATATCAAGATCGCCTTCACCATGCCTACAATAGTAAGGTACATCAACATGAATATTAGATTGGCAACTTGGTTCTCAAGGAGAACCAACAAATCACAAGTCAACCTCACCAACAGTAGCAATAAATTCACCCCAAACTAGTTAGGACCATTTATTATCACACACAAATACGATTTAGGAGCATATCATCTAGAAAATATTGAAGGCCTTAATGATCCTAAACCCATCAACATCTTGCATATTCATGCTTTCAATGCATGATTCATAAACATAGTCACCATCGCGAGTGTCACATAGTATTAGAAATAAATCATTAAGCACATCATTGTGTGAATCTATTATTTATGCTTTATTATTTCTCTATACATGTATGTTTTACCTTTCTGCCATTTTTATGCTTAGGGTATTTATTTTTTCTTTTGTAGGACTCATGTCATCAATAGGAGAGCTCTACAATGGCCTCACCTACCATCATGCAGGACCATCTACAACCATAGAAAAAACCCATTACATCGGTCAATCTCACCCGATCACCAATCGCCCTTCATACCAAGAACTTCTCGTGTTCATCCCATTTAGGTCACCACACCTCACCTTGACACCATTCCCATCACCAATGAGGTTTATCCTATTTTCCACACTCTAGTGATAGCCAGATCACCATGTCCTCTTTCGATGATAAAGAGGAATCCACCCAATCGAAAGCACAAGAATCATCCTCCCATTCATTTGATAATATCAGATGTGACTATTCACCTCCAAGTCATTCACAACATCCCATAGGATCTTACCACCCACCTAATAGGTAATACACACCTCATCAACCTCGCCCTACATTTTTACCTACCCTCCTTCCCAATGGTGAGTCTACCTATGCCAAAGATTTGCAAGCTTGCGTGGCCCAAGCTACTCAAGTCGGTCATGCAAACATTCCTCTTTCTCATTTGCATCATCGCCCGAGGCCATTGCCTATGCCATCGGTCCTCAAGACACCACCTTCACCACTATGAGGTTTATCACCCTAGCCAATCTTACGATCACCATAGTAATTTCACTCTATTGCTTCCTCATCACATCCCTATCCTTTTTCTACCATGCATCAAGCTATTCCATTCACCTTGGAATCTTGATCGCCCCCTTCCCCAATACCATCACCACCACACCATGAGATACAACATCTCATCTCCTATATTGAAGCTCTAGAGTTGTAGATGAGCCACTATTGTTGCCACGTTCACCCACAATAGTCTCCCATGACCCGTCCATCCTCATTGCCACATAGATCCCTTCCCCAACCCTGGATTCGACCCATGCCGGAACCTAGACCCATGCCTCCATTACTAGATCATCTTTCACCTAGACCTTTCTCACCACCAATAGACCCATACATCTATCCTATGCCTATTCCACATATGCCCCTTTCTTAAATGTTCCATCATCTCATGCACTAGGGTCTTATTGATCTACCTGAGATTCGACCTACTGACCCCACATGTCCTAAACCATGAAATTACAAGGAGAATAAATTTTGCATCTACCATCGCCAGCCAGGTCATGATATCTAAGAGTGCAAATAATTTGAAACCCTGGTGCACAACATGTTGCACGATGAGCGTACCCCATCACCAGAGTGTTCCTTCCGTTTTAGCCGACTGGTCAATCCTCCGCACCGCGTTACTCACAGGACTTTACCACCCTGTAGTACCCTAAAAGTGCCTACTCACTATATTCATAATATTTCCAACTATGGCTCTAGCTGCAACTCTAGCCATGTCATCACTTCACCATCCTATTCCTGCTCGGATCTATGCCATTTCACTCGATAGTAGTGTTAGCTAATAATTTTCTTATGTCTTATTCTTCTACTTCTTACGTACATTGATTCATTTCTTCTCTTCTATCATTATCGGCTATTGGTGATCCCCTTATATTTATTGGTAACCAAAGCCTATTTCTTCTCACTTCTTCCACTTGTACATTCCAATTTTACATCTTGCTTCTTCTTGGCGACTATTACATACACTTATACAACTCATAGCTTATACATCTACTACACACACACACCCCACACACTGGGGAAACCATGATTATAGCATTACATTTTTTGTCATCATTACACACTTTACTTATCTGTAAATAGGTTCTTCTAAAAATTCTCTTTCTAAACAACATAAATTTCTTCTTGTAAATATCATATTCTTCCACTTGCATCACTTAAAGTTACATTCATTGCACATATCCATATGCTTTATAGTTAAAATTTTAATTCATGTTTATACATTCTCCCCAAAAATGCACCTTAGCAGGAATAATACATGCACTTGTTAGCATCACCACCTGGATGTCCATTCCCCCTTTTCAAGATCAGGGTATACATAGGTGTCATGTTTAATTTTGACTACTCTATAGTTTAGGCAATCAAGTGTCACCCATAGCTACTAAGTATTGTATATTCTTCTTATGGTCTTTTAGGTTGGTTCAACTTCTCTCATGAATCGCTCACAATAGGTTACACATTAACAATTTTGAGCCTAGGAAAGAAGACATCTTGAGTAGATATCACCATATAGCAAATGGTATCCCTTGCTCATCCTATCGCCTGCATGGTCAATATATGACCTAGGGATAAACAAAGGGATCAAGCATAAGCAAAATTAAATAATTGGGTAGAAAATAAACTTCATCGCCCATACAAAAAGAGAAAGAAAGAAAAAAGAAAAAAAATAAAAGAAAAAAAAATAAATGAAACGAAAATAGCACTACCACAATCAAATAGGTTAAAAATAGAACCCAGGTAGAAAACAAAAGGAAATACCTCTTGATATCACACATGTTATGCTTTTCACCTTTGGTCCTTAGGTTCAACATAACACTATGGGATAATTCCAAAAACTTGCCTACCAGTGGAATAATATTACAGGTGACAACACATCTCTTACATTCGCATCTCACTTTTGTAGATATCACTATTGTGGATGGATGAGCGAGCTAGTCTAGTAGCATCTACAATGGGTTAATCATTCGCACCTCCCTCAAAATGGATAAATGAACCTTACACATTCGCACACATAGGTCCAAGACATATTTTGAACCAGACCGATTATGTTATAAGTTACCACAAAATTTGTATAGCTAAGGGTTTGAGATTTGATTGTCATAACTATGTTAGTCAAAACCATTACACATGCCTTAAATTATCCAACTTCCCTAAAATCATGGAATGGATCGCATCCATACAGGTCAATGTCATGATACGAGTGCTTCCTTGGCATATTTCAGTACGTCCATACATGCATCCATGCATCTATGTCATATACATTTAGTACACATTACATCACCACATTCATCCTACATGCATTCATACAAATGATATTTCACAAATGCATTTCACATCGTATTACATCATTGTATTCATCCTACATGCATTCATACAAATTACATTTCACAATGCATTACATCGCATTGCATTCAAAATCAAACCATGCGTACCATCCTACAACATATCCATAATACAACATAATCATAGATCTACATCCTACCACATTTGTACATTTAGTCATCATACAAATCTACAAACTATGTTATACTATCTATGTAAACATAAACAAATCAAATTCAAATCATAATCATAACACATGTATATGTAATAGCCAAAACCAAAAGGTATGTATATGTGTTATCCATCATTCAAAACTGGGGCATCCTTTACCTCACCCTCATCAAAACCAAATCAAATCACCAGGTTCAAAATATTGCATCCTTTACCTCACCTTCATCAAATCAAATCAATCACTAGGTCCAAAAGGTTTCCCCCTTTTGCCTTACCTTTATCACAATCATTTTTTTTAAACACTAGGTTTTCTCCAAAATCCTCAGCAAAAATTTTGGGAACATTCTTTTTAAAATCTCTTAACAAATTAGGTTCACCAAAAACCTCAACAAAACTTTGGATAGGTTTTCCCAAAAACCTCAGCAAAACTTTGGATAGGTTTTCCCAAAAACCTCAACAAAACTTTGGATAGGTTTCTCAAAAAACCTTAGTAAAAATCTGGATAGGTTTCTCCAAAAACCTCAATAAAAATTTGGATAGGTTTCTCCAAAAACCTCAGTAAAACTTTGGATAGGTTTCTCCAAAAACCTCAGTAAAACTTTGGATAGGTTTATCCCAAAACCTTAGCAAAAATAGCATAGCCTAGCATTGCCTAGCATAGCACAACAATTTTTCACCTCTTTGTCCTCACAAATATTTTGCTTCCATGCACACCCTTCACAAGGCTTGAAATTATGAATTCATTACTTCTAAAAGTAGGGTCATCTTTGGTCTAACTTTTCACCTATTAAATTATCTCCACATTTCCTAAAACTTTCACCATCGTATTGGACTTAGAAAGAGCTTTCCAACAGTATAATATTTGTCCAATTTTGATATATTTTGGTTCCCCAAACTACCAAAACACTACACATGTGTCAAACAATTCAAAACCTTAATTTGCCCCTCGGTGGTGAATTCAGCTCAAACCTTCCAAAATCAATCAAAATGCTCCCAAAACCCTAGGAAATCATGCAAACTTCTTCTACAACTCTAGGAACTTCTCAAAAAAAATTCTTCTAATTCAATTTGCAATCATACACATCATGCATTGGTATCTTATCAATCATTGCATCATCAACTCATTGCATTCCATTCACCTCATTGTTGATTCCTCATTTGAGGGGGTATTCATATCCAAAGTCAGCTTTGCATGCAATCACAACATCAAAAATCCAAAAGCATGATTAGCACATTTGTCTACAATTTTTTTTGCTGAATATTATCATACGAAATAATCTCAATCACAATCAGACATGGGTTACATCAAGAGAGTTATGCGTGATAATAGAAAGGTCATCTTGAAATTCATGGAACATAATGAATGACACGAGTGACTAATTCAGCATAACATTTGGAAAACTTCACTCTGGCATTCATGGAGCAAAATGAATGACATGTTTGAATAATTCAAATGTTAATTAACTCAAATGGTTTGACACTTGTCACCATGTTCTCATCAATAAATCAACAAAAAATATTTAGTTAGGCTTTTGTCCTAATCATACTTTTAGACCATGCTGATCTGGTCACAAAAGCAAAGCAATCAAAAGTTGACATTCTCAAGCAACTAGTATGGCATCGTAAATGTCATATGGACTAAGCAAAATCACATCATTGCATTCATAATCATTCATTTTCCCTTACCAGAATTTTTTTTATCTCTTTCCTCTTTTCCTTCTTTCCTTCCTCTCTTCTTCCCCTATGGACATTAAGTTGATGTTGTATGGTCACACTTCGAGTGGCTATATACCTTTTATTAGATTCCATTCTTTCTCTTCTTTTCCCTGGATACTCGATTGATTTGTATGGTCATGCTTTGAGTGGCTACATACCCTTTTATTGGATTCCATTCCCCTTATATCCCTTTTCCTTCTGCACAAACCCTTCATATTTTTGTATTAAACTATGTTCTACATAGTATAGTACAAAAATGGGCAAAATGTAGACACCCAAAAGTCACACATTGCTATTTTTGCATATCTATAGGTGATTTTAGACATCCCTAGGCTATTGTAGACTATCGTAGTCATGCGTAGACATGCGTAGACATGCGTAGACTTCCATAAGTTCACCATAGTAACATGTAGACTTCCACAAATGGCTTTCAGGTCCAAAACCCTAATAAGCCATCAAAACCACATATTATGAATCTAGATAGCTTTAGATGACAACCTAAGGTGATGCATATCCCATTTACACTCAATTGACATCCCCACGGGGTATTAATTGGCAAAATCAATTAAAAGACAATTATCAAATTCTAATTTAATGTTTACTTTACTTAAGCCCCTTTTAGGGTAAAATTGGATTAATTAACTCTTAATTTATAATTAGTGTTAATCAAATCCTCCCACATATGCTAATTTAGGGTTTCCTAGGGTTTTCTTTTAATCCTCCCCTAAATATTCTTAAGGTCTAATTAGGATTAGCACTAATACTTCCTCACACATGTGTGAGGATAGGATATTTCCTACTTAGAATGTGAGGTTGCCACATAGCATTTCTTAACCTAACCCTAGTCAGAATAAAACCTAGGTTTAGTCTATCTAACCTCCTCTACATCTTGCATTTGCCTATAAATAATGGGTCCCAAACCCCTAATCAAGTCTGATTCCCAAATTTAACAAAGTATAGTTACTCTACAAAAATGGAAAGCCAATAGTACATAGTTTGTTCCCGATGCACATAGACAGATTTTGATAGCATACAGAGGCACCCTAGCTGCCTTAGGATAGATCTATCAAAGATATTTTACTAGAAGATCATCATAGCTCAATTCATAGCCTACCCTATGAATCTAGCCCCAATTAGTGACCTGGGTCACGAATTACATCTACAAGCCACAAATAACCCCAAATTTGGAGGTTATTCAGCAGATTTGAATGAAAGGAACACCAAAAAATTGCAACCCAGTGGTGGCTCACATACAAATAATCCCACCTACACTGAGGGACATCATAAGGAGGCATCATGCCTATATTGCTTATTCATGAAAATAAAGAAAAGGGGAAACTCTCCCTATTTGTAACCTATACAAAATTGATAATGAATAAAGCATATGTTTCTAAATGACTTGTGTTATTACTTGTTGTTAGATCAAATTTCAAATTATGGTCATTTCAACAACATAACACCATTGTTCAACATGCCTTTAGAGAGGCTAACTTTGTTGCTGATAGATTGGCAAATATTGGAGCTAACGTCTAAGGACTACTGACATGGACTGATACTCTTCCTCCTGAGGTGGTAGAGCTTGTTAGAAGTGATCAAAATAATGGTAATCATGTTGAATCTTAAAAATATCATTCAGTTCATTGCCCAACATTATGCCTTCCATGTGAAGCATTGGGTTCATGTCCTAATTCCTTTGTTATCCCTTCCATCAAGGACTATGCCTTACTTTGAAATTTGGACTCATGACCCATTGTGTTTTAATTTTAAATTACCAGTCACCTTTATTCATGCTCGCACCTATTTATTAATAACCAAATCCTCTTGGAATGCCAAGGTAAAGCCTAGCATGATTTTTAATCATACTTATCCTATGTGTTTTGATATTCACAATCTTGTTTCATCGAGAACCATCTTCCACCGTCTAGCCAATTGCATTGTTCCAAGAATTTATTGGGTTAATATCCCAATCCTTTCTATGTCTTATGCCAGACTCTCTTTTTGGATTCATCTTCTAAGCATCCTCAATGGTCAACATTTTATTTTGATATTGATTTTCTCGACTATCTATTGCAAAATTTGATGCCTAAAAATCTGCCTTGTTATCTGCCCTAGCTAGTATCATTCCTTCAAGTGGATTTTTCTTTTTTTGAAGCATCCTTTATGGATTTACTGCAAAACCCAAATCTACAATAGTGCTTTCCTTTTATATGATTCTTTACATGCTCTGCTTATCCATTAGTGCGTTGCTTATTTTCTTGTCCTATTTATCCCTAGCCATTCCTTTTGTTTTCCTTCTCGTTATTTTTTGTCCATAACCATGAAAGAAGGAAAACCCATCTTCATTGAGCCTGAGGTGTTCAATATTGAATCCATTGTTCGAGACATGTGGAAGGACAAAGGAACACTAATTGATTTTTTCATGTTGTTTGCTAGTGTTGATGAGGAGGTTACAAAATCCTTTGCTGAATTCTGGAACAAGGGCCTGGTTACTATTCATGATGTGGAATTTCAAATTAATATCAAGCTGCTGGCAGACCTGACAGGACAATCTATGGATGACAAGGTGATCATAAGGAATAAACATATCTGGTAAGTAGAGTTGATGCATTTTGAGAAATCCTCAATGATTCACAAGATGGTCAAGAAATGTCTATACTATCATCATCCCTCCACTCCCTAAAGAGAAATTCTAAAACCTATCATGCAATACCTTACCTTTGATAATCATGAATCAAAGCTCTGTTGTTTCCATTTGGCTTTCGTAAACCACTTACGTGAATCCAAAATGATGAACATTCTCGCTGCCCTCTTTTGTTCCATAGATTACACCATAATATCCACCCGATCTAAAAAGGAGGAGGGTTTACCCTATCATCAAGGGCTTTTTAAAGTCCTTTATAGATTTCTCCTTTTGAAATTCCCCAAAGGAAACATCCATACCCCATATTCTAATGAAGAAAATTCTTCCTCAACTCCCACTCCTAAAATTTCTAGACCTAAGAGGAAGGAGAAAAATGACAAACCTCTTCCTAATTTCAACATCAGAAAAAGGTCAAGGTTGAGAGTACACCTATTAGATGTTCTCGGATGCTCAAGCTTAAATAAATTTTTGAAACCCCTCCTTCCACGTATTTTAAACCTATAAAATACCATTCCAATTCACTTGATCTTGTGGAGAAATACCTTCATAAACTTGTTTTCTAGGCAACCTCTACCATAATTGATCATCTAGAAATAGCCCACATGGTCATCGATAAAGCAATTTCAAGGCTAAAGGATCAGTGCCAAGCTCTCAGTATTCTGTTCTTTTGTGATATGTTCGAGGATATTCCTACCTTTTTAATTTTTGAGGGTCCCTATGATGCCAAGGGTGACGACAAAGATGAGGACATGGTGGATGTTGCAAAGGAATGTTGCATTGATGTTCTGAAGGATGTTCCAAAGGATGCACCGAAGGATGAAGCAAAGGATACCATGCTGGAGACCACTATTGCTTCTCCTATGCATATTGAAGTTCCTCTCTAAGCAAGGATGTGGTTCCACCTACTGCTTTCTTTTCCTTTTTTCTCTCATTCCTTAGGTCTGGAGGTTTTGGTCTTGTTTAGTCCAACTAGCTATAGGCCTGTTTCTTTTTGTTCCTTTCTATTTGAGGATGGCTTATTTTTGTTGTAGTAGGATTTTTACATCTTTTTTGTATTCCTTTCAGGGTTCCTCTTGTGTTCCTCTTCTTGTTTCATTTTTTTACAAGGCATTTGGGTGCCTTTCAAATGCCCTCTTTTGATAATTAAAATATTTAACTTACAAAAAAAAAGTTAGAGCTTTTGAGCCCAAATTTGAGAAAATATGTTAGATGATTGGTTGGGATTATTATGGCATAAGGCCAAATAACATTGAGCAACTAAATACTCACCCTTAGTAGTGTTGTTCCATCCAAAACAATATTTATCATGGGACCAAGAGAGAGATCTCATATGAAGGATGCACTAGATATCTTGTCTTTATCTTTCAAGAATTTTAATAGGTCAGTCCTCAATAGGGATCCAATATCTACCAACCTATGAATTACTAGTATGGTACTAATAGTAATTAGCCACTTTTATCTAGTTAGCTAGGTGAAGCTCCTCCATAGAAGACCTCCAATCGAGAAACTAAGTTATTAAAGGCTTGTGACCATCCCAAGAATATGTCTAAAAATTTACCTGTTGATCATTATGAATGATCCAAAATAATTTTTTCTTTATCAAATCCTCACCAGTCTCAAGAACTTCTAAAATGGGAGAACCTTTGGAAGGTAATTTATAGTGAACAAGGTCTTCATGAATTTTGTTCTCAACATATTTAGCACAAATATTCTTGGCCCAAAGAGCATTGGGGTTATGCAAAATCCTCCAATATAATTTAGTTGCTAAAGCTTTGTTGTTATTTATAGCATACCAAAATCCTAACCCCCCTTCATTCTTATAAATATATTAAGTGTCCCATTTCACTAAGGCCCATTTTATTTTCTCCTTAGTACCACTCCAGAGGATCCGATGATTGATTTGATCCAGTTCTCGAAGAATAGTCTTTGGGATATTTAGACTTTGGGATATTCAACATGGTAGAAACATAAATAGGAATAACTTGAAGGACTAATTTTACCAAGGTGATTCTACCCATAAAAGAAAGCCACCTATTGGTCCATTTTCCAAAAATTTTTTGACTTTGTCCAACAACCAATTCCAGTATTTTTTTGTCTTCGAATATTGATGGGAATACTTATATAAGTGATTGGAAGTGAGGTCTTCCTACATATTAATTTATCCAAAACCATGGATTCATGTCGAGTAGATCAACAAAATAAAATAAATTTAGCTTTGTATTAACTAATCAATTTCCATGTATCCTTAGAAAAATAGCTAATGATTTGCTTAATAGTAGAAGCTTCCTTAACTATAGCTTTACCTAAAATAGTAAATTCATCAACAAATTGAATATGAGAGATATATCTCACTCCATGCACAATGGTAACTCCCTCAAGGGTTTTGTCTTCTCTCTTTTTGGTGATAGCCCTACCATAAGAATTTAGCAATAATGATGAATAAATAAAAGGGATAGGGAGTCACCTTGCCTAATACCTCTAGAATCTAGAACAATTGAGAAGGCCTATTATTAATAAGAATTAAGTAGGAAACTAAAGAGATACATCCCATAATCCAATCCATCCAATCCTAAGAGAAACCAAATTGCCTCAAAACTTTGATAAGGAAGTGCCAATCCACTCTATCATAAGCTTTGGATAAGTCTAACCAAATGAACATGGAAGGATATTTTTGCATATCCATGGAATGGATGGCTTCTTGAGCAAGAACTATCTCATCAACTATTTTATGCCCTTCCACATAACCCCCTTGTTTAGGTAAAATAATCCTATGCAAAATAGGTTTCAACCTTTCTTCCATGATCTTAGTAATGATTTTGAGAAGAACATTACATAAAGCAATAGGTCTAAAAGCTAAGATATGTTCAGCCTCTTGAGATTTTGGAACAAAATTAATATAAGTTTTATTGATAACATTAAAAATTTATTTGGCTTTCTTGGATTCTTCCACCATCTCTAATAAATTAGCATGAAGGATATCCCAAAACTCTTGGTAGAACTCAATGGTAAAACCATCAAGACCTACGTTTTTCCCTATTTGTATTTTAAAAACTACTTGTTGAATCTCATTAATAGTAATAGGAGAAGTGAAAATAGATTTCTCCTCAGAAGTGATAATATAAGGGATTGCTTGAAGAATATTTTTTTGAGAATCCGATTCAAGAGGAGTAGGGAAGAACACAAGCTTAACTAATGGGGGTGAATAGTATAAGATCACTTTTTACTTTCTTTCCAAACTAATATCAATTAATGTCCTTAATTGTAATAACCAAATATAGCAGTGTGCATTAATAACTCAGATAGCAGTAGTAAGCAAGAGCACAAGTCACCACACACAATTGAGACACAATATTTAATGTGGTTCCCCCAATGTGAGGTACTCCATGGAGAAAATATTTTACTAAAAATTTCTCAATCAATATATTTTGGAAACACTCCTAATTACAATGTTTATGGATCTTTTTCCAAAGGATATGTTTATCCCCTAATATCAAGTTTATGGATCTCTTCCACAAGATAACTATTTCCCCTTCTGCTCTAGCTATGTTATAATATAGAAGACTCTGTCTCTATGTTGTATTGACTGGTGGACCTCTCTCCACTTGAAGAATCCTCACTCAGATCTATCTTCAATTATGTTGGTTGTTGGATATCTATCCACTGAGACTTTGTCCTCTGTACTCTATCACCTCCAAAGCTCTATCAATAGGCTCACTAAGAACCTTCTCAATAGGTTCACATAGAACCTACTTAACAAGCTCACATAGAACTTATCCAAAACTAAATAACAAGCTCACACAAAACCTATCCAATGTTGAATAACAAGTTCACATAGAACCTATCCAAATATGCTCTAGCAAGCTCACCAAGAACTTGCCCAAATTTACTCTAGCAAGCTCACCAAGAACTTGTCCAAAACTATCCACAAATATGTCCCAACACTATCCTCAAATATGTCCCAACACTGTCCTCAAATATGTCCCAAAGGCCTTCTCAAAGGCTCAATCAATCATGCTCAAGTAGAACTCAAATATCATCCACAAATCTATCAAGTCAAAGCTCAAATATGAACTCAAAAATGAATGGAAATGTACTCTTCAATGGATGACAACAATGATCCACAATGATCTCAACTCAATTCAACTCATAAAAGCATAAAGAGAATTGTTAGAGACTCAATATGTTCTAATCTCAATATCAACTCAACTCAACTCAAATCAACTCATAGAAGCATAAATAGAATTTTTAGAGACTCAATATGTTCTAATCTCAATCTCAACTCAAATCAACTCATAGAAGCATAAATAGAATTTTTAGAGACTCAATATGTTCTAATCTCAATCTCAACTCAAATCAACTCAAATCAATCTCAACTCAACTCAAGTCAATCTCATAGAAGCATAAAGAGAATTGTTAGAGACTCAATATGTTCTAATATTACTCTCAACTCAAATCAGAATAATGGAATAGTTTGTTTCATAGGACTTGAATAATCACTTAATACATCACTTGACTAGGCTCAATCAACTCAACTCAACCAATCACCACAAGGGATAACTCTCTCTCACACAACCCTAGTCCAAGTATGTATCAACCAACTCAAATGTTTCCAACAATGCTCAACCACAAATCTCACATAACAATGATACTCATGTTCTTTTCTAACTCAAGTTCTTTCACAACCAATGGGCTTCAAAAACTATGCTTATAACACAAGGTTTAAATACAACTCTCAATTTAGAAAACCTTGATGCATTCAACCAACCATTTTTGAAAAGGAAACCATAAACAATCCTTTTCCCTCTAATGATATTTCAGAAATCAACCACCATAAAAAATCAATAGAAGAATGTGCCCATACCTTTTATGAAGTGAAGAAACCCCTTTGTAAATCTTCCACACTCAAAACAAAATTCTTTTGCCAATCTTCACAAGGGTTAATAGATCACAAAATAATCAACATTACTCCACTTTTCAATAATCATCACCAAGGAATTTAATTGCACAACTTCCTTATCTCTCCTAAAACCACCTATACCATAAAATAAAATAAATCAAAACATTGCATAACCTTTTCACTCCCAAAACCACTTATACCATAAAAGAAAATAAATCACAATATTGCATTCCTTGTCACCTCATGAAAGAATTAATCCTCTTGAAAAATAACAAGGCAAACTTCACTTTTGGAACCCCTTTGTAAAATCAGAAATATATCTTTACACATACCTTATTTCTCCTTATAAATAAGTTAGTCAAATAGCACTCGAAATAATATTTCTGATGATATATAATATGCCCACTTTCTAAAATAAATTGAAACCTTTACATATATATATGCCAACCTCCATTAATTGCACATAGGTCGTCCCTCCATTAATTTAAACTTAAAATTTAAACTTTAATATCTTCATCACCGGAGGTCCTTTTTCGATGAAACAAAATTCCACCTTGGCTTTTAAGAAAAGACCTTTCCACATAAGCCCACCATGGTTTTAAATAAAACCTTTTATTTTTCTTGCCTTGGTTTTCATAAAAACCCTATAAATAACCATGCTTTCCAAAATATCATAAATTCTTATTTATAAAATATTTTGGCCACCAAACCAAATGTGATCCATGTGACATCAATGACAACATAAAATGCCTCAAATTACCTCAAATATCCAACAAGTAGCAGTAAAAATATTGGAAAAGTAATTGACAACAATAGAGTTCATGCCATCCCAAGTGTAGACAACATCTCTAGAATCTGATTTCAAAGAAGAAATAAAGTTGTGAGATCTTCGATCTAGAAGATATTTGTAGAATAAATGTGTGTTTCGATCACCTTATTTGAGCCATTGAATTCTATATTTTTGTTTTTGTAGGAGTTCTTCTATATTTTACCATTCCTCTAACTAAGCTATGAGTTTAATTTCATCTACACTTGTACTCTCTATGAGGCCATCTAATTGGATTTTCTTATTCAAATTTTCAATCTGAGCAATAACTTCATATTTATTTTATGAACATCCCCAAACTCCTTCCAGTTCTAAGTCTTGATTTTGGATTTAATGTATTGTAATATTTTGGTAAAATAGAACATCTTAGTCCCATACATAGGTTTACCTACTTCCACCATTGTTGCACCCAAGGTTTAAAGGAACTATCTCTAAGCCACATTAACTAAAATAAAAAAATGAGAGAATTTCACATTGGTTTTACACATTTCCACCATGATAGACCAGTGATCCGAACCAACATTGTTAAGAGTCTTCACTTTAGAAATATGACCATGGATTAAGAAATTATCAGAGAGCAAGAACCTATCCAATATATTCATTATACAATCTAAGCATTGCCTTCTATTATACCAAGTCATAAGGTCATTATCTGGTTGGATGTCCACAAGATGGATGTTTGTAATATATTCGCTCATGAGGTCAATGCTTCTGTTCAAAATTTTATTTCCCCCCATTTTCTCTTTTAGAGAGAGGATGGTATTAAAATTTCCTTCGATGAAGATCCAAGATCAGGAAAATGAGAGATAATATAAGTAATATTCTTCCATTGTCTTCTTTTTTTCTCCAAATTAGTTGGAGCATAAAAAATAATGTAGAGCATAATTTGGTTAGAATGTTTTCTTTGAATAGCTATAGCCAAAATACCCCAACTACCAACCATATTGTGAATAACTACCTCTTTTGGGTTCCAAAGGTAAGCAATGCCACCATAAGTCCCTTGGGAACTGAGGGAAACCACTTTTCTAGCTAGCCAAATTTTACTAGCAATTGGTTCCATATCCTCTATTGACATCTTCATTTTTGAAGGAAAACAAGATGTGGATGATTTATCTGAATCATTCTTCTAATTTTATTTTGTTTTGAAAGACTCCCTTTGAGTCCTCTAATATTCCAAGTGATGATATTCATTAATACCAGGGCTAAAAAAGTTGGGAAGGGCATTAATTTTACCTTCCTATATAAGCTTTTTTACAAAAAATAATTAGGAAATAAATTAGAGTCATTTAGTTTAATTTTAGTCTAATATAAATATTGTATAATCCGTTTATTTACCTTTGAAAATAAAAGCTTTCTTTAGAATTTATCATCATTCAAATTGAAGAGAATACTAGGTTAGAAATATTGTTTTCTTACATTATTGTTTGATTGTACTTAGCATACAAATTTAGGTCATAATTTCTTTAAGTTTCATAAATTTTATTTGAAAAAGGCCTAATAGAGACAAAAAAATTAGTTGTTTTTCAAATTAACCTGTAAAACACTATATGAGCTTGAACACAAATATAGACTTGGAGCTAGAACCTACTATGTAAAGATCAATATTCAAGATCTCCTTTGTAAAGAGGTGTATGGGGAAGTAGGGTTCCTAGTGAATACCCTCTAATGTGTTAAATTTTAATAATATACATTTTGGTGAACCCGATGTGAACACACTCTTTTACCTTACAAGATAAAAAATATTTATAAACTTAAACAAGATCATATAATATGTTTGCATAGTGTAAATCACATTAATCCAAGATAATAAGAACATAACTAGATTGTTAGTCCTACTAGGGGAAGTATAATAACCCCTTGATTAAATATATGTATGAACCTTGGGGGATATCTCTCTTGGCTAGTATATTATAGTGGAATAATAGGAGTCATAAGGTGGTTTGATTTTTCAAGGTGACATAAGAATTTATCAAATATCTTCTCTTCTTTGTTATAAACAAATATGGAAACAAAACTTTAATAAAATAAATCTCATTATATAAAAACTCTTAACCTATTTCTCAACATCCTTATAATACCCAAATCAAGGATTTAACATCAACATCTTATAAACTTTTTACACATGAACATGAAGAACAAGTAGAAAAACCTTGGGAAAAACATGAATATAGGGAATTAGAACATGTGGTTAAAAAGGTAACCTTTGATTCTTTAGATCACATTAGAGAATATGTTAAAAGTAATAAAAGTATCTTCTTATTTTTCCTTCAAGATAAATTTTATGAAAAAAATGGGATAAATACTTCTACTCCTAATGAAAATGTTGAACATTCTAATGGTCAATCCACTATTGCAAAAATGCATGAAAATTGAAATAATATTGCTAGTATTAATGTGGCTATGGATTATCCTACCAATTCTAATACTCCCCAAACTATATCTATAGGTTTTCCTATTATGGTCATGTCATTTTCAACATTATATCCTAGTATTACACTCCCTATTCCAAACCCTAACTCTACTAATTTCTTATTGTCAAATTATTTAGAGATTGGTCATATCCCTACATCCACTAGAACTAGTTAGTTTAGAAATATTTTGCAATATTACCTCCCATATCTCAACCTTATTCTCAAACCTCACTAATTTTACCCATGCCACCAAATCCACCAAATTAGGAATTTCATATCATTGCTAAATTGGAATACCTTGAAAAGAAGGATTCTAAGTCTGAAGAATTAGAATGTCAAGTTGCTTCTCTATAAGGATCATCTAGGAAAAAGTATTATTTTTATGAATTCTATAATTAACATATATATCCTATAATAGTTAACCATCCTTTCCCACCAAATTTTGAAACTCCTAATTCTTAAATGTATAATGGTAAAGAACATCCCATCAATCAATTAAGGCTATTTTAAATCACATGTAGTGATATAACTCATGATGAAAAGTTACTCCTTAGATTATTCTCTAAGAGCCTTAGTGGATTAGCCTTAGAATTATACTTCCAAATACTTCTTAATTCCATTAAAATGTTTAAAGAGCTTATGAAGGAATTTGTTAAGCAATTTGTAGTCTACATAGAAGAAAAGGTTACCATAGATTACCTATACCAACTTAAGCAAGCTAAAAATAAATAATTCTTAGATTTCTTAGGAAAGTGGAGGACCTTAGTAGAAATACTACAATATATTCCTACCCATAATGAAGTATTACATATTTTCGTAAGAAACCTTCATGAACAATCATCTCATCCCTTAGAAGTAACAAAAATTACCTCTTTTGAATAATTCATGGACATGGACAAAAGGGTAGAATCTATCCTTATAAGACAAGGACAACTTAGTTATAAGAAGGAAGAATAAAAAACTTCTAGTAAATGATAATATAAAAACAAGCATGGTGTAGGGGAAAATGTAATTGATTCTTGCCAAACCAATAATGCAAATACAAGTCAAAGCACTCAAAAGTTAGTATTGAAAAAACAAGATAAATATCAATGATAATTTATAAATACTGGTAAAACCTAAACCTCTATGCTAAAAATATTTATTGATTTAAAAATGATAAATATTCCACCCACAAGGCCATAGGATAATGAGAAAGAGTTACCCAATTGGTACTGTTATGCATTAATTCATAGGATAAATTTCTGATTTAAATATATAAACCAAATCATTCTTCAAATCATCTAGAAATTTCCTACCATAAACCAAATGCTAATTTTATAGGCACAATTCATTTGTCAAAACTATCCTATGTAGTAACTAGATAACAAGGTAAATATTTCTCGGCCATATAGAAACCTCGAGGTCCTTCCTTGCGTTGCCCCTTTATTTTTTCTTCTCTTCTGGCTTTTCCTGTAGGTTTCATGAGTTCCATTTGTCAATATTAGAAGATTCATATTTATATAATATCCCAAATAGGGGACACAGAGAGTTTTGGTTGATTGACAACTCTAAATGTTTGCAATGTTAAATTTTTAAAAATTTTGATTTAAATATATAATACTTATAAAATTCTAACCTTATCATTAGATATTTTGATAATGAAGAATAAGAGTTCATAGCAACAATAAATTTATCCCTTAAGGTATGACCACATATTTTAAACACCCTCTTTTATGTTATATCTTATGATGTAGCATATAACATTTTGATTGGTAGACCTTGCATACATTCCATGAAGGCAATACTATCTACCTTACATCAATTTTTGAAATATGAATATCAAGGAAGGATCATTTATATTCTCATAGATATAAAAAATTTCACTTATTTCTAGCTATTAGAAATTCAACAAAATAAATTCAACATTTTTCCTTTACTTCAATCAGTATTACCATCTACTTCATACTAATTAAATAAAGGTAAATAAATATTAGAACCTCTCATTAACTTAGGATATGGTCCTCAATCTTCAAGAAGACAAGTTAACTTAATTCATCCAATTTTAGATCCCTTTGCAAATCTAGTTAGTCTTTTTCTTTCTCCTTGCATCACAAGTTTACCTAATATAAAAGGCTTAAAAGTTCAAATAGGAACTTGTTCCTTTATCTATGCTAGAACCACTTTTGGTTAATCAATTCAAAGTGGTAACTCCATTCCTAATGAATAAACATATATATCATTTTATATGTCACCTGAATTTTCTATTTCTAAGCAAGTATTAGTCAATATGGGCTATCAAGAAAAAAGCTTAGGTCAATACGAACAAGGTATAAAAGAACCTTTAGAAGTTAATCCATGGCTAGGATGGTGGGGATAGGATATATCCTCAATAAAAATGAGTCATTACCTTTACAAAAAGAAGATGATGAATAAAATTATACAAAGTCTTTGCATGGCTTACAATGGAATGATTAAGATGAGAAGGAATTATGCTTCCTTATAAATATAACACCTTGTAAGACCTTACATTTTGCTAGTATGAATATGTTAATAATTGTTCATCCCAAAATCATATAGACAATTAAAAATAAGACTCTAGTGGGTCTTGTAATCAAGATTACATTGAAGAATCTCTCAATAAAATATTCAACATAGATTGTACATGATTGCCTAAACTATAACAAATGAAATTAAACCCTAAAGAGTTTGAATATTTAGGGGGTATTACCTGCTCCCCTTCAATATAAATATGGATAAAAAAATTGAATTGAAGAAACAATAGACATCAAAATTGACACTAAGGAAAATCCTTGAATCTTAAAATAGGTAAATTTTTGACATAGTACAAACAAATAGAATACACCAACCTTTTAAAGGAGATCAATAACATTTTCAATTGGATTTATGCGTACATGTCTATACTTAATCCTTCACTATTTGTGCATCATCTTGTCATACATATAGAGGAAAAACCAATTAAACAAAAATTAAGAAAATTCACTCTAAGGTCACCCTTTTAGTCAAGGATGAACTTCAAAAAAAATTACATGTTGGCTTCATTAAAGCCATAGATTATTCAGATTTGATCTCCAACATTGTGATTGTTACCAAGTAAGAAGGATCCATTCAAATTTGCATAGATTTCTAAACAAATCATATCCAAAGTATGGATTTACATTACCAAACATAGACATGATAGTAGACTTCACTATGGGATCCAAAATATTATCTCTAATGGATAATTGTTTAGGGTACAATCAAATAAAATCACATTTAAAGACCAATATAAAACAATCTTTACAACCCCAAAACATTTTGTTATCAAGTTATGCCCTTTGGCCTAAATAATATAGGTGCAATACATTAATGAGATATAACATACATTTTTCATGATCTCATGTATGGTATTGTAGAAGAATATGTATATGAGAATATAAAGTTTTACTAAAACCTCAAAAGTGCATTTTTGGGATAATATCGAGAAAATTACTAGTGTTTATCATATCATGACATGGAATTGAGATGGATCCTACTAATATTGTAGTAGTAAAGAACATTCCACCACCAAATTTTTTTACCAAAATTAATAGCCTTGAAGGCAAATTACAATCCATTTGAATATTCATATCATAATTAGTAGAAAAGTGTCAACCTTTTTCTAAACTATTAAATAAAGATACCAAATTTGATTGGGATTTTGAATGCCAAAATTCCATTGAATCCTTAAAGACTTATCTTTCAACACCTCCAATTTTAATACCACCTAACCCAACTCAACCATTATTGTTATACATAGCATATATCAATCATACCCTTGGAGCTATGCTAGCTCAATATGATAATAAACATCAAGAAATGGCTATTACTATATTAGTATAATATTGATCAACTATGAAACTCATTATACACCATAAAAAAATCTATTTTTAGTAGTTTTTTCTCACTCAAATTAAGACAATATATGCTTAGCCAAAATATATATGTCATATAAAGGGTTGCTCCATTATGATATTTAATGTCAAAACCTTACTTTTTAATATGAACTACCAAATGGGTCATTGCTCTTAGCAAATTTGATATTGAATTTGTTAATAAAAAATCATTAAAAGGACAAATAATTTTAGATCAATTAGATAATATTCACAAGATCAAAATTGTTTACAAGATTTACACTATTATTTAACACCTTATTATCCTCAAGGAAATGATCAAGTAGAATTCTCTAAAAAATTATAATTTAAATCCTTAAGAAATTGGTCACTAAAAATGGTCAATATTGGCACTTACAACTATATTCTACCTTATGGAAATTTTGTACCAATGTAAGAACCCCGTTAGTGATGAGGATTAATAGGTATACTAATTAGCAAATAAAAATAAAAGGTATATATTATAAATAGTTGTGAGGAGGTAGCCCGTGAATATAATTCTCGATGGATCCACTATGGCTAAGGTCCTTGTGGGGCTTTGTCCTCACCTCAACTTATTGTACTAATTTAGGATTTAAGGGGTTCATCAGGAGTGCTTTAAATATTCAATCCAAGCCTGTGTAGGGGTTTGATGTATGTTTTCACAAACACCTAAGTTTGGTCTTTGGGAACTAGGTTACTAAATAAAAAGAGCTATCTAACTAAGATGCAAGGAAATAAGTTATGCAAGAATACAAAATTAATCTAAAATGATTCTTTTGCTTTGAATGACACTAATCCTAGGGTACAAAAGTAAATATTTTCTCTTTTTCTTTTAGAAATGGAACAAGAGAATGCACAAATAAGACTAACCTAATGCATACTACATGCAAAATTTAATTTTGAATGCCTAAATAGAATATAAATTCTTAAAAATAACTAGATTCCATTTTATCCCTTTTCATTTATGTATTTGTGTCTAAATATAAAATAAAAATAAAACATAGAAAAACAAGAGAACATGTTTGAAAAACAAGACAAATAAATCAAACTAACTAGATTACTATTTTTCCTTTTTTTTTTTTAATTTGTGTTTAAATAGAAATAAAAAACAAAACACATAAAAACGAGATAACATATTTGAAAAACAAAATGAACAAATCAAATTAACTAGATTCCTTTTTGTCTTTTTTTTTTTTATCTAAATAAAAATAAATAAAATATAAGTAAAACATAGAACAAGAAGAGAACGGATTTGAAAACCAAGATGAACAAATCAAATTAACTCGGTCCCTTTTTTTCATTTTTTAAAAATTTATTTCAATAAAAACATATAGAAACAAAACACATAATAGCAAGAGAACAGATTTGAAAAACAAGAAAAAATCAAACTAACTAGATTCCTTTTTGTCTTTTTAATTTATGTCTAAATAAAAAAATAGAAATAAAACATAGAATAGCAAGAGAACTAATTTTAAAAACAATGGGCTAAAAAAAACACTTACTTGGTTTTGGTGGTTGTCCTAATTTTGTGCCCTATAAATAACGACCATGAATTCAAGTGCATACCTACAAAATGGGAAACTCAAAGCTTGGCATTAGTTTTTGGGGATCTGCTTTTGCCACTATGGAGACTAGGCTCACAAGAGAGGTAGTAAAGCCCAATAGATTCTTTAGATAATCGAAAACAAGCATGGAATTGATGACCTTTGGTAGCAAGAAATTAAAAAATAATAGAAACAAAGAACATAAAATATATTTGACAATAAGCAAGGTAAAATAGAGAGGGAGCTAAAAAAGGGAAAGACATACTTGCCCCCAAGTCTAGAGCTAATTTTATGGTTATTTTGGACCAACCATAATATTATGCTGATTGAATTCATGCCCTATAAGAGTGGACCATGAACTCATGTGAACAATAGGATTGAGGTAGAAAATAAGCTAATCGATGGCCCTTCAAGGACCTAAATAGCAAAGTTAGCACAAGAGACAAGATTAAAAATTAAATATAGAGAAATCTATAATGACAAAAGTGATAAAAAAATCACAATAAGAAGACAATAGAAAGAAAAGAGAGGTAACATCGATAAAATAGTGGTTCTCTAAAATGAGCCTTTCTATCCCTCCTAAAATATTCCAAAATAGCGATGCATAACTCAAAAACTTGACAAGAATTTTGTTAGCTTAAGAGTGATGGTAAGAGAACTTACGCATGATATTAATTATGATATCGAATGGGGATCATAAAAGGGAGCCTAGTGCCTCTATTTATAGGAATTTGGGGCATAAGAAAAGAGAGGGAAAATCATTAGGGTTAGGTTAATCTTAAAAAAAAACAATAAAATAAAATTATAGAGGCAAGTTAGTTGTAGGGCTAGAATTAAATAGAAACCCTAAAAATATGATTTTGCGTTCCATAAGGGCCAACTGTGAAATCATGAAAAGTCATCGTTGGGGATCAGATTGACCAACGGTGATGCCTAGGTAGGTTGCATGATTTTATGATCCATTTAGGAGGACCATGAATTCAACAAAACTAAATAAATAGCTCAAATTGAGGTTTGATGTGCTGGATTTGGTAATTTTCAAAGGCTTATAAGGCATCTAAGGGAAAATTGGCTCATTTAGCTAGGTTAATTTTTATGTATATATTTTCTCCCTATTTGATGCATTTATGGTGTAATAAATACATCAAAGAAAGTTGTAGATACCTTCAGGCTCGGAAAGGAAGGTACTAAAAGGGATAGGAAGTTTAGGCAAAGGGATGGTGCAAAAATGATGTAATTCCAAATACTTTGAAATTTTACATGCTTTACGGGGTAATTATGACATTAATGCACCCAAGGTTAGGGTACCCCCTCAATTTTTAGAAGGAAGGTGAAATTCCTAAGGAAACTAAAAATGGTAGAGGAAGAAGGATGAAAAAGAAAGGAGGAAATAAAGAAAAAATAGGAAGAGAGAGAAAGGGAGGGTAAAAAGGAGGAGAGGTTTCTAAGTTATATATGATGATTATATTATTAGATTTAGATAAGAAAAGTTATGGAATAAAATTAAGGAAAATAAGAGAAGAAAAAGAATGAAATAAAAAAATTAAGACTATAAAAATATCAAAGAGAAGGAATATGTACTTCGATCATTTAATCTAAATTATCATAGATCAAGAAAGATTAGTGTAACCAAATTGACATAGTTCTATGAAAATATGGAGTGATACTTGATAAAGGTAAGTGCTCACAAGTGAAAAAAAGTGGAGTGATACCCAATAAGGGTGTATTATCACAAGTGAACAAGGATGAAGTGATAGTAAAGGTGTGTGCTCTCAAGTGGTCTCAAGTGGAGAGATACCCAAGAGGGTGTGTGCTCACAAAAAGATAAGTGATTGAGCAAAGTAAAAGTGTGTGTGTGCATATGATATAAGATATGTATAAGCATATATAAGATAGATATAAGAGTAGAAAATAAATAGAAAAATGAAGAAATACATGGAAAGAACAAAGAGGAAAAATGAAGAGAAAAGTGTATATCCCTTGACTTGATGAAAAAGAAAAGAATACGATTAAACTTACAAGGTCAAGGGATATACAAAAGAGATATAAAAGAAAAAGAGATATAAAAGAGAAAGAATAAATATCCCTTGAATTGGGGAGAATTGATATGAAAATTATACATACAATGTCAAGGGATAAATGTGATAGAGAAGAAAATAAAGGTGAATACATCCAAGTGAATTACAAGAAAACTATTTTTTTGCAATTGATGTTTGAAAAGGGATTACACAAGTTATATTTTCACAAAAGTACCCCTAAGGGCTAAAAAAAAGTATCTTCCACAATAAAAACCTTCTTTTAGTAGTGATAGTAAATAGCCACCAGTAGTTTTCCTTTTCTTCCTCGATTTGAGTGGGCTTCTTGCCTGTGGGCCACTATTGATCACACTTATCCTTGAGACCTGTGAGACCTACAAAAATGATTTAGAATTTTTGGGGGATTATTTTTATTAGACCCCTCATTTTTATATAAAAAACACCTCTAATTTAAGCTTAAAGAATTATTAAAATTAAATGAAATGATGAAAAACATGTAAAACAAAATTGTTTACCTGGTTTTGGGAGGTCTGGTAGGCTTTTGGGTCTCAAAAATTTGCTAAAAATGGGATTCACACACTACTATGTGAATCTAACTGTATTTTTGTAAATTTGTAATTTTTTATGTAGAATTTATCTTTGTGTAGTTGTCCCTCCTATTGTAAATTGAGTCACCTTCAAAAACCACAATCTTTGTTAGAAAATTGTCAAGCAACAAGCAATGGTGAGTGATGTTGGATGATGTTGTATAATGTAGGTGGTCTAGGATAATTTCAGTAGAGTTTTTTTAAGTAAAGTAAGATTTCCTTTAAATGGAGAAAATAGTATTTTATTTATAGAGTTTACCAAGGTTATAGGAGGGATTGAGGTGTCCCATGAGGTGTCTCATGTGAAGTGTCCTTTGAAAAGGTGTCCTCTTATGTGGCATGCTCCATAATTGCATTTGGTTGAGAGAATATATCATCCACCTACATGTTATAAATGAGCATGGGGATGTGGATTGGATTTGGGGTTAAATCCTAACCATGGTAAGATTAATCAAGGGTTAGTTTTTAACTTGCCTAAGGTGGAAGGTGAGTCATCCATGCTCATGCCTTGAAAATTAAAGTCTCCAAAATTCATTTATTAATTCAATCCCACATGGGGATTTGAAATGGAGCAAGAGTTAGGTTTAATCAGGGTTAGGTTGACCCTAGGTCAAATTTTGACTTTTTGGGTGAGGTGGAGTGTGACTCACCATGTCTCCCATGCCTTTGGATACAAAAGTATCCAAATGGCATTTAAGGCCCTAAATGCACATAGGGAGATGTGTGGATCAAGGGTTAGAATTAAATATAATTAGGTTGACCATAGGTTTAGCTAGGGTCAAATGGGTGAGGTGGAGGCTAGGCTAGTCAAAGAGTAGACTAGGTGAGGTGGCCATGAATCAGATTGACCATGGGATAGAGTTTGATCATAAAGTGAATTTTGACCAAGGTAAATATTTGACCAAGGTTAAACCATGTGGTGGTCGCATGAGGACCTAGGGTTAAGAGTAGGAAGGGACTTGAGTGGCCCAAGGAGGCTTATAAATATGAATAGTGTTTTTGATAAATGAATAGTATTTTTAGACTAATTTATGCAAATTTTGTGGGTTTTATAAATTGATTAGTCATGATGATGGGAGAAGTGGCAATGTGCAACTTTTGGATGTCTACATTTGCCCCTTTTTGTACTACGTTGTGTAAAGACATGGTGCAGTGCAAAAACTTGTGACACCAATTTGGTGGTTTGATTTTGAAGAATATTTTGTAATGTATGATTATGGATGATTCATGATTGATTATAATAAATGTGAATTGATAATGAATGATTTATAATTGATAATGAATGATTTATAATTGATAATTAATTATTTACAATTTATCATGTACAAGGTGACTTTTTCATGTTTTATGTCTACCTCCTCAAGCAACGAGTTGATGGTGGAGGAAGTAAGAGAAGATGATGATTCAATTGAAAAAAATGAAAAATGGAAGGTAAATATGTGAATAAAACAAAATATTTTGGCATATGCGAAAATGTCTAGACATGAGAAATGCAAGTTGACAAATCAAATTTATATAAATGTGTGCAAATCTAATATACTTCAAGATTCGCACACATCTATGTGAATCTAGATAAAAGGTACTATGTAAGTGTATTCACATAGCTCAATTGTCATTTTACACTATGTTAAGAATAAAGAGAGAGGGAGAGAGAGGTGAGAGAGAGTTTACAAAGTGAAGCATTATCATATTTTTGGAATGAAGGTGGGAAATGATGAGAGGCAAAGCGATTGCTATCAATGGAGGGAGTGCAAAGTGGGTAAGTAGATGTTTTCCACCTCGATGTGTGTGCACTAAGAAGTTTTAAAATGAACCCTAGGGAGAAATTTCTTAGTAAAGTGAAATCATAGGAAATGCATAGTAGAACTAGCATTGTATTATGAAAAATGAAAGAAGTACGTTGGGGTGTGTGCATGTAGATGTGTGGAAATATGCTTGACTGATGTTGAACATATTTCTTGATATGCATGAATGTATTAATATGTGTGTTTTGCATATGTACATTGATTTTTGTTGAAAATGTTTTGTATGGGGAATATGTTTGGCTAAATGGGTATCCAAATCTACCCTTGGTTTGAAATTCATACGGATCCATTCAAATGTAAAAAATGTACAAATTTACACAAATCTATGCAAATGATTTTTTTTTAGTATGTATATATGTTATATGAAATACTAATGATGATTTTTTATATGGATGGATGAATTTAGGTGAAAAAGGTACACCCACATCATTGGGTGCACCCATTATGAGAGGATTTGAGAAATGTATGGTTTCTAGAGGATGGCACATGGTTGTAGATGGTGGGATTTTATGGCTTGGGAGAGAAGATGACCGTGCACACCAATTGGACCTATGTGTTAACATTATGTGAGTTATGGGACCCTAATATGAATACCTTCCATTTTATAATAGGTGAAACGATTATCATGATGGAGAACATATATCGTATCTATTGAGTTTCAATAGATGGAGTGATAGTTAGAGTAGCGATGAGTAATAGTGAGCAAAGTCATATAGTGTAGAGAGTCTTTGGTGATAGATGGGAGGAGGTGTATCATGAAGGAGGAGTCTCTTATGAGAAGTGTTGGAAGAACAAGATGTTATCCACTAGACACACAATGGTTATGATATTGATTGTGAGTTATACACTATCAGATACATTAGGGATAACATTCCCCTAGAATATGATTGGGGTAGAGTGTGACATGGTAGAGCATGATGTCCAATTTGCATGGGGGCTAGCATTACTAGCATAGATATTTAGGGAGTTGCACACCCCAAATAGGACAAAAATTTCAGATTTGAATAGCAGCCCGCTACTACAAGTGTGGGCCTAGGAGCATATAGTAATGGTGAGGCCAAAATATTTATCCTATGATGAGCATGGAGTGATAGGGATGATGCAACATATGTGATATGATGGTAGATAAATATGGAGAGGTGAAAGTGATGACCACATGAGGGCAATGGGATGTATTATCAAAGGAAGCTTAATGGACTAGTTGCAAAAAATATTACTTAACATCTATGGTGAGGGGGACTAGTATAGATAGAGGATGTGGTGGAGTTTACCAAGGTGAGATAAGGAATATGGATCATTGGCTAATATGTGAGGTAGATGTAGTGGTTTTACCTTTTAATGGTTACACACCAATTTTGTGTGTGATAAAGAGTGTTAGATCCACCAATGGTGATCTTGAGGATGAGGGGGGATCATGGGCCATGACCATTAGAGGGACCATTGGATATTACACTAGACGAGATGATAGCAATTTTGAATGTAGATGATATGGGTACTATTATATAGAATTATTTATGGTGGGTGGCTCAAATATGGGATCCTATAGTAAGAGTAGTTGATGAATTAAGTTAGGTAGTGAGTGGAGGAACCATAGGATTAGGATGTGCAATAGGTGGGACAAAGGCCATATTTTATGAGGTTGGGTTAGGAGGAGGGAGTCCAGCAATGGCAACTGATATTGAGTGAGATCTAGGTGAGGAGGAGGAGGATTTATAGTTGTTTATGCAATGAGTATGACAATGAAGAGAGGGTTATGTTGGTCTATAGTGGTCATAGGGAGATGAGGTGGAGGTATGCTAATGGAGGAGGCAATTCCTATGTAGGATATGACATAGATAGATGAGGTAATGGAGGCATCGATGTCAAATTTTGATTTGACCATTGGCATTTAGGATATGCTACGATACATGATGAGGACACTAGGTTGTGAGGTAGGATGTGGTAGGTGGAGGATGAAATGAGTGAGAGAGATCATATGGGCTACAAAGTGAGCAACCTTGGTAGTAGAGAGGAATGTAACACTAGTAGAGAGGTAGTGATTATTGAGGCAACTAGAGGGGATCATAGTAGATATATATAGTGCCTATAATGTGTGAGATGTGGTAGTAGTAGGGGTGAGGAGGTTGGTGGGGGAGAGAGATGATCTTGCCATAGAGAGAGATCAAGCAAGATCCTTGAGATATGAGGTGATAGAGGAGATTACTTGATTGTGAGGGAAGCTATATGAGGTGATAGCTATAGGAGAGTTATGGTTTTAGCAGCATTCCATCATATCATGAGAAAGAGAGGAAAAATAAAGATAGCTATATACTTCTTATTATAAATAAAGAGTGATACAATACAAATGGAACTATGAGGCCCTTTATATAGGAAGATATATTCCTTGGTCAACACTCTACCTAGCTATATGAGTGAACACTTTGCACATTACATCATGCACATTGACACTTATACATATATTACATTTCTTGAAGTAAGTAGCTAACTTACCCCTAAAGTAACTTACATTGACACATTAGTAGATAACTACTACTATTACTTTTCAAGCAGATCTTTTACATACTTTGTTTTAGTAATAGTTATCTTGTCCTTTCCTTTCTAGATCTCTAGACCAAGATAATAGTTCATTAGACCTAGATCAGTCATTTCAAATGTTTTTTCTAGATTCCCTTTGATGTCACTTATTAATTTTTTAGAACTTCCAATAATTACTATATCATATACATATACTATGAGAATAAGCATGTCATTTCCAACCTTCTTGGTATATAAAATGGGATCTGATGTACTTATTTTGAATTTATGTTGTAGTAAGTGATTGTTGATCTTTATATTCCATGCTCTAGGAGCTTGTTTTAAGCCATATAGATTTTTTTCAATTTGCATACCTTATTTTCCTATTCCTTGATGATGAATCCTTCTGGTTATGAAATGTATACTTCTTCTAAGTCACCATTAAGGAAGGTACTTTTTACATCCATCTAATGAATTTTCCAACCTTGATGAGCTACTAGTGCATAAATTGTTCTGATGGTAGTCATTATGGATGTTGGTGCAAATGTTTCTTCATAATTGATTCCCTCTATTTGAGTATATCCTTTGGCTACTAGTCGAGCTTTGTATTTTTCAAGTGTTCCATCTACTTTGTACTTGATCTTGTAAATCCATTTGCAACCTACTATTTTCTTTCCTAGAGGTAGTTTTACTAGATCCCATGTCTTATTCTTTTGAAGTGAAGTATATTCTTATTCCATAGCTACTATCTAGTGTGGATCACTTAGTGCCTAAAGTGTCGATGTTGGTTCCACTATATTACTTAGCATTCCTCTATTAATTATGGTCAAGCTTCGAGTTTGAGGTCTCATGGTGGTAAGATCTGGCATTATTTCTAGATTTGATTCTCTGAGAGTATCTCTAAGCCATATTGGTTCTTTCCTTGAAGGGACTGTAGATGCATTGGTATCTCATTCTTGAGACTCTGATTCTGACTCCTCACTTATTGTGTCTTCATTAGAGAGATTTAGAAGAATTTTTGCATCATCATTGATTTTTTTGTCTTAATATTGACATTTTCATCAAATATTACATATCTACTAATGTAAAATTTATTTGTATATGGATCCAATATTCTATACCCTGTAGATTCATTGTCATAACCAACAAATATCCTTGCCATGGTTTTGTCATCTAATTTTGTTCTTTTTTATTTTGGAATATGCATGTATGCTTTACACCCAAAAATCTTCAATTTTCCTATATTTGGCTTTTGCCCTGACCATGCTTCTTCTGGTGTAATATGTTTGAGTATTCTTGTTGGTAATATATTTTGTATGTAGACTATTGTTTGCACTACTTTTACCTAATATTGATGATCAAGTTGAGCCTCCTTCAACATACATCTCACCATTTCCATTATTGATCTATTTATTCTTTCTGAAATTCCATTTTGTTGTGGTGAATATGTTGTAGTAAGTTGTCTTTTAATTCTATTTTCTTCTAAGAATGAGTCAAATTATTTTGAGATAAATTCTCCTCCTCTATTTGAACGAAGTGCTTTTATAGTCTTACCTGACTCCTTTTCAACTTGAAGTTTGAATTGTTTGAAATGGCTAAATACCTTTGATTTGTACTTCATGAAATATACCCACATTTTTCTGGTGTGATCATCAATGAACAATTGAAAGTACTTATGTCCTCCAATGCTATCAATTTTCATTGGTCCACACAAATCTGTATATATTATTTCCAAGGGTTTTTGAGCTTTGTGTTGATGGATTTTAAAAGGAATTCTATGTTGTTTTCCTGCTAAGCATTTTGGACATACAGTAGCTTCTAGAGAGAAATTAGGTACTCCTTCAACCATTTGGTACCTGAATAGTTCTTTCATTGAGGATTCACTAGTATGGCCTAGTCGCTTATGCCACAAATACGATGTTTCAACTAAAAAATCTAAGTGAGTAGCAATATCTAGAACAAATAGACCATTTTTATAAGATCCTAATGCTATCCTCTTTCCTTGTTTAGAAATGTGATATTGTTTTCTTCCAGTGAGAACTTAAACTCAATAGTTGCATTTTGATCCATGAGTTGGGAGATGGAAAGAATATTAGTAGTTAATCCAAGAACATATAATACATTTTTATTATCCCTTTTCCTTCTTTTAGGTTCATTGAGATGTTCCCAATTCCCTTTACCTCATATGTTTTACTATCTACTACAACAACTGGATTTTCATTTACGATTTTTAGGGAATTGAACCAATGAATATTTCTAATCATGTGCTTACTTGCTCCTGAGTCTATATACCAATAATCCATGGTATCTCTTTAAAAACTAGGACCTTGTTGAATTCCTTATGTCTCCCTAGTGCTTTTGGATATGCTATATGATAGATAAAGTGCTTTTTGAGAATAGTAGTTCAATTTTGAGTTGATTTTGTAATGTTTTGTAAGTAGCAAAAATCAACTTCTATTACACCTTATTAATCCTATTGAACTTAAGCACTTTCTAATTAGATGAGGTTCTATTGGTTGGATTTATTTTGTCCCTTTAATATGGTTTGAGACAAGTATGCCAATTTATTTCCAACTCTTGATTTTCCTTAATAGACTTCCTTTATAGCTTTTGATATTTAATGTTTAATGTTTCTAAATTCCAATTACCTACTTTTATGTAGTATTCCTTATAACTCCCTAATATGGAATATTAGAAAACAATATAATATTTGCAATAATATGATTTTTAATTTCCAAGTTGAAATGCTTATTCCTCTTACTTTATTATTTGCAAATATAAATATTTTGGAATATGCTTGCTTAATATATTACTAATGCTAAGTGAATGAATTGCAATAGTAAATATAATTTTCCTTTATAACTCCAATATATTCTTAATCTATAGCAAGCAATAAATAGTGTATGATTTACCTTTTGATGTTGTGAGGTGGAAGATTTGAATTCTTTGAAATGGTAGTAAATGCCCTCTTTGATCGGCATTGAAATATCCCTTATGTAGCAATTTATTTCTCTATAACTAGCATTGGTATTCCTTCACGAATGCTCGGTATAATATTCTACGAATTGCACGTTGATATGGTGGTTTTATTATGTATTCCTTCTATGAATTAGATGCTCGATTGTTGTTTGAATGAGGTGGTGTCTATGCTAATATTATGATAGCTTCTTTAATGCTAGTATTCTCCTCTAAATGGTGCACATACTTGAATTATACTTCTCCCTCTGAATATGCTTCACACCATTCAATGTTGGTCTTCTCTTTGACCTTCGGTGCTTGCTCCTTATTCAATATGGATGTCTTAAATAGGATTTCTTCCTTGTGAATTTTGGATAAGTGTCACTTGAGTGTTACTTTTTAGGTGTTGATATTCCAATGCATTCAATGATGAGTTTGGTGGTAACCTCCCAAAGACTTGTAACTCCTCCTGGGTGAGCGTTGGAATATTTATGAATGTTGAATACTTAGAGTTCTTGTGCCAAGTGGCACTCATGGGTTATGCATGTAAGCCTTTCTTCTAACACTCCAACTATGGGCATTGATGCCCTATATTTGCCTATATATTTTAAATGTGCATTGGCTTGCTATGTTTCTTGAAATGCAAGCAATCCCTCTTCTCTGTTCGCACATTGTCTTGATGAGGATCATGGATGGCACCAATGTATTGCTTCTTGGTTCTATGGTTCTCTTTAATGGCGATCCTATGGTATATTCTTTTGCTCTTCAATGGTGAACATTCTCTCCAAGTAGAAACCTTGGGTATAGCACTTCTTCCTTTGTATCTCAATGCATGTAATGTGCTATTTGTATTTATTTTATAACAGCTGATTGCTAGCATTTTTGTTTGGCTTTGATAGCACCTCTTCTTACGTAGATAATCTCCCTCTGTATGCTGCCCTTTTCTCTATGTAGACTCGGATGGTAATGGCTTCTTAATAGCTCCAATGTTGTAGGTGATATGCTCTCTTCTAGGGCTATATTGGATGTGGAGAAATGGTGTTTTTAAACACCTTGATTCTTAGACGTGTGAGCTCTTCATTGGCTCCTTCCTCTTGCTCGAACTCTACCCTTCAACCTATAAAATATGATGTCTATGCTACTTCTTGTAAATATGATAACTTTTGTCCTTTCAAAGGAACAAAAGAGGTGCTTTATAATAGTTAGATTTGCACCAATATGAAGGACCTTTTTTATGAAATCCTTCTTGCCTCTTTTAATCTTCTTCCTTGGATTTTTAATGATAGTTAATCCAAGCTAATGAAATGTTGTTTTTAAAGTAAGGATTTCTACACTCTACACTTAAATGAAATCCTTATATTCTCCTTGAATCTTGAGACTCACCAAGTCTCGATTTGAGGCTTCAAGGATATTAATTTCTTCTTCACCTTTTTGCTTGTAATGGTGGCTTCCTTTGGCCACACAATGCTATAGATTCTTGTGCTAGTTTTGTGCCTTTAGTAACACAAACTAATTTCTTGAGAGTAACTAGTTAAATATCAACTAGTATAGTGCTATAATGGATTAATAATGCACTTTTAATGATAATAAACTCTTATAATAAATTCTAATGCACTTAATAATCTTTTACAATTTTCACTACAATCAATATTGTAGGATGTAGTCTTCTTGCTTTCTAGATAGATAATAGGTAGATGATAATTTTATTTCTTTTGAAAATATCCAACTCCTATTAATGTGCAAATATATATTAAAATGAATTCTCCTTTTTGCACTTTTTGGAAGACTATAATATGAGCCCTTCTTATTGCAACTTTAATCCAAATATGGTGCTTAATGGAATTTGATAATGAATCCTAATTTAAGTTCAACTGATTGCACCCTAGTTGCTTACCTTTAATGGATTATGTAGTAGATGTAGATCTTGGTGTTTTTTTTAATAAAGTTTTTGCCTTGTAGTGGATGAATTCTTAGCTTCTAGTTGGTTGTCCAGAACAACTTCCTACTTCACCAAAATAAGGTCTTGAACTTTCTATCTTGAGCCTTAGGTTTTGTGGCTTGATCCTTCTAGTGATCTTCTACCTTTTGTTGTAGATCTAGAGAACTCCTTTCTCTAAACTTGTTTCTTCTTATTGTGAGAAGAAATATCCAAATTTCTTAAATTTGGTAGGCTTCTTCTATATGAATCTTCCTTCAACCTTCTTGTCAAATTTTGACTTCAAATAGGAGATTCTTCTTCTCAAGATTTTGGATGTCTTGAGATCACTGGATTCTTCTTCTCTTGGGCTTGTTGTCAAATGGTAAACATTATCCAAATTATTTCACTGCCATAAGCTTATCCTAGGTAGTCTTTCCTATTCCTCTCTATATTCACCATGGCTCTGATACCACTAATAGTTTTAGTAGCATTCCATCATATCACAAGAAAGAGAGAAAAAATAAAGATAGCCATATAGCTTCTTATTATAAAGAAAGAGTGATACAATACGAATTGAACTATGAGGTAATTTATATAGAAAGATAGATTCCTTGGCCAACACTCTACCTAGTTGTACGAGTGGACACCTTTCACAATATATCATGCACATTGACACTTGTGTATATATTACACTGCTTGAAGTAGCTAACTTCCCCCTAAAATAATCTCTACTCTAACTATGTACCATAGGTGCTACATTTACATGATTCAAATGATGTAATATATTCTAACTCTAATAGAGAGGGATAGGGCTAAGGTAGTAGGTCTATATTTTGAGGTACAAATATTGTAGTTATTATGGGGTTACTTTGAGAAGCAAAAGAACACATGTTTATATTTGAATTTGATTGGGTGAGGGATACCCCTTACATAATATTCAAAGTCATGATCTCACTCACAATTCCACATGCATTCATGATGGAGCCAGTGAAGCACACCATATGTAGTACCGATGGGTGCACAAGTAGTAGAGCCTATACCATCATAGGCTAAGGGATCTACGCTAGAGCATATAAAAGCTATAGCATATAGGAGAGTAGGTTATGCACCTAGTGCATATGAGGGGAGTGGAGAGACTCTAAGTGAGCAATAGGGTTGATAAATAGTGAGGGCAGCAACAATACCCCAATGTTTTTATTTATTTATTGTTATATCATATGTAAATATATCTAAGGCAATGCCTAAGTGAAGCATACCAAAGACTACCATTTGATCAAGAAAGTTAACTATAACAAATAAAAATGCTTAAAAGTGTTTTCAACTCATTTTATTAAGAATTTGATACAATATTATAAGGTGAATCTCCTTTTCTTTCTCAACAATATGCAAAAAACTCTTATGGTTTCTCTTAGGGCCCCTCGAATGTAGGTGGGCTTTGATGTGTGTGTGCCACCACTGTGTGTTGTTGTTGCTATTGTATTTTTTTTATGATTATGTTTACTACTATTGAATTACCTATAAAATAATGTTAGTTCATTTGGGGGCCTGTTGGCATTTTTGCCACATTGTTTTTGTTGTTGTTGTTCATGCAAAAGAATGCACAAATTGTAGAGATACTCACTCCTCTGTTTGTCCCTCCAAGCACCTCGAAAGGGATAATAAGTAAAATACAAAAATCTCTACAAGTTTTGTGCTAAAGCAAAGTAAGTGAAAAATGTCGCGATATCGCGACATGTCACATTATCGCGACCTGTCACGTTTTTGCGACGTCCGATGCAGAAAAAAGCTAAGCATAGAAAATGTCGCGATATCGTGACATGTCACATTTTTGTGACCTGTCATGTTTTCACGCTAGAAAACAACAAAGGAAGCAGTAATGGCAAAGTTGTCGCGACATCGCGACATGTCGCATTTTCATGACTTGTTGCGGTGAGGAAGCAGTAAAGGCAAAGATGTCACGATATCGTGACATGTCGTATTTTTGTGATTTGCAGTGGCAAGAAAGCAAAGTGATAGGAAGATGTCATGATTTCATGACATACAACAGCCAAGGGGAGCACCAAGGAAAAATGTCGTGATATCACGACATGTCGCATTTTCGTGACCTGTCGCGTTTTCGCGCTAGAAGGGCAGAATGACCAAGGAGGAGAAACATGTCACGATTTTGCGACATGTCACGTTTTCATGGCTAAAGGTGATGGAAGAGCTAAACGGAGGAGAATGTCATGATTTCATGACATTTTTGGAAACAAATCCAGGCGGGAGAAAAATGTCGCGATATCGCGACATGTCACGTTTTCATGATAGGAAAGCGGCAACGAAGGAGAAGACAAAAAATTGTCACGATATCGCGACATGTCACATTTTTGCGAGGAGAAACAAGAAAAGTACAAGGATGAGAAAATTGTCATGATTTCACGACATGTCACGTTTTCACGAGGAGAAAGCGGAAAGGACAGTGCCAAGAGGAAGATGTCACGATTTCGTGACATGTTACATTTTCGTGACTTGGAGCAAAGAAGGAGCAAAACAGAGGAGAATGTCATGATTTCACGACATGTCGAGGAGACAAAGCAAAATAGAGGAGAATGTCACGATTTCGTGACATGTCGGGGAGAAAGAGCCAAGCAAGGAAAAATGTCACGATTTCGTGACATGTCGCGTTTTCACGGCCGAAACGTGAGGAAGGAACAAAACGAAGAAAATTGTCATGATTTCGTGACATGTCACATTTTCGTGACTTGTCACGATTTTGCGAAAGCAAGAAGACGAAAGCCAACAAAGCAGAGGATGTCACGATTTCGTGACTTGTCACGTTTTCGCGAAAGTGAACAAAAAGAAGGCCAAGCGAGAGAAGATTGTCACGATTTCGTGACATGTCACATTTTCACGACTGGTGGCAACAAGAGAAAGCAGTAAGTTGAAAATGTCGTGATTTCGCGACATGTCGCATTTTTGCGACCTGTCGCATTTTCGTGATAGAAGCGACAACAAGGGTCCAATAAAGTTCTGTCTGCATTTTTCTTCAAATTGCATAGGAGAACGTGAGGAGAAGATAAGGATCGAACAAAGTAATGTTTTAAAATCTCTCCAACTGATTTTGAGATCGAGGTCAAAGAGGCTCCAAGATTAAATGTTTTGTTGTTTACCTATGTGCGCAAGATGGGAGAACATGTTAAATCATGCAGTTTTCGATGCCACCAAAATTAAAGATGCCTCCGGTATTAAAAGCTCTTGTTCGTGATCTCCTAACAACTTCAAGCATGCCCCGAGAATAGTCATTTAATGAAGAAATATGGTCCCTTGTTTCCGTTCGATTTTCAAATTTGATCCATAAAAACAGGGAATATGATTTCTCCGAGGCAGATTTAGGGGGATTGTTTCTCTTTTCAAGTGCATATTTTGTGGATCTCCTCTTCAAAATCTGTTTTATGTTTTAAATGTTGTGATTCGAAAGGGAGAGGGAAGACCTCTATAAATACTAATGTATATCTCAAGAAAAGGGAGGAGGACCTTTTTGCAAAAATTGAAGCAGAAATCCTAAGTGCATTTTGCTCTGTTCTTAGAGTCTTTTGAGTTGGTGATCCAAACTGTTGTTCATGTGATGCTTTCTATGTGATTCACTTCTGTTTAGTCCAGTGTTAAAATATAAGTTGAATTCTGCTATTCTGAATTTGACTATGTTTTCATTTGAACATTTGAAGTATAATTGAAGGCAAACTTATGGTCAATGTTTGATCCAATTTCTGTATGTGCATTCTAAGAATTAGTTGCTGCTTATCTTTAGGATCTAGTTGAGGTTATTTGCTATCTGAGGTTGTTCTCCCTATCAACTATCGACTTCGGCCATATTTCCATCTCTTTCTGTTATTTCTAACCCTTACCTTGAAACCAGTTTAGATTAGTTTGGGAGCCAGCCCTCTCTGGAGATTGGCCCGGGAGACTTCTCTTTCTCTCGGCCTTTCAATGTTGGTCGGGTCTAGGGCACATTTTATATGACTAGGCGGATTCATGACCAACAGTTTTTGGCATGCCCGGTGGGACTCACAAGTCCCATATTTTGACACCCGAAGGAATCAAGATTTTGATGAACTGTCTTGACCTCAAAGCGGAGATTGTAAGTTCATCTGGTGACTCTGCTGAGGACGACTGTATAGTACCTAGAAATCTCCAATCGTGAAGCTGGTGAAAATATTTGCTTCATGATCATGAGATCAAGTGCCAAAGAATCAGAAGACCCAGTCGAATTCTTTGAGATCGATGTTCAAAACTGGAGGGAGCGCTCAAGATTGGTAAGTCCTGTGAACCCATCATTTGCTATCTCTTCACAGGTGGTGGGTCAGTTTGTGCCATCTCCGACTCCTCCCAGTACTGCTATGAGCTTGCTAGTAGATCCAAATCCTGTAGTGCAAATGGCTGGTCAACAACCTCCTCCATGTCGAATTCCTGCTTGGAACCATTCGGGAGCGTTGGACCTGCCTTTTCAAAATCCAGTTCCTGCTGCAGCATTAAAGGCTTTGCCTACATACGATGGGACTAGAAAGACCATGTATGAGCATGTGTCAGATGTGGCATCCTTGGCTACAATTCATAATATCATAGACAAAGATGTCATGATCAAATTGCTCGTGTTGTCACTCCGAGGTAAGTTATTGTGCTGGTATAGATCCTTGTCTCCCAACTCCATAAATTCATGGGATCAATTAGCAGAGATGCTAATCCAAGGGTTCAATGAGCAAGCGGACCCATTTTCTTTGTTGCATCAATTTACTAATATCAAGAGGCATCCTCAAGAGGAGATAGTGGATTTCAATGTTAGGTTTTCCCAAACTTGGCAGAGAGTTCCTGATGGTCTTCGCCCTACTAATGACCAAGCGGCATTTTACTTTCTTAGGGCTTTCCACTCAGATATTAGTATGAACATTAGGATGTCCAACATTCAAACCTTTCCTGCACTATATTCCCAGGCACAGAAGGCTGAGGCCGATCTGATTGCCATTGGGAAATTGCCTCCAAAAATGACTATGCCCATTTTTCTCGAGCTTCCACAATACCAGCATACAGGTGTAGCCTCCACATCTTACACTGCTCCATCCATGTACCCTTCATCTTCATGGAATCCTCCCACAACTTTGGTACCTATGATTCCCATTCCATAGTTAACCTCTCCACTTCCAACTCTTGCATTACCTTCTCCACCAGTTCCATTACCTCTACCGGCACCGCCTGTGTCCTCAAGCCCAGATCCTCAATTGGCTATTTTGCAAGAAATTCAGTCGGCCATGAGAGCCCTCACTAACAAGATGACATCTATGGAGTGGAGAGAGGCGAAAAGGAACTATCAGCCATGAAGATTTATTCCAGCGGTAACTAGAGAGCAAGTTGCTCCTAGCAAGGTTATAGAGAAAGTACCTGAGAGGAACTCAGCGATCCTGGTAAGTGAAGAGGCTGGCCCTTCTGAAGTTTCACATGAGCCATCTTACTGGTGTTCTTCATGCAACGACCCACATGATGAGTCCACTTGCATGGTCCACCAAAATTATTTACAAGTTCTTATGGGGAGCCGTGTAAACATGATTCGAGAGGTGGATCATAATTCCGTGATGTCTCTTGAGGAATACATGGTAGTCTTGACATGCAGCGGCAAGAAACCAATGTTGGTAGATCCGGCTAAGATGGAGCCATTGAAAGTGCCTCCTGCACAAGCAACAAAGCAACAAATACCTGCAAAGACTCATGATCCTCCAGCCCCACAACAAGACCCACCTATTTTGTCGAAGGATCTGCTTCCACCACAAGCAAAAGAGAGGTTGCAAGCTAAGGCTTCTACCTCCCAACTGCAAGCAAAAACAAAGGAACAAGCTAGAGAGACGTTGCGGTATCCATCATTGACTAAACGACAGTGAGTGGAGGCCACCCAACAATATAGAAGCAGATTTGAATCTACTAGTGGAGGGAGAGAGCCGATTTCGATGGAGTACAACATCATCAAAGAACTCAAAAGGATACCAGCTAAAGTAAGTCTGTATGACACCTTGCAGCTGCCTGGATAGGTGAATCTCTTATAGGAATCCCTGAAGACCACACAAAGTAAGGGGAAGGCTCCAGCCCAGGTAGTTATGGCTCAAACTCTGACCTCTTCAGTCACCAAAAAAAATAGACCACCACCTTTTTATCTTTCATTGAGAATGGAGGGACATGTGGTGCATAATTGCCTCATTGACTCAGGAGTAGCTACTACTATCATGCCTAAGGCAGTATGTGATGTCATAGGCATGGAATATACAAGGACTAGCATGGGAGTTTTGTAGCTAGATGGTACCTCAGTAAAGATGGTGGGCGTAATTAAGGATGTTCCTATCTCCCTGCATGCCATGCCTCAGATTACTATGATCCAGGAGATCATAGTAGTGGACCTAGAGCCATGTTTTGGTATGTGTCTCTCCCGAGAGTTCACGGCTAAACTCGGGGGTTACCTTTCTTTGGATTTTACTCATTTGGAGGTGATCCATAAAGGTAAAAAGGTGAAAATTTTCAATGAGAAGCCTTCCACATTTCATGTGGAGAGAATAGATGAAATGGACAGGTTAGCAAATTCGGTGCACATGATGTCTAAAGAATTTGGTGAGCTTGACTTAATGGAAGAAGCTTTGGAAGAGCTCCACCCGAGAAAATGAATTTTCCATGGCCAATTTAGTTTTGAAGAAAATGAATTTTCCATGGCCAATTTCATAATGTGAAAACACAGTGTTACCTTGTACATAAAAAAAAAAGAAAAACAAAAAAAAGGAAAAAAAAAAATTGTCAACTTCGGCTCCTTTTGCACACGAGCCCGCAGGTATGTCTATTTCTCTCTCTTTTTCTTTTCCTTCCCAGTAGGTAGTGGCTTCCATCTACTTCTTTCTTCCACTTCCTTATTTTCATTCCCTTCCTCTCCCACTCCTTCCACTGTACATAATCAAGCCACTACTGTTGTTTCTACTCCCCTCTCTGATGTTCCCGTTTCTTCACTTCCCCTTTCTTCCAATCCTTTGTCTTTTGAGCACTTCTCCATAGTTCCCACCACTTTCTCCATCCCATCTACTTCCATTTCATTATCTATTTTCATGGAATCCCAGCAGTTGGTAGCACAGTAGCGCCCTCTTCAGTTGTTGTATCTACCGCTTCTACTCCTCCATCTTCCACCATTCCATCATTCACCATTCTCGTTCCATGGCCTGCACATCTGCCGGTCATCACCCCATTCATTCCCATTTTTGCAACCCAGGTGCTTCTCACCACTGCCATGGAGACCCTTTCACAGCACCTGGTGATTACCCAGCTCAACCGAGCTAGGCAAAATGCAGTAGTTAAAGGAATAAAGGAAGTTCTGCTATTCCACAAATTTTTGTTGAAAGTCCTATTTTAAGTGTCGAGCGCCAGCAAGAGCTTGTTGTAGCAGCCCGTAGAAACGTCCAACATCAACCAACACTCACTTCTTCTGCTCCTCCAGCTTCTTGACTCTATTGCCCAATGGATAAAGGCCTGGGGTTCGTGCATACAGTAGAACTGTATACCCCGAGAGCCGCCAAGAATGTTGGCATTTTTGCCACATTGTTTTTGTTGTTGTTATTCATGCAAAAGAATGCACAAATTGTAGAGATACTCACTCCTCTGTTTTTCCCTCCAAGCACCTCGAAAGGGATAATAAGTAAAATACAAAAATCTCTACAAGTTTTGTGCTAAAGCAAAGTAAGTGAAAAATGTCGCGATATCGCGACATGTCACATTATCGCGACCTGTCACATTTTTGCGACATCCGATGCAGAAAATAGCTAAGCATAGAAAATGTCACGATATCGCGACATGTCGCATTTTCGTGACCTATCACGTTTTCGCGCTAGAAAATAGCAAAGGAAGTAGTAACGACAAAGTTGTCGTGACATCACGACATGTCGCATTTTCGCGACTTGTTGCGGTGAGGGAGCAGTAAAGGCAAAGTTGTCGCGATATCGTGACATGTCGCATTTTCATGACTTGCAGTGGCAAGAAAGCAAAGTGATAGGAAAATGTCACGATTTCGTGACATACAACAGCAAAGGGGAGCGCCAAGGAAAAATGTCACGATATCGCGACATGTCACATTTTCGCGCTAGAAGGGCAGAATGACCAAGGTGGAAGAAACATGTCGTGATTTCGTGACATGTCACGTTTTCACGGCTAAAGGTGATGGAAGAGCTAAATGGAGGAGAATGTCACGATTTCGTGACATTTTTGGAAACAGAGCCAGGCGAGAGAAAAATGTCACGATATCGTGACATGTCACATTTTCACGACAGGAAAGCGGCAACGAAGGAGAAGACAAAAAATTGTCGCGATTTCACGACATGTCACATTTTCACGAGGAGAAAGAAGAAAAGTACAAGGATGAGAAAATTGTCGCGATTTCGCGACATGTCACGTTTTCACGAGGAGAAAGCGGAAAGGACAGCGCCAAGAGGAAGATGTCGCGATTTCGTGACATGTCACATTTTCGCGACTTGGAGCAGAGAAGGAGCAAAATAGAGGAGAATGTCATGATTTCGTGACATGTCGGGGAGACAAAGAAAATAGAGGAGAATGTCATGATTTCGTGACATGTCAGGGAGAAAGAGCCAAGCAAGGAAAAATGTCACGATTTCATGACATGTCATGTTTTCACGGCCGAAACACGAGGAAGGAACAAAATGGAGAAAATTGTCACGATTTCGCGACATGTCACATTTTTGTGACTTGTCACGTTTTCATGGAAGCAAGAAGACGAAAGCCAAACGAAGGGAGCATGTCACGATTTCGTGACATTGTCGTTGTGGAGTGAACAAAGAAGGCCAAGCGAGAGAAGATTGTCACGATTTCGTGACATGTCGCATTTTCGTGACTGGTGGCAACAGGAGAAAGCAGTAAGTTGAAAATGTCACGATTTCATGACATGTCACATTTTCGCGACCTGTCGCATTTTCACGATAGAAGCGACAACAAGGGTCCAATAAAGTTATGTCCGCATTTTTCTTCAAATTGCATAGGAGAACATGAGGAGAAGATAAGGATCGAACAAAGTAATGTTTTAAAAGCTCTCCAACTGATTTTGAGATCGAGGTCAAAGAGGCTCCAAGATTAAATGTTTTGCTGTTTACCTATGTGCGCAAGATGGGAGAACGTGTTAAATCATGCAGTTTTCGAAGCCACCAAAATTAAAGATGCCTCCGGTATTAAAAGCTCTTGTTCATGATCTCCTAACAACTTCAAGCATGCCCCGAGAATAGTCATTTAATGAAGAAATATGGTCCCTTGTTTTCGTTCGATTTTCAAATTTGATCCATAAAAGCAGGGAATGTGATTTCTCCGAGGCAGATTCAGGGGGATTGTTTCTCTTTTCAAGTGCATATTTTGTGGATCTCCTCTTCAAAATATGTTTTATGTTTTAAATGTTATGATTTGAAAGGGAGAGGGAAGGCCTCTATAAATACTAATGTATATCTCAAGAAAAAGGGGAGGACCTTTTTGCAAAAATTGAAGCAGAAATCCTAAGTGCATTTTGCTCTGTTCTTAGAGTCTTTTGAGTTGGTGATCCAAACTATTGTTCATGTGATGCTTTCTGTGTGATTCACTTCTGTTTAGTCCAGTGTTAAAATATAAGTTGAATTCTGTTGTTCTAAATTTGACTATGTTTTCATTTGAACATTTGAAGTATAATTGAAGGCAAACTTATGGTCAATGTTTGATCCAATTTCTGTATGTGCATTCTAAGAATTAGTTGTTGCTTATCTTCAGGATCTAGTTGAGGTTATTTGCTATCTGAGGTTGTTCTCCCTATCAACTGTCGGCTTCAGCCATATTTCCATCTCTTTCTATTATTTCTAACCCTTACCTTGAAATCAATTTTAGATTAGTTTGGGAGCCAGCCCTCTCTGGAGATTGGCTCGGGAGACTTCTCTTTCTCTCGGCCTTTCAATGTTGGTCGGGTCTAGGGCGCATTTTATATGACTAGGCGGATTCGTGACCAACAGGGCCTATCATTGATCAAGAACCATATCAATGAAGACAAAAATATATTAAAACATGAAACAAAGCCCTAAATAAAGTGTAAATGCTATAAAAATATGAAATGAAGGTTACTAAAGTTTCTAGTACTATAGATTAGTTGTATGACCAATTCACAGGGTAGGGATGATCTATAACCTGTATTCATAGGTTAGGGGATGAATCCAACTATAGCTACCTTCTGATGGAGATCCTTTATCCATATGGGCTCTTGGGATGCTTGGATGCTATTTGTATGGTCCACAATCAAAAGAAGGGATTTTGGTGGGATTTTGGTAGATTTTCTATAAGTTAGATAAGAGGGAGAGAGAGGTATAATAGGAGGGGGGGCCCTCTATTTATAGAAAAATATGAGGTTAGGATAAGGGGTTAGATATACCAACCCTTAGGGTTACTCCATGTTAGAGTTAGGTTAGGGTTTTGACTAGGTGTCAAATCCTCATAGCCTAGAGAAATATCTTCTTCCTCACACATGTGTGAGGAAGAGCTAAGATTAACTAGGGTCAATTAGATCCTAGGTTAGGTTAGGGTTTCCATAAATATCCTAACTAAGTGGGTGCACACATGTGTGAGGCTAATTTAGGGCTAATTTGGATCTTATCCCTAATTAAACCTATTTAGTGAATAAAGTACACTTAAGTGAAAAGTGATTTTCAAATTAGAATTGTAATTTGCATAATTAAGGTTTTTGATGGGTAATGGTCCCATGGGGCCCTAATTAGCTGTAGGAAAGGGCTTAGGTTGACTTAGGGGGTTGATAAGTGACCTCCTAATGGATAGGAGATATTTAGGAGTTGAATTGTGTGGTTTGGTAGGGTTTCATGCCTATAGACCAGTGAAATGACCTACGTAGATCTATGAAGGTCTACAATAATCTAGAGCAATCTACATTGGTCTAGAGCAGTCTATACCAGTCTATAATAGCCTAGAGAGGTATAGTATGGTCTATGTAACCTATAAGTGTCTGGATATATCTACAAGTACATATAAGTAGAAATGTGTGACTTTTGGGTGTCTACATTTACCTCTTTTTATACTATAATGTGTGGAACATAGTTTAGTTTAAAAATGTGATGGGAGAAAGTAGAAAATAAAGGAAGAAAATGAAGAATGGAATAACCGATCAAAGTGTGACATATAATATTGACTAGGAATCCAGGGAGAGAAGAGAAGAATAGGAATCCAACCAAAGGTATGTAGTCACTCGAAGCGTGACCATACAATATTGACCAAGAATAATAGGAGAGAAAATGAGAAGAAAGGAGGAATAAAAAGGGAAATAAGAGAGAAGAAGAAGAGAAATAAAGGAAGGATGGAAGAGAGAAGAGATAAGAGAAAGAAAATAGAAAATATTGATGATGAATGCAAATGGATGATTGTAGATGCAATGTGATGATTTTGCTGATTTTGTATGATATTTTACAATGTCATATTGGTTGCTTGTGAGGGCAACTTATGACTACTTTGCTTTTGTGACCAATGCAAGATGGTCCAAAGTACAAATAGAACAAATTCCTATTCAAATTTTTATTTTTGATTGATTTATGAGCACGCAGTGACATGTGTCAAACCATTTGAGCTAGGTGACATGGATTATTCAAATGTATCATTCATTGTGTATCATGAATACCAGAGTGACATCTCTAAATTTTGTACATGTATGATTAAAACATGTCATTCATTATGTGATCACTGTCAACATACATGAATGCCAGAGTGACATCTCCATTGTTGCGCATAGCTCTCATGATTTGAAAAATATCTAGTTGGTTGTTTTTTTTTTAATTTTGAGATCATCTTCAACAAAAATTTGTGTAGAAAAATGTGATATCTATGATTTAGATGTTTGATTGTTTGGTTGCATGTGAATCTGAATTATTTATATGAATACCCCCTTAAATGAGGAATCAACAATAATATGAATGAAATGTGGTAAAATTATGATGAGTCGATTGATAGAAGAAAATGGTTTGCAAAAGATAGAAAATTTTCAAAATAGCATGAAGATGGAGGGGAAGAGGGAAAGGTGATGGAGGTTTTGAAGTGAAAACTTTGTGATTTTGGATTCAAGAGCTTCAATTTGCATGGTGGGGGGTGAATTGAACCTAAATCATAGGCTAGGGGACGAATTGGACTATTTGACCCTTGTGCAGTGTTTTGGTAGTTTGGGGACCAAATGATGTCAAAATTGGACAAATATTATACAGTTCGAAAGCTCTTTCTGAGATCTATCTAATGGTGGAAATTTTTGGAAATTTGGAGATTATTGGATAGGTGAAAAGTTAGGCCAAATATGACCCTACTTTTAGAAGTGATGAGCACAAAATTTCAAGCCTTGTGAAGGGTGTGCATGATGATTTTGTGTCATGTCTACATACAATGTGTGTGATTTGACGTGTATGTAATATGTACATGTTGTAAAATATTTTTTATATGAATTATGTGTGTTATGTATGATGAACTGTTGAGTGTTAATTTGTCATATTACAAATAATAACACGCAACTTAGAGTCTCGAACAAAAGACTCTTTCTTGCAAAGAAATAATTTATTTTATTTTCCTTCCTTTTATTATTTCTCCAAGCTTCTTTGTGAAACAACTTTTACGTATATAAAAATGAATTTTAATTTTAATACATACAGCTGATATATCCCAGAATAACTCAAAATCCTGCAGATAGCTGTTAACAAGGGGCCTTTGTTGATTCTCAATGAACTTTATAATCTTGACTTGTTTGATTAATCAAAAATAAACAAAACTCCTTTTGATGTTCTAATATTCACAATTTATTCTAAGGTTAACTTGTTCGTTTTATCTCTATTCAATAGTTCTGTTATTTCAGTGTTAGTCTCTGACATGAAATTAAGCATATCAAGGAATAAAACAGAAACTGTTATTTTGAATCAGCTGGAAAATAATGAAGGATATTAAAATGGTTCACGATCTCCTCCCTGCAAAATCCCAAGTTAAGAGATGAAGTCCCCAAAACAACCCAACCGATCAGATCTGTACTAACACACAATCTAATCAGATCAGATGCAAGACTCTAAGGAAACGAATATAACTGCATCATTCTACCATTCACCTATCGTAACCCATCCCATGGCGTAAACGAAATAGATACAAGACAAAATGATGCAACGGAAATATTGACAGTAAAACAATAGTTTTGGCTTCGATCTCCTTTTGATTTTACACACAAAAGTCGTGTTACCAAAGAAAAATCCTTTATTTCAATAAGTAATGCTTTTTGTTACAGTCTCCAGCCCCTGTATCCATCTACATTTCTGCTATTTAACCTTTCTGTCGCGCGTTCTCGGCTGCTCCATGACGCTTCGTTTCGACTCTCGGGACCCTTCGCTTCAATTCCCGCCTTTTGGTATTCTAACCCTTGCATGCAATCGTAACGCTCGATCTCTACGGCCAGTAACTGTTGTTATGAAACGTTACTCTGGTTCTGTCATTTCTGCCACGTGTCCTACGTCTCCTGCACCTTTCGTAACGCTTTCCCATGGAAATCCCGACAGAATTTGCATTCGGCCTCTTCCGTTTCCTAGCCGCGATAACGCGACATGTCACGAAATCGTGACATGTCGCGATATCGCGACATGTTCTTGGTCCGTACGCCCACAGTAGCTCGTTGTAGCGATATCGCTACCGACTTTGCTTTGCCTTCTTTTCAAAAAGTGGTAGCGATATCGCTACCACTTTGGTTCCGAGCCTTCCTTTCAAAAAGTGGTAGCGATATCGCTACCACTTTGGTTCCGAGCCTTCCTTTCAAAAAGTGGTAGCGATATCGCTACCACTTTGGTTTCAAGTTACATATCGCTACCACTTTGGTTTCGAGCCTTCCTTCGATGAAGTGGTAGCGATATCGCTACCACTTTGGTCTCGAGCCTTTGCTTCACGAAGTGGTAGCGATTCGCTACCACTTTTCCTTCGAGCCTTTGCTTCACGAAGTGGTAGCGATTCGCTACCACTTTTCTTTCGAGCCTCCGCTTCACGAAGTGGTAGCGATTCGCTACCACTTTCAACCTTGTGCTTCCTCTCGACAACTCGTAGCGATGGAGAGAGCGTCGCGATTTCGCGACATGTCGCGATTTCGCGACCCTTTCAACACTTAGGCATTTTTCTTCTTTTCTTCATTTTTAGCATCCGGGTCTTTGAGATCTTCCCTAAAACTTGCAAAAACAAAGGTGGGTCCCCACTTCTGGGGTGTGTTGTGGATGAACCACAACAAATGGCGACTCTGTTGTCAAATGCTCTTGAGCATTTTAGTAAGAACCCAACCTAACACAAATCACAAATTTGAAAACATGGGTTAGCCCATAATCAATATAACTAATGCCCAAAATCAGAAGTACATGAATTATCAGAATCATCAAGTTCTAGCTCGGTGTGTGCAATGAATTCCTTTCCTTATCATTTGAATTTGATCCACATTCCATCATCGGTTTTGCATGAATGCATATGCGAAATTGTGAATGATTTGTGTATCCTACCGAATATGCCATGAGAAAATGCATAGTCACTCTTGTAGTATTATGTGCAAACATTCAAGACTGCCAAACCCTCTTAGGATCCACTAGTGAACGGTTCATTATATCCCAAAGTTGGTTATGAGTCCCTACTATCTTGAACCCATGTGCAAGTGGATGTGAAATCAGAACTTTGGGGAATCAGACTCCCAACCAACCGAGATGAGAGTTTAACCCTATCCTTACTATTCTGATTTAGAATTCTTTACCTCACTTTGAGCAAAATAACTAAACCAATTATGGAAGAAATGGTCATGCTAGTCTAACCCTCTAGACAATCAGTGGTCTTATTTTTTAGGCAAGACATGATGCCATGCATGGGCCTATCTAACCCCATAATCCAAAACTTATCTTCATTTCTTTGGACCTTGGGGATGACTACCCATCCCTTGCAGAGGACAAGTAGTACGATCCTTACAATCCAATATAAGGATGAGATGGGAAAAATTTATTTATTTTACTTCTTGGACCTTGGGGATGACTACCCATCCTGGTTAGGGACAAATAGTACGATCCTTACAACCCAAGATTTTAAATGTAAATGGAAAATATTAATCTTGTTACTTAGACCTTGGGGATGACTACCCATCCTTTGCAGAGGACAAATAGTACGATCCTTACAATCTAAGACTTAATACGAAATGAAACATAAGAGCTTTGGGGAATCAGATTCTCAACCAACCGAGATGAGAATTTATGCCCTATCCTTACTACTCCATGTGGGTCCAATCAAAGCTTTGGGGAATTAGATTCTCAACCAACCGAGATGAGAATTTAACCCTATCCTTACTACTCGATTTTAGGCTTTAAGCTCTATGGAAGTGGTCAAAACCACTGTTTTTAGGATCATGTTGCATAATAGGATAGACATGAAAACCATTTTCGCCCAACCTTTTCCTCCAAGTTAGGTTTTGATCATTTTGCTCAAGATCCCTTTTAATGTATGAAACGTGCTTGGTCCTAGATACTTCAAGACTCAGTTTCCAACCTTAGGATTTACTTAAATTTATGTTATAACATAACCCTAAGAGGATTCAACATACTCAAATGAATTGCACCTAAGATGCATATGCCACTACGGTGAAATGTATGAAAAGTGAGATGGAACATGAATGCATTATTTCTTGAATTGCAAATGAGATGATTTGTCATGCAAAACTGACTTTTTCATGCATCACAAGCTTCAAATGATCTAAATTAACTGTTTGTATTACATGTGGAGCTTATACAACATGATTCCAATGTTTCATATTCTCCCAATCTTAGGCATGCGTTCAACATCAAGCTTTTATTCCCCCTTTTTTTTTTTTTTTTTTTAAAGGCAATGAAAAGGAAATCAAAGGAACACCACCGCCTAAATGTCCAACCTGCACACAAACCAAAAAAAACCCAACATTAATACAAGAAAAACCTGAAATAAAAAATGAAAACTTCCTACATATCAAATCTGCACATCAAGAAACTAAATTACAGCATTGACACAAAACTAGATATCTCCTGAAATACACACTTAAGTATCAAATCTGCTGCCAGATAAAATGTCTGGATGTTACACCTGCAAGCACAATAGGTGGAAACAAAACTACCCACGTTAATTGTTAGAACAAATCAAAATTGCAAAGCAATACAGAAGGCCCTCCTTCTAGCGCCAAAATGTTGAGTGTTAATTTGTCATATTACAAATAATAACACGCAACTTAGAGTCTCGAACAAAAGACTCTTTCTTGCAAAGAAATAATTTATTTTATTTTCCTTCCTTTTATTATTTCTCCAAGCTTCTTTGTGAAACAGCTTTTACGTATATAAAAATGAATTTTAATTTTAATACATACAGCTGATATATCCCAGAATAACTCAAAATCCTGCAGATAGCTGTTAACAAGGGGCCTTTGTTGATTCTCAATGAACTTTATAATCTTGACTTGTTTGATTAATCAAAAATAAACAAAACTCCTTTTGATGTTCTAATATTCACAATTTATTCTAAGGTTAACCTGTTCGTTTTATCTCTATTCAATAGTTCTGTTATTTCAGTGTTAGTCTCTGACATGAAATTAAGCATATCAAGGAATAAAACAGAAACTGTTATTTTGAATCAGCTGGAAAATAATGAAGGATATTAAAATGGTTCACGATCTCCTCCTTGCAAAATCCCAAGTTAAGAGATGAAGTCCCCAAAACAACCCAACCGATCAGATCTGTACTAACACACAATCTAATCAGATCAGATGCAAGACTCTAAGGAAAAGAATATAACTGCATCATTCTACCATTCACCTATCGTAACCCATCCCATGGCGTAAACGAAATAGATACAAGACAAAATGATGCAACGGAAATATTGATAGTAAAACAATAGTTTTGGCTTCGATCTCCTTTTGATTTTACACACAAAAGTCGTGTTACCAAAGAAAAATCCTTTATTTCAATAAGTAATGCTTTTTTGTTACAGTCTCCAGCCCCTGTATCCATCTACATTTCTGCTATTTAACCTTTCTGTCGCGCGTTCTCGGCTGCTCCATGACGCTTCGTTTCGACTCCCGGGACCCTTCGCTTCAATTCCCGCCTTTTGGTATTCTAACCCTTGCATGCAATCGTAACGCTCGATCTCTGCGGCCAGTAACTGTTGTTATGAAACGTTACTCTGGTTCTATCATTTCTGCCACGTGTCCTACGTCTCCTGCACCTTTCGTAACGCTTTCCCGTGGAAATCCCGACAGAATTTGCATTCGGCCTCTTCCGTTTCCTAGCCGCGATAACGCGACATGTCACGAAATCGTGACATGTCGCGATATCGCGACATGTTCTTGGTCCGTACGCCCGTAGTAGCTCGTTGTAGCGATATCGCTACCGACTTTGCTTTGCCTTCTTTTCAAAAAGTGGTAGCGATATCGCTACCACTTTGGTTCCGAGCCTTCCTTTCAAAAAGTGGTAGCGATATCGCTACCACTTTGGTTCCGAGCCTTCCTTTCAAAAAGTGGTAGCGATATCGCTACCACTTTGGTTCCGAGCCTTCCTTCGATGAAGTGGTAGCGATATCGCTACCACTTTGGTTCCGAGCCTTCCTTCGATGAAGTGGTAGCGATATCGCTACCACTTTGGTCTCGAGCCTTTGCTTCACGAAGTGGTAGCGATTCGCTACCACTTTTCCTTCGAGCCTCCGCTTCACGAAGTGGTAGCGATTCGCTACCACTTTTCTTTCGAGCCTCCGCTTCACGAAGTGGTAGCGATTCGCTACCACTTTCAACCTTGTGCTTCCTCTCGACAACTCGTAGCGATGGAGAGACAGGTCGCGATTTCGCGACCCTTTCAACACTTAGGCATTTTTCTTCTTTTCTTCATTTTTAGCATCCGGGTCTTTGAGATCTTCCCTAAAACTTGCAAAAACAAAGGTGGGTCCCCACTTCTGGGGTGTGTTGTGGATGAACCACAACATGAACCTAACTTAACATGAGTATGTATGAATGATGATGTGTAGAGGTTATATGTAATAACCTATGTACATGCAGGATATAAGAATGTAACAAATCATGAGCTGATGCGGTGAATGAGAAATGCAAGTGTGATTGAGAAGATGTATGTGATAAATAGAGTCAGCGATGATGCTACATGATCCTAATTCTCAAGCATAGTGAATGTTTAAAATATTTTCTAGGAGCTCAAATGACATAGTATGAAGAATCAAACTGATCTAATGGCCAAGCAATATCATGAAGATATCTTAACTACCATAACTGAGGTTGAATCACTCATGGACCTATGTGTGCACATGATATTCATTTATCCATTTTGAGGGAGGTTGGACTAACCCATTGCAAACTTAGCCAAAGTAGCTAGCTCATCTATAAGCACATAGTTATTTGTAAAAGATGAGGTCACTAATGTGACAGATGTGTCACCACTTGTAATACTATTCCATTGGTAGGTAGGCTCTTGGAGCCTATTTATAGTGATGGAAATCATCCCATGATGTTATGTTAAACCAAAGGACCAAAGGGAGTCAAGCATAGTGGTAGTACTCTTGGAGGTTTTTCCTTTTGTTTTCTACCCCTTGATTATTGCTTGTGTCTCATTTGTGGTGCTCTTTTTCTCTCTTTTTTTGTATTTTTGTATGGGCATTGGCTTTTGTTTTCTACCCATTTTATGTTTGTTCTTATGTTTTTCCATTTTTTTATCCCCAAGTCATATTTTTATCATGCAAATGATAGGGTGAGCAGGGGAAACCATTTGCTACATGGTGAGGCTTACGTAAGGTGTTGTCCTCCCTAGACTCAAAATTTGCTTAATATGTAATGTGTGAGTGGTCCATGAACAGACTCGATTTAGGTAGAGGAAGTTTTGAAATCCTATAGATTTTGATGATGTTTGATACAAGTTGACTAAAATAACCATGAATGGTTGAGCAACATAAATACTTCTTGTAAACATGCAACTAAGCATAGAACCGAGGTCATGATATATACGAGCAATGGAATATTTATGTACAAGGAAGATAAAGAACATGACTAGGGGTGATGTCTACATGATGCAAAAAAATGCCTAAAAATATATAGGAAAATGTGACCAATGTGTTTCTTGACAATGCAAAGTAAGTGAGATAGATATATGCAAGAAGGTGTATCCTAAATGTGTGCTTTTATTTACAAGACCAAATCCAAAAGGTGTGAATGGATGCATGAAATAATCAAACTGAATGCCAATATTTCATGGTCATCAACATGATTGATGGATGATTATGATGGAAAAGGTGAGGAAGTGAGCCTATGAAATAGAGAAGAAAGGGGAATAGAAGAATATAATCCAATCAGAGGTATGTAGCCACTCGAAGTGTGACCATACAACATTGATATAGATCAAGAAAGAGGTGGATGTGGAAGAAGATGAAGTAGAAGATTGATGAAGAAGAGGAAAATAAAATGCAAGATACATCACCAATGGATGGTTTTGATTTGTTTGCATTTTTGTTCTCATTTTTTGGACATTGGTTTTGTTCGAGGGTGACTACTCATATGGACATGATATAAAACCATATGAAGGATCTTGGATAGACTCCAAGATAGAGCAGTGGTTCTAACCACTCAATTTAGGCATTCTAGCCTAAGCATTCTGAATCGTAGCCCAGACCTATGGTCTCTAGTCTACACCATGGTTGACACCTACGGTTTGTAGTCTAGACCATAGCTATGACCTATGGTCTGAACTAGAGTTCAGTTAGGCCTTCCATCCAAGTCAAATCATTTGGAATGGGCAAGAGATCTAGAAGGAGGCAATTAGAGGATGGAAGATTCCAAAGGCTTCCATCCCAACTGTCTTAACCAATATTCTTGGTCTTGGATTCTCCAAGAACCCACCCCTATCCCTAGGGGCATGCTACAAATACCCTCTCCAAGAGAGGACATAAGAGATATAATTGGTCTAGCAAAGCACAAGAAAATTATCGATCGAGCTAATCGATCAAGAGAGTAGCGAAGCCCTATCAAATTGCATAACAACATTGTGCATTTGAGAGCCCCTTTACTTTTTATTTAAATACAAATTAGCCATGGATGCCCTAGGTGCCTAGGAGGATCAAGAAATGCAAATTTTGGTGAACAAAGGCCCTTCATAGCATTTTGACTGCCAAATTTGTCATAGGACAACAAAGGCAACCCTTGAACATCAATTCGGACAAGGAGGTCAAGCCCACTGCCCATAATTTTGAGGGTAAACACTTTAGAGGTCAAACTATAGCTATCAACCATGGTTTACAATGCAAACCACCCTTAAAAACTATGGTTTGTAATAGATTAGAGATCACCTTACTCATTTTGCTTTTTATCGCATAGATTAGTCATGTTAGTATTTTCATAGGTTTAATTGCATTTTTAGAGAAACTATAACCATAGGAATTAGGTATTTTATGTGTTGTAGTGGGTAGGAGTATATTGGATATTTTTGATGCTTTATTGCTTCTAATTCTATATTTTTTCAATGCATCATGTGCTTATTCATGTCTTGTATGTTGTAGTATAATTCTTGATATGATTAGAATAGCTTAAAACCTTTCTTTATGCTTTCTTGTTTCATTAGTTTAATGGTATTTACATGTATGATTCTTTAAAGGGCCTCATCACGAGAGGCTATCAATATCTATAATCGTGCACTGTTGTTTATTTTTCACAAGGAGACAAGTGCAAAAAGGAGCCTATATCATAATCCTTCCACATCACAGAGAAGGGGGTTAGCTCTACCCCAAGGCAGTTTGTGAGTAATCATTGGTGGAACAAATTGAAGAACACAAGCTTATACTGAGAGGGGGGGTGAACAGTATAAGACCTCTTTTTACTTTTTCCTTTATACTTCAAAATAGTAAAGCAATATACCCAAAGCAATATCAAAGCAATGCACAATATCATCCACAAAGTGACACCAATTTTAACGTGGTTCACCCTAGAATGGTTGGGCTACGTCCACAAAACTTTTCTCTAAAAGTTATCTCAAAGTTCTTTGGGAATCCTTCCCAATTACAATGTTTATGAGCCTCGGCCCAAAGGAGATACCTTCCCCTCTACTCTAAAAATGATCCCTCAGAAGATCAACTGCCTCTACCTCTTGCCAGCACGTGGAACTCCTTTCCACCGAAGACCTCCTGTCCTCAATGCTTAGCCTAAGAGACCTCTGCCTTCTATGATCACGTCCATAGTAGCTCAACAACCTGTACCAAACACAGTCAGTCGGTCTAGTACAAGTCTTCCTCTGTCTGTCAGATCTGTCCAACTCTTGAACAAATCAATCCTCTGCATACAAGCCTTCTCAAAGACTTGCCAAATCTGTCCCCAGGTTCTTCTCATAGAACCAATGCACCTCTATCCTCAAGTTCTCTGATAGAACTATCAAACTCAGCTCACAAGTCCTCTGCTAGGACCTATCCAAATCTGCTCACAAGTCCCCACCGAAACCTATCCAAAACTGCTCACAAGTCCCCATTAGAACCTGTCCAAAAACTCAGCAAGCTCACCAAGAAAAACTTTCTTAGTAGGAAATCACAAAGTGAATTGTTAGAGACCCAATGTGATTTGTCAAACTCATAGAAGCATAAAGAGAATTGTTAGAGACTCAATATGTTCTATACTCAAATCCCAATCTCAAAACTCAACTCAAATCAACTCAGCTCAATCTCAATCTCAAATCTAAAAACTCAACTCAATATCTGAAATGGATAGGATAGAATGTTTTCTTTCAAGAACATGAAACCCCAACAATTGCCAACTATGCAAAGAATCACATAACAATGATACTCATGTTCTTTTCACCATCAATTAGGGTTTCAACAACAATGCTCATCAAACAAGGTTTAGTCAACCAACACCATTCAACTCAACATCAACCTTGAAGCATTCAACCAATCATCACAAGAAAAGGAAACAAGTAGAAATCCTTTTCCCTCCAAAGATATTTGAACAAAACAACCACCAACACAATATCACCAAATGCAAAGAATAACTTGCTCAAATCAACTCAATGGAGTAAGCCCAATATCATGAATCAAGTAAAGCAATAACTTGATCAAACAACCTCTATGGAAGCAACTCAACCATCAAACTCAAAACAGCCAACCAAGGGTTCCACCAACTCAATGCAAGTAGCTAGACTCACAAATATAAACCCTAGTGCACAAAGCTTCCACTATCTCAAACCAAAAATTATGCATTCACCAAAAACTCTCCTTAAGGATAACAATGCATAAGTAGTCTTCAACAAACCAGAAAATAGGATTTACACCTAGCCAAAGGATACCTAGTAGAATACCTTTTCACTCCAACCTTATTTCAGAAAACATACACCAATCATACTCATAAGAAGAATGTGCCCATACCTTATTGGAGTAGAAGATAATTGAACCTTCAAGCTGTCACCACACACAACTCTCAAACTTCCAACCAAGTTAGGGTTAGAATAAAAAGAAATGAGCAATAATATAAACTTCCTTTATTACACCTTTTAGCTCCACTTCTTTAAACACAACCACCATAACATGCCAATAAATCAACAATCACAGACTCACACCTTATACCTCCATTTTTAATTTTAGCATAGCAAAGAATAATCTTAAAAATACATCCAAAGAAATATGCCCTTATTTCTCCTAAGCTTTTATTCAATGCTAATCACAAAAGCCAAAACTCATAAAATTTAATCACACCTTATAAATCGTTGTCCAAGAAACTCCGAATTTCATGGCATAAAGACGTTTTAATAAAAACGTGTGTTACTCTAGCAAAGCACCCCCGCGAGACTCGAAACGGTGACCTCCGCCAATGCAGCGCCCAACAGCAGCCTTCGCTACCACTAGCCCACATGGGCTACAAAGTTCACAAGTGAACTTCCCTCCACTTCACCCTCAAAAAAAACTCCCGAAGACTTTTCAACCGCACGTGCTTCTAAGTCTTCCTTCGATCATAGCGAATACAGAGCACAAACACCGCAAATTGCATTCAGGGAATTTCAAATTAATTAGCCTTCCAACCTTAGGAGTTGGAGAATAAATAGTCTCTTCGAAGACACCTTGACGTCGGCGAAAATAAAGACCATTTCGAAATTAATCAAAAGTCTTTTCAAAAAGGGTTTAAAAACCCTTAAATAATTTTAATAAATTAAGAATAAAAAAGGTTTAAAAACCTTTAAGTATTTTTAATAAATTAAAAATAATTTCTCCCTTAATTAATTAAATAATTAATTAATTAAAACCTTGAAGGGTTTTAAATAATAATTAAATAAATAATAAAGAGAACCTCCATTGGTTTTAATAAAAACCATTTAACTTGGTTTTAATAAAAACCCTATCCAATGGAATCTCTCCGGATTCTCTTAAAAATATTCTCTTGGAATCTTCCACCTTTGAAGCCAACACATCCTCTTAACATTAATGCCATTTCCTTTTGACATCAATGACAACTCATAGACAAGAAGCTAGGATCTCAAACCCAAAATTGCCAACAATCTCCCCCTTTGTCATTGATGGCAAACCATGCTTCTCAACAACACAGAAACTCAACATAAACAGCTCCCCCTGTCTTGAGGCTCTCCCCCTTACTCAAATCTCTCCCCCTTTGTCATCAATGGCAAAGGGTCACCTTTGGGGCTCGGGACTAAGAATGAGCCTCTTAGCTTAGTCCCTCCCCCACCTCCTGATGAGGTGATTAATTCTTGGGTGGGAGTAAAACTCCCATTAGGCACTGATCATCATCAGCGTCTATAACTTCCTTGTCGGGCCTTCTCTTGAACTCTTTGTCCATATTCCTATTCCTATCACTGTTCTTGTTCTTGTTCTCATCCCTGTTCTTGTCCATGCCTTGATCCTTGGACCTGATCATGCCACTGTTCCTGTTCCTGTATTCTGGAATTTCAGCTCTACACTGTCTGATTATGTGACCTTCATTGTTGCACTTGAAACACTTGACGATGTTGTTTCTCTGAGGTAAACCTGATCTTTGAATCCACCAATTCTGACCAAACCTATTCTGACCAAACCTGTTCTAGCCAAACCTATTCTGACCAAACCTGTTCTGGCCAAACTTGTTCTGACCAAACCTGTTCTTGTTATTTGCCTTGCAATAAACTGCCTTGTGCCCAAACTATTGACAAGAGTAGCAATACCCTTGAAAGTAACTAGCACTTCTGAAACTGTCATTTACCTCCTTCACTTGAGCCATGCAATGTGAAGCCATGTGACCAAACCCGTGACAAGCAAAACATCTGCCTTGAAACTTTCCTTTAATTGACCTCTTAGGTTCTGAAAACTTCTTCTTCTCATTCTGAATTCTGTTTTCTATTTCTGTGCATCTATCATTCAAGGACTCCTTTTCTGAAATACTTTCCTCATCAGAACTCTCTTCCTTTTGGAGTCTCTTACTAGACTCTCCAACTTGTTCCTTGTGTGGCTTAACAAAACCAAGGCCTGTTTTATCTATTGTCTTTCTTTGACCTTTGATGAGTGACTTAACCTTTTTGGAGCTATCTTGAAACCTGTAAAGCTTATCCTTGTACTCTTTAGTTTCCTCTTTCAAAGAAGCCATTTTCTGTTCTAACTCACTATACTCAAGAACCTTAGACTCTAACTCATCCTTGAGTTCTTGTGTCTTAGCCATAGAGAAGTCAAGACTTTCTATAAGATCATCTCTCTCCATACAACATTCATCTAACTTATCCTTGAGTCTAGCATTCTTCTTTCTTTCCTTTTTCAAAGCACTAAGAGCACTAATAAGTTCACCTTCAAGATCTACTTCACCTTCCTCTATATCTTCCTCTATTTGTTTGCTTTTTGAATCATCAAAGCCTTTTTCAGATTTCTTATCACTAGAGGTGCTACCCTTTTCAAAAACCATACATGCATCTTCCTTATAGTTTTTTGAAGCATCCTCATACATACTAGAAACCAAATCATTATTTGTGCAATCATCCTCAAGGTGACCAAAATTTCCACATCTAAGACATTTCATGATAATGAATCTATGTTTCGGTTCTTCCTCTTTTTCTGATATGAACAACATCTCATTTTCATTATCACTTGAAGAACTTTCACTATCACTACTAGAACACTTACTTGCTTTGTCTAGGTAGAAACTCTTCTTGTGCTTGTGAGAATACCTCTTTCCTTGATTGTTGTGCTCATCTTTGTTTTTCCTGTGATGCTTGTACCTTTTAGAATCCTTGCTCTTAGAATCTTGTTTATCTTCATCACTTTCATTCTTGGGAACAATACAATCAGTAGCATAATGACCAAACTTTCCACAATTGAAACATCTTATATTTTTCATACTTTTGTGCTTTCTAGAGAACTTGCCTTTCTTGCTGTAATATGCCTCTTCATCACTAGAAGACTCATCACTATCTTGAAGTTGTTTACCCTTGGAATTCTTGGTAGCCTTGAAAGTCGCCTCTTTCTTGACATCAACCTTCACTTGAGTTCTCAACTCAAATGCTGCAAGTATACTATGGAGCTCATCCTTTTTCAACTTATCCAAATCTTTAGCTTCCTCAATAGCAGAAATATTTTCACTAAATCTATTAGGAAGAGATCTTAAAATCTTATCACAAACATCATTTTCAGCAAGCTCAAGACCTAAGTCTTTCATGGAGTTAACAACCTCATCCATACGAAGCATGTAGTCACTAATATTTTCATCATCATTCATCTTGAGTTGTTCAAACATACCTTTGAAGTGTCTCAACTTGGCCTTTCTGACATTTGTATCACCTGTATGAACCACCTTCAACTTGTTTCCACATTTCACTAGTTGTCTTGTAGTGAATCACTTTGGTGAGATCTGCTTCTGTAAGCCTTTCAGGATTGCATTCATTGCTTTTGAATTGTTGTGATGTAGGAGCCTTTCTTCTTTAGTATTAGGACCATGTTCAGGAATAGTGTACTCATCTTCAATCACTTCCCAAACCTCATTCCCAAGTGCCATTAGATGAACCTTCATCCTTGCACTCCAAAGACCAAAATCTGACCCATCAAGAATAGGTGCTGCATTGCCACTTGAATGATCCATTGTGTTCTTTACTAGCTTTTCCTTCAAGTTGTTAAACTTTTCGAAGGCACTTGCTCTAATACCAATTGAAGAACACAAGCTTATACTGAGAGGGGGGGTGAATAGTATAAGACCTCTTTTACTTTTTCCTTTATACTTCAAAATAGTAAAGCAATATACCCAAAGCAATATCAAAGCAATGCACAATATCATCCACAAAGTGACACCAATTTTAACGTGGTTCACCTAGAATGGTTGGGCTACATCCACAAAACTTTTCTCTAAAAGTTATCTCAAAGTTCTTTGGGAATCCTTCCCAATTACAATGTTTATGAGCCTCGTCCCAAAGGAGATACCTTCCCCTCTACTCTAGAAATGATCCCTCAGAAGATCAACTGCCTCTACCTCTTGCCAACACGTGGAACTCCTTTCCACCGAAGACCTCCTATCCTCAATGCTTAGCCTAAGAGACCTCTGCCTTCTATGATCACGTCCATAATAGCTCAACAACCTGTACCAAACACAGTCAGTCGGTCTAGTACAAGTCTTCCTCTATCTATTAGATCTGTCCAACTCTTGAACAAATCAATCCTCTCGCATACAAGCCTTCTCAAAGACTTGCCAAATCTATCCTCAGGTTCTTCTCATAGAACCAATGCACCTCTATCCTCAAGTTCTCCGATAGAACTATCAAACTCAGCTCACAAGTCCTCTACTAGGACCTGTCCAAATCTGCTCACAAGTCCCCATCGAAACCTATCCAAAACTGCTCACAAGTCCCCACCGAAACCTATCCAAAAACTCAGCAAGCTCACCAAGAAAAACTTTCTTAGTAGGAAATCACAAAGTGAATTGTTAGAGACCCAATGTGATTTGTCAAACTCATAGAAGCATAAAGAGAATTGTTAGAGACTCAATATGTTCTATACTCAAATCCCAATCTCAAAACTCAACTCAAATCAACTCAGCTCAATCTCAATCTCAAATCTGAAAACTCAACTCAATATCTGAAATGGATAGGATAGAATGTTTTCTTTCAAGAACATGAAACCCCAACAATTGCCAACTATGCAAAGAATCACATAACAATGATACTCATGTTCTTTTCACCATCAATTAGGGTTTCAACAACAATGCTCATCAAACAAGGTTTAGTCAACCAACACCATTCAACTCAACATCAACCTTGAAGCATTCAACCAATCATCACAAGAAAAGGAAACAAGTAGAAATCCTTTTCCCTCCAAAGATATTTGAACAAAACAGCCACCAACACAATATCACCAAATGCAAAGAATAACTTGCTCAAATCAACTCAATGGAGTAAGCCCAATATCATGAATCAAGTAAAGCAATAACTTGATCAAACAACCTCTATGGAAGCAACTCAACCATCAAACTCAAAACAGCCAACCAAGGGTTCCACCAACTCAATGCAAGTAGCTAGACTCACAAATATAAACCCTAGTGCACAAAGCTTCCACTATCTCAAACCAAAAATTATGCATTCACCAAAAACTCTCCTTAAGGATAACAATGCATAAGTAGTCTTCAACAAACCAGAAAATAGGATTTACACCTAGCCAAAGGATACCTAGTAGAATACCTTTTCACTCCAACCTTATTTCAGAAAACATACACCAATCATACTCATAAGAAGAATGTGCCCATACCTTATTGGAGTAGAAGATAATTGAACCTTCAAGCTGTCACCACACACAACTCTCAAACTTCCAACCAAGTTAGGGTTAGAATAAAAAGAAATGAGCAATAATATAAACTTCCTTTATTACACCTTTTAGCTCCACTTCTTTAAACACAACCACCATAACATGCCAATAAATCAACAATCACAGACTCACACCTTATACCTCCATTTTTAATTTTAGCATAGCAAAGAATAATCTTAAAAATACATCCAAAGAAATATGCCCTTATTTCTCCTAAGCTTTTATTCAATGCTAATCACAAAAGCCAAAACTCATAAAATTTAATCACACCTTATAAATCGCTGTCCAAGAAACTCCGAATTTCGTGGCATAAAGACGTTTTAATAAAAACGTGTGTTACTCTAGCAAAGCACCCCCACGAGACTCGAAACGGTGACCTCCGCCAATGCAGCGCCCAACAGCAGCCTTCGCTACCACTAGCCCACGCGGGCTACGAAGTTCACAAGTGAACTTCCCTCCACTTCACCCTCAAAAAAACTCCCAAAGACTTTTCAACCGCACGTGCTTCTAAGTCTTCCTTCGATCGCAGCGAATACAGAGCACAAACACCGCAAATTGCATTCGGGGAATTTCGAATTAATTAGCCTTCCAACCTTAGGAGTTGGAGAATAAATAGTCTCTTCGAAGACACCTTGACGTCGGCAAAAATAAAGACCATTTCGAAATTAATCAAAAGTCTTTTCAAAAAGGGTTTAAAAACCCTTAAATAATTTTAATAAATTAAGAATAAAAAAAGGTTTAAAAACCTTTAAGTATTTTTAATAAATTAAAAATAATTTCTCCCTTAATTAATTAAATAATTAATTAATTAAAACCTTGAAGGGTTTTAAATAATAATTAAATAAATAATAAAGAGAACCTCCATTGGTTTTAATAAAAACCATTTAACTTGGTTTTAATAAAAACCCTATCCAATGGAATCTCTCCGGATTCTCTTAAAAATATTCTCTTGGAATCTTCCACCTTTGAAGCCAACACATCCTCTTAACATTAATGCCATTTCCTTTTGACATCAATGACAACTCATAGACAAGAAGCTAGGATCTCAAACCCAAAATTGCCAACACAAATAAGCGTGCCTACCCTATTGAGGGCATTGGCAATTGTAAACATCTGTATCATCTTTGGAGTGACCTTGAGGGGGCATTTTTGTAACCCGAGATCCTTTGAAATATCAATACAAGAAAACTTTGCATTAGTTGGCTTTCTTTGTTCGATTTGTGCATTTTTGTGTGGATCTTTGTGTTTTACGATGGTATATATCAATACACTAGCTGGACGAGCACTCCGTGGTTACGTCAAATGGCGATCACGATGGAACCCCACAATTTTAGCCTTGAATTTTGACTATTCTTGGCTTTTTCTTTCCATAGGTGCTAACCATAGCTTTCAGCTATGGTTATTTTTTGGCCCACGACTGTAACTTGTGGTCTCCATTGTAGCTCGTAGGTCGGACCTGATGGTTCATAGAGGAAGGAGCAGACAACAAGGAAATCAGTGGGCAATAGAGAAGGAGCTGAGGTAGGTCCTAATTTCACCTTCTGTATTGAACTTTATGCTCTGCATATTTCCAGAGATCATCGAATCATTGCAAACTAGGAACAAAAATATAAGGGGTCAATGAACAAGTCCTAGTTTGCATTTGATTTCCATTCAGTGGAAAGGCGTTGTTGGGAATAGTGGACCTCTGAGTGTTTTCTGCCCCTAAATACAGCGACCTTGATAAATATTATGTGTCATTTGCATGCTTGAGGTCCAATCAACGGCCATGTCATTATAATTGCATCATCGAAATATCATGTAGGACATTAGCATGCATTATTTCTGAACTTGAAACGTTCCTTCTTTTTTTCATGTACATCATGTAGGAATGGTCATTATGCTCTGTGATGCATTTGTCATTTTTGCAAAATAAAAAGAACCACACACACCACGTATCATCTAAACATCAGTGGCATTGGGCTCTCACATCCAACCCGCTTGATTGAGATCAATAGTGGATGTCATTACCACTTGGTTGGCTCATTTGAAATTGTATTATCGAGACCCGCTCATTGCCAAGGCCGACCCAAGAACTGTCCTATCCATGCAAAATAGCATGCACTCTTCTTCGGAAGGGTGTATCGTTGTGCACGGTGTGCTGGGTGAGGGTTGGTAGTACCTATGCTACTTTGTTGAGTATGGATGTCATTACCATATTCGGCTTGTGCGAGTATATAGGTGAAAGCCAATTTAACTGAGTTTAAAATCCAACAATATTTCAAAACATGTGAGAGTTTCTAACACTGATACAACACATTTGAAAACAACATCAAATAGTTTAGGGCTCACAATAAAACATTTAAAAGAGATAATCACCATTTGTTTACATTGTCTACATAATAAAATACATCTAGATGTCAGGAACACAAATGGTGAACACACGGGGTGATCGAAAAAGGTCTAGGACCAATGCCCATGATCAACCCCCAACTGGTTCACAGCAGCATGTGTCGAGTCCTCATACACATGAGCGAACCGAATGACGTTCGGCTAGCATTAGAGGTGACAACTCGACACGAGGAGATCCCATTGAGTGGACCCCCGATAGAGGAGCTTCAATACACTCCTCTAGACATAGGACTGAGCATGGAGCTTCTCAGCACGAGGATGCTCTGCCCCAAGGCCATTATCGAGACCGCACTACATGCACGTCCACGAGATCGATCGAGGAATATGTGGTGCAGGGGACCAAGTTGGTTCCCATACGCACTAGGTCCATAGGAGGTTCTAACCCTCCACCATCAGAGTATAGATGAGTCAGAGATCCACCCATTCAGGGGCAAGAGGATAGGCTCACTTTCGAGCATAGGTCCACCCATACTCCTATGCGTGGCTCACCATGCAAGATCACCATTGATATATCAAAGGTGGGAGCTAATGGAACACCACCGCATGAGTGGTGGAGGTCTAGATAGCTAGATGGTCTAGGTAGTGTTCTTGAGTAGCTAGGCTGCAAGCCTATAGCTCCGCCCACTCATGCTCCGAGTGAGCATAGTGATAGTTGTATCAAGATCACTAGAGAGCATGGAGAGGCTTCTAAGTGCCCTCATGTCACACGTCCACCATCCACACATTTGTCTGATGGGTACAAAACCCATAAGGTAGCTCGCATAGAGCACGCATACCGAAGGCCTCCTACGGTCGACCAGATCGATAGATCACACAGACTGGTGTCCGAGCAAAGATGTCAGCTACTCCAAGATCAATTGGATGATGCTCGCCTAGAGAGGCAACATATTGAAGATGAAAATATTCAAGCGCAAAGGCTCTTACGATAGAGATTATATGAGCAGTGCATGCATGAAGAGCGTATTCTAGCCCAGAAGGAGCGCATAGAGTAGGAGGATCGGCTAGCCAGGGCTGGCCTATACCCTCCCGAGGAGCATAGAGAGCATGTGCATAGAAGGGTTGTGTCCCTAGCCGATATGCATGAGGAGCGAAGAGACGCTCGTACTCATGTCAGTGCCCAACAGAGGGAGTGACTATCGTCACTCAATGATCTAAGATAGAGGTAGCATGAGCACATAGATGCAGATAGATATGATCAGGGGTACCCTGAGAGTTGTCGAGTTGAGGAGGAGGAAGAGCCATGTCCTCCACCTCCCTCAAAGAAGACGTTACCTCCTAGACCACCTCCATGATAGCTTAGGGAGGAGGACTTTTTGTCTTCTAAGGCGTACAAGGTTTTGGCCGATAAGGTCAAAGCAATAGAGAGGCAAGGCATGGCTATGCAAAATCCGACACTGAGGAAGATACACAATGAACCTCTAGACCCCTCGGTGCCTACACCTCCATATCTCGAGCATTTTGATATGCCCCGATTGGAAAAATTCAAGGGTGATGAGGATGCACAAGAACATGTTACGAGTTTTCTGGATGCTTGTTTCTAGATAGAGAGTCAGGATGCCTTGTTGTTGCGCACTTTCATTATGACACTTTTTGGCCCGACCCGAGAGTGGTTCAACCAGCTAAAGAAACATAGTATTACTAGTTTTGAGCAGTTGGCCGATGCATTTCTTGAATGCTATTCATTTGGCATCAAGAAACAAGCCAACCTTTCTGATTTGGCTGTGCTAGCTCAGCGCGATGATGAGCCCATCGAGCAATACAAAAAGAGATGGCATAGAATAATGGCAAAGCTGCCATTCCCTATTCCTACGGCTGAACTAACCCGAATGTTTACAAAGAGTTGTGCCAAGCACATCTCGCTACTATTGTAGCTACAGTAGTATCCTACATTCGAGGAAGCTATGGCGCAAGCCAGGGTGATCGAGGACATCAAGTTGCAAGAAGGTAGCTTGAAGCTCAAGACCAGGAAAGAGGGGTTTAAAAAGAGTACTACGAAACAATAGGGCAAGCAGGCCCACGTGAATCAAGTAGTGCTAAATCTCGAAGGAGAAGACAAGGGATAGCAGAAGCCTAATTATCAGGCTCAACCTCCTCCTACGCGTTACGAGACACGCAAAAACAACTATAAGGGAAAAAAAAAGAAGAGCGCCCACCTCGCCAGTTCACACCCTTGATGGAATTGATGACTTCGATTTTTCATCAACTATGCGAGGCCAAGGCCATACGATTGCTCGAGGTCAAATTAGTAGATCCGAATGTGCCAAAGTCAAAGTGGCATCAAGATGATCTATTCTGCATATTCCATAGAGCGAAAGGCCACGACATCGAGACATGTTGGTCCTTCAAACACATCATGTAGAACATGATAGAAAAAGGAGAGTTGGTGATACCAGGCAACCCATAGGCGCCCGACAATAGAAACATGGGGATTTTCAAGAATCCATTACCTAATCATGAGGCACCTCATAACAATGCCGACCAGGTCAATCAAGTGCGAATCGAACCACCTACCCAGGGGTTCGTAGGCATGGTCAATGTTGTTACTAGACATGGGAGATACGATCAACCGAATCGACCTCATGCTCCCATTAGAATACAAGCTATGCCGGATCAACGACCAGCTCAGAACATTCCAGGCCCACCAGCTAGACCGGTGGTGACCATAAGGAGCAAGTTAGTTCAGAACCTACAGACAGCTCCTGCGAAGTTGTCAATATATGAGCTTATTCAGCAGTCCCCTAGACATAGGGAGACTCTTATGGACATTTTGAGGTCCATTGAGGTACAGTCCCAAGATGCCCATGCATTTACAAATTTTGTGGGACATGTACAACAATGTCAAGAACCCACGATACAATTTTATGATCATGAAGTGAAGATGGTTCCTACTATTACGGCTGACCCACCACTGCATATTATCGCGTGTGTTAACCACATGCCTTTCAAAAGGGTCTTGATCGACACTGGGTCCTCGATCAATATAATCATGACCAAGGCACTGAGCCACCTCAAGTTACCCAAGTCACATATTGTGCCTACCACCTTTACGTTGAGAGCATTTAATGATGCGCTATGCTCGATGGTTGGTACAATTGTTCTACCTATTCAGGTGGGACTCAAGACCATCTCTGTGATGTGTCACATGATAGAGGGCGCCATGCAGTACAACATTCTGCTCGAGAGGCCTTGGATTCATGAAATGCGTTGCATCCCCTCTATCTTGCATCAGTGTGTGAAATACATTCATGAGGGACAAGTTCACGTAGTGTCCTCGGATGAAGAACCATTCAAGTTCATGAACTTAGCAGATTTGCTTGGGGGTTTTGTACTCCCATCGATGCACTTGGATATCCGACCTGTCTCGTCGGTTAAGATTCCAATAGGCAAACTAGCAGCCCATGCTCAACCATCGACATCTGTGTCACATAGATCTGAGCATACGACTGCAACTTCTCTAAAGCTGACTGCATTGACGATGCACCGACAAGTCAAGAAGCTAAAGGTGAAATTGGGTGAGAAAGTGGAAAATCATGTGCCCAGACTAGTCGCCAATGAGACTCCCACTCCCATGGATGTGGAAGAACCTCAAGATAAAGTCGAGGAGGCACCTCAGCCTACTTCACCTGCATCTTCAGCAGGGTCATCTGCACCGTAGGTGACCATTCATCTGGCCAGCATAGGGTTGGGTGAGTATCTTGTGCAAAATGTTACTTTTGGACCTATCCTAAAAATTGCACAAGAGATGGGCCGACCGCACGCCCATCGATTTTTGATTGGATCTATAGTGTCATTGGGTGAGCCACCCAACCAAACAAACTTCGTCTATGCAGGGCTGGATCAAGCGCCCACCAGAATGTCCATAGATGAGGATGATGACGAGCCATTCACTATGAATGTGTGCTATCTGTCCAACCTAGAATACGCCATGCACATTTTTGAGTCGTATCATTGGCATGGGCATGGCCTGGGTCTTTTTGAACAAGGACACAGAACTCCGCTCGAACCTCATTATCAGTTAGCTACTGATAGGTTCGGGTTAGGGTTACAAGTATAGGGTCATGATGATTTGCTTGTTGCATCCTTAGATCACATGTACTTGAGTCTAGGGGATGATGTGGATTTTACTCCATATCACCCTGATCCTTCTAGCTATTGGAGGACTCACCAGATGGTATCATTTGTTACCATAGGGCCACCTGATTCATACCATGATGGGCCCTTAGAGGACAACCCTAGAGACAACCTAGGTAATCAAATCCGTGGTGCTACCAATGACACTGGTATGCAGGGGCATGACCCCCATGTTGTAGGTGATCTCGAGTTAGGAGATCTTTGTGATGATGATGGAGAGGAGTCCACCTCCGAGATGAGTGGACCTAGTTATGATGCAGATGATGAGTCCTCAAATGATGATCAATCTGAAGAGGAAAGCAAGCCGACCTTTCCAGGTCCGACGTTCATACACCATCTGCTGCCTATGGAACAAGTGGAAGAGACGAACGAGTGCTTCATAGTCGATAGTGATTATAAATATGAAATAGAGGAGGCTTACTTAAAGCCTCACCCAATGGATCTCCCACTATGCATAGACACAATAGAGTGGCCCATCCATGGTAGTGACCATAGTGATGTAGATGAGAGGATCGATTCCAGGCTCGTGTATCCACAATATCTATTGCCTAGGGAATCAAAGCATGTTATGGAGGAAGTCCCTCCCAACACTGAGCGCTCTGAGGAAGGAGTAGCGCTAGTTTATATGGCAGTATCATATATATGATCGTTCTATTAGATTTATTTGGATAGTGATGATAGCGATCGTAGAATCAGATACATGGGACCACATCTGCCTAATCGCTCCTTAGAAGAGGGGGGAAGTGACAGATTGTATTTGTATAGTGATGATGAGGACTCGATGGAGATGGCCTATTTGGGACCTCACCACTTATGCAATAGGCCTCCACCTAGAGGTCCCCCACCTATTATAGCTATAGGTTTGCATCGGGAGATTAATCTCCATCGCAGCCTGAGGGAAAGAAGAGAGCTCGAAGAGAGGTATCAGGAACTCTTTCCTGATCCACCTACGTACGTGGAGCTCCTTGAGCCGAGAGATCCCATTCTATAGCTAGTGCACCAGGAGGATCCAGTTATACGGGCATCCCATAGAGAGGATCCATTTGTGCCCGTACCATCCGAGCTAGATCTCGGGTATGGAAGCTATGCTTCAGAGATAGAGTTTTGTCCATGTGGTTTCGGAGATCAATTCCATTCCATCAATATGGTCTCCATCGATTTGACCACTCCACTCCGCAATCCAAGTAGATCCATCCAAACCATTGCATCTAAACATGGATGCTATCGATTGGGATCATGTTGACTCACCAGTCTAGCCTGAAGATTTCTTCCCAAATGAAGAAATGTTGCAACCATTTCATTTCGCACTAGGCTGTGCTCATGATGTTTGTCATGTCGAGGATGCTTCCCAAGAGGAACATGTGAACCCAGTTGATGACATCCATCTGATTCCTATGCCTCACCAGCTTGAGGAGGGATCACACATGTCAGTAGAGAAAACCTTCGATGTGGATATCAGTAAAGATCCCACCAATCCAAAGAAGGTTAGATTTGGAGAGAGTCTCACTCCGGATGAGCATGATAGCATCATCCCTCTACTGAAAGAGAGACCTGATCTCTTTGCTTGGACTTACAAAGACATGTCGGGTCTAGATCCAAAATTGGTTACTCATAACCTTTCGCTAGATCTGTCGAAGAAGCCAATCAAGCAAAAACTCAGAAAGATGCATCCAACAGTAGCCTTAATGGTAAAATATGAGTTACAAAAGTTGTTGGACGTAGAGTTCATCATCTCCATCGACTATCCAGAATGGGTCTCCAATATGGTGCCCATAGGAAAGCCAGATGGAAGGGTCCGTATTTGTATGGATTTTAGAGATCTCAACAAGGCAACACCCAAAGATTCATTTTCGTTGCCAAATATCGATGCTCTGGTAGACACCACTATAGGTCATGAAATGCTCTCCCTTATGGATGATTTTTTTGGATACAACCAGATTCGGATTAAACTCGAAGATCAGCATAAAACCACGTTCATAATGCCATGGGGGACATTTTTCTACAAAGTTATGCCATTTGGTCTTAAAAATGCTGGTGCCACATATCAGCGGGCTATGACATATATCTTTCATGACTACATGCATAAAATCTTAGAAGATTATATCGATGACTTACTAGCTAAGTCGTTGCTATGAGCAGAGCATGCGAAGGTCTTAAGGAAGGTCTTCGATCGCTTGATAGAGCACAATGTCAGGTTGAATCCTAAGAAGTGTGTATTTGGCGTAACTTTAGGTAAACTCTTGGGATTCATCATTTCTAAATGAGGCATCGAAGTAGACCCAACAAAGGTCATGGCTATTCTAGAGATGCATCCTCCCACTAATATCAAAGAACTAAGAAGCCTTCAGGGCAAAGTAGCATCCATAAAGTGATTCATCGCTCAATTATCGGATAAGTGTCGACCCATGAATCGACTGCTACACAAGGGGGTCCCATTTTATTGGGACAAGGACTACTAGGTAGCCTTTGCTGAGATTAAGCAATACCTGGCAACGCCACTAGTACTAGCTCCACCAAGGCCAGATGAGCCTTTTTTGCTATATATATCGGCAACCAACTTTGCATTAGGGACCATGTTAGCCCAAAAGAACGTGCAAGGCAAAGAGCAAGCCGTATATTACATCAGTCACACCTTGGTGAGTTATGAGTCAGGATATGCATATGTTGAAAAACTTTGTTTAGCAGTAGTGTTCGCTACCAAGAAATTGTGGCATTACATGCTAAGTCATACCACATATGTTATATCAAAATAGAATCCTTTGCAGTACATGATGAGCAAGACATATCATAACACACGTACTACAAAGTGGATCATGCTATTGATAGAATTTGATTTGCAATTCATCAGCCAAAAGTCCATCAAGGGACAAGTCATAGCTGATCAACTGGCTGAGGCACCACTATCCAACAGTAGGCCTCTAACCATTGAGCTTCCAGATGATGCGGTCTTCATAATATCTGAAGCTCCCAAACCCGAGGAACCAGAGAATAATGCTGATATGACATTGTTCTTCGATGGTTCGAAGTGTGAGCAAGGGGGTGGTGCAGGAATAGTGTTTTTCATGCCACAAGGAGCTCCAATGCCCTTGTCATTCAAGTTAGACTTTTTGTGCACCAACAATAATGCTGAGTATGAAGCCCTACTTTTGGGCCTCCACACAGCCATCGCCATGGGTATTAAAATACTAAACATTTTTGGTGATTCTCTGCTCATAGTCAACCAGGTTAAGGGGCTCTTTCAGTGTCGATGTCCCATGCTGAAAGCCTACAAAGATCTTGTTGCCACTTATCTGGCTAAACTTGAATGGTATGACATCGAGGCAATCCCTCGTTCATCAAATAGGTTCGTAGACACCATGGCATCTTTGGGGTCCTTGATCCCTCAGAATCTTTCTACTGATTTTACTACCATCCATGTTAGAATGCTCTCACACCCAGCAATGGAGCGTGCAACCTTTGATAACAAAGAGTCAGTCAACATGATTGTCATGGAACCAACAACTGATTGGTTTCGTAGAGTGGAAGACTTTCTTAAGCAGGCACCCTAGGAGTCATTGACTTCTCAGAGTCCTACGGGGAGTGGTACTACCATTCACCACAAGGTTGTTTCCTAGTCTGCATTTGCAAAGCTAAATACGTAGGGGGAGCAGGCCATCTTAGTAGTCGAAGCTGAGGCTTGTCAAAGCTGGATGTTGCAAATCCAAGACTTCCTAAAACTTGGTATGATTCTAGAAGGATTGTCACATGCCACAAGATGCACATTTAAATAGAAAGTGACTAAGTATGTCTTGATAGGAGACATTTTGTACCGACGTAGCTATGAAGGAGTCCTCCTTCGATGTCTTGAGCCCCAAGAGTCATCTTGGGCAATCTCAGAAGCTCACGATGGTACGTGCGGTGGCCATTTCAACGGCATGGCTATCATCAAATGCATCCTTCGCATGGGTTATTATTGGCCCACTATGGAGAAGGATTGCAATGTGTATGTCAAGAAATGCGTTAAATGTCAGCATCATGCTAATCTTACGCACTTGCCATCATAGGCCTTATAGCCCATTCAGGCGGCTTGGCCATTTGCTCAGTGGGGACTAGATCTGATTGGCAAGATTTCCCCTCCATCATCAGGTCGACATACATTCATTATCATGGCTACTGAGTATTTTACAAAGTGGGTGGAAGCCATTCCCCTCACAATGACCACTGGAGCTCGCATCACAGAATTTATTCTCGAGCATATCATATGTCATTTTGGGATACCATCCAAAATAATTTTGGATAATGGAACTTCTTTTAAGAACAAAACTATGTGGGCTTTAACGTCTAAATACCACATTAAACATAGTTTTGCAACTCCATATTATCCACAAGCAAACGGGCAAGCTGAGGCCTCAAACAAGACTATGGTAGCCATCTTGAAAAATATAGTGCAAGAACACCACAAGGATTGGCATATACAACTGCCCCTTGCATTATGGGCTTATAGGACTAGCATTCGGATGCCCATTGGGGCAATACCATTTTCACTAGTATATGGCACTGAGGCCATTATGCCCTTAGAGTTGGAAATTCCAATGCTACGCATCGCATTGAAAGAGTTCATCGATGATGACACCACGGCAAGCTCACCTCGATCAATTGACGTTGCTTGATGAACGTCGCATGAATGCCCTCGAGCATCTCTGCATTTATCAGGAGCAATTAAAATGAGCTTACAATATCAAAGTCCACCAGAGAGACTTTGAAGTTGGGGATCTTGTGCTGAAAGAGAACCAATAGAACTCGAATTTGTTGCCTGACATGCGAGACAAATTCATGGCTAACTGGCTAGGGCCTTACATCATATCTAAAAATATTGGTCTAGGTACCTATCGCCTAACATCGCTAGAGGGTGTGGAAGAGCTTGAGCCTCTCAATATCATCCATCTTAAGGCGTTCTATGCTTGAGAGTGTAGTAAAGGCACCAAAGGCATCATGTAAGCCCTTTGGTCAACCCAAAAGCCCCAAGGGTTTTGTCAAAACCGCTCGGTCATCCCAAAAGGCCCCAAGCTCTCTGATTAAGAAGCTTGGTCAAGTAAAGGCACCAAAGGCATCTGTAAGCCCTTTGGTCAACCCAAAAGCCTTGAGGGTTTTGTCTAAACTGCTCGGTCATCCCAAAAGGCCCCAAGCTCTCTGATTAAGAAGCTTGGTCAAGAAAAGGCACCAAGGATTTCCAAAAATTGCTTGGTCAACCCAAAGGCTCTGAGAGTTCCTATAACTTCTCGGTCATCCCAAAAGGCTCCACGCCCTCTTGCTGAGAGTTTGGTCAACTAAAAGGTTCCAAAGGTGGTTGTAAAACCTTTGGTCAAGTCAAAAGGCTCCAAGGATTTCTAAAAATCACTTGGTCAACCCTAAAAAGCTCCAAGGACATGTACTCATCGTTTGGTCAAATATGAAAGCTCAAAAATCTATAAAAATCAAGAAAAATATATAAAAGTCCAAAAAAAATTGATAAAGCTTAAAATCCAAAAACATTTGCATTTGCATTTTGCATTTTCATTTGCATTCACACATGCATTCACATCATCATATTGCATTTAGGCATTTTTCATCCATTGCATTCCATAGTAGAGTGTAATGCGTTTATCAAAGTTTTACAAACAGTCACACGTTTGTATGACAATCATGCACCCTTGCATTTATCATAATTCATTGCATTCGTACATGATACCTATTGTGGAGACCTATGTATGTATATTAAGTTTTCCTGTCACTCAGCCATACCTAGTGGGTTCTTCAGATATTGTAGAAAGCTTGCTTTGTTGTTATAGACAAGGTCATTAGTTGGGATAGTGCTTCAACATATCAGAATCCCGTCACTAAGCAAAACAATATAAAATCCTGCTAAGACGAGAGAGGATGAAAGCCATGAAAGCAGTCTTAGGTATCTAGAGAGATGGGTTTCACGACCTGCTTATCTTGCAAATAGTCGGTTTAGAAAGGTGTACTTTGGCAAAAGGACAAGAATTTCCCCTATAAATCCCAAAGTCACAAAAGTTAAATCCCAAGTTACAAAGTGCAAAAAAAGTACAAATTTCAAGTTCAAAATATAAAGTGACATAGTGAATCAAAAGCACTATAAAAATCCCTTGCTCAAAGAAAATGGTAACACGTGGACTAACAATGATTTTTATCACTACATCTGAGCAAGTAAGAAGGGTGAGAACTTGAATCCCTGGATTGTACACCTTTTGAAAGCCATAGAGTGATCCCCGATCACAGCAATGGGTTGGAAGAGTCCCGCCTGCAATCGAAGGGGTAGTTCTATTGGGTGATCCCCAAACGTAGCAATGGGTTGAAAGAGTCCCACCTGCATTTGGAGGGGTAGCCCTGATCAATTTGCAAGATGAGCTAGCTCTAGGTACTTAGGATTGTCTAGTTGTATAAGTCTAATCAAAGCTGAAACAAGGATGATACAATCGTATGAGGAACCCTATCTCACATATGGGTTGAAAGAGTCCCGACTGACATACGGGGTATGCTTACGATCTATCTAAAAATACTCACATGCACACACAGGGATTATGAATAGTTGGGTCTGTCATGGCAAAAGCCTTGTCCAATATAAGCCTGGTATAGTTAGTATGTGATTTTTGGAGAGGTCTACTAGGGTGTTTTGAGTCTCAAGGAAAACCCCAAAACATGCTCCAATAGCAACAAGATACCAAATCTCATTAGACTATAGAAATACGAGTCATTCATTCATCAAAATGCATTTTACAAAGTACAATCAAATATATAAGATAGATACCGCATGAAGATCAGAAATGATGTTTAGACGACCACTGATTATATAGTACAAAATGACATAACCATTCATTAGCATTTCACCAATCCATTTCACTGCATTTCATAAATGGGTGATTAATTGATTAAGTTCTTGTAATGAGAATTATCAATAATTTTGCATGATTGTTATACATTCTGTGGTGTCATATTTTAAAAATTGATATACACAGTTTACATTCATTCATTATGTTTTAAGTGATTAAAGCATACAGGTTCATCTCCATTAGATTATGATTTCGTACATAATGCATTACCATACATTGCATAGCATATCATAAACTGCATAAAATATATGCATGCCCACAAAGCAAAAATAAATATGCATTAAAAATAAACATCGCATCCATCTACATACATCATATGTCGCACATCTAATCATCTAGATCACTGCATATCATCATCATAAAGTAGAAAATCTATCTAGTGCATGACATCCATACATCGCATCATATAAACATAGCATTTAAATACGCATTGCATCCATGTGCATCAAATAAACATAAAATAAAAAATTAATAAATACACATGTACACATAATGAGCCATAAAATATCATATCATATATATGTGTCCAAATGAGTACATAGGGAGTACAAAATGCCCGTAGGCTACAACTATGTAGGTCCTCGACCTTACACACAAAATGATACATCAAAACTATAGTCGGTAGTTACTATAAATCGGATCTAGGCTGCTCCCCCTATACTGGAGCTCTCATCGCCTCCCTCTACACTATGCTCTGGAGCCTGCTCTCTTGGCTGACCTGGCACCTATGGTGGATCCTACTATGGATCCTACCTACACCAAAGCCTAACGCACCCAACACATGGGAAACTGGTAACTATAGTAGGCTAGTCCTCTGGCTGGAGGCCCTTGATGTCTACCCTAGATCTCTAGCCCTGGCCTGCGACCTCATTATGTGCATGCTAGAGGACCTATGCATCCTCTCAGTCCGATGAGTCCTATGACTCGAGCTCATTATGGACTACCTTGAGGTCCTAGACCTGGTACACTATGACTCTACTACAAAAGGATCCTCAAGAACCGGTAGCCCCTGCATCTCTATGTAGCCGACCAACTGATCAACACGGGCAAGCCGAGCTACATGCATCTCATTGGTCCTCATGACCATACCATGTAGTCATGTCACCTCAGTAGTCGGATCTTGTATAGCTAGTGTACCTACTATTGGTACCATAGGAGACCCCATAATAGCCTGAGGAGGCCCCATAATAGCTCCCCTCGTTGCTCATGTGAGATCTCACTCTACCTCTACTATAGTCCACTATGCCTGTGCCAACTCTAGGGTAGTCTATAGTCTCTACACCTAGGCCTCTACATCAGTAGCTCGAGTCATGAGCTCCTATATCTGGCCCTACACCTCAGTTAGGCACTACTCCCTATCAGCCACCTTCACCTCTAGAGTGGCGATGGTGGTATCTCTCTCCCACTACTACATGTGAAATCACCCAATCTGACTCTACAAGTCAGCAACCTATGCTAGCAGTTGTCCCTCTACGCTGTCAGGAGGGACCTCACCCTCCTCTGGAGCATCCTCCTTAGGGTCGATCTTTGGTAGGTCCTCAATGGTGGCCTCTACACCCCAACCACCCTTAGTACACTGGCGCACCCTACGCCCATCAGGATCTACCTCTACCTCTGTTGGCTCTCGGCCCAGAGGCCTCGATACCATGCCATCTAAATAGAGACCACCACCCATCATAGTCAAGCATGGTCCCAACAGCCTCAACTCCCACCTCTTAGAAGTCATCAGGTGCATCTCCTAGCGGTAGAGGAACTATCAGTGGGAGATCCCTCTCTAGAGCTAGGCGTCTGTACCTCAAGGGCATATCTGGTAGGTCCTGCACCATGCCAAACTATCATAGGACATGAGAGAAAAATTGATACTCTCTCACCTCTAGCTTACGCCAGATGAGCCATCTATCTCGGTGGGCCCATCGTAGCCACTCGTCCACCTCTGGCCATATAGGACAATCCATGTAGGGGCGCCAGATGACGTCCCCTGGCCCAAGTGCCACAAAACTGATGATGTAATGCTGTGTATCCCTAGCATGAGCCCTACTATGGACACCCTCCTCAGCACGAGGCCAGTAGGTGGTGTAGCACTGATGAGCATCATCTAGGGTAGTGATGCATAGAGGTAGGTCAGTAGGATGCTCGATCTGGATATGCTACCACCCCTAGATCTATAGCAAAAGGCTACAGCTGATGCCCTTACGGCTTCACTCCATAATCTGGTATAGCTCTTGGTAGAGCTGACATAGTAAAGTGCTCCCCTAGGCTAGCAGTAGTGGCTCCTCCATCGAGCTCTGAAGCACCCTCCAAGCAGGGGCTAGCATGTTCTAGGGAATCCTCATGCTCGAGGAGTCTGGAAGGACAATCTGAATGATGAGGTGCATGAAAAGGGCCTCTCGAGCAGAGAAGATGTCATCCCAGTACCAGTCCTCGATGTGCACCCCTCCATGGTCTGCATCATCCTGTGCATCGATGCTCTGATCATCGAAGATGGTAGCAAAAATGGCATCCTTTGCCATGTAGGTAGAGGAAATGATAGCCTCACCATCGATAGGGATCCTAAAGATCTTGTAGACATCCTCTAGTGTGATGGTCATCTCACCAGGAGGTAGGTGAAATGTGTTGGTCCACGCATTCCAGCGTCGGGCCAACGTAGTAATATAGGCCTGATCTACCCTAATGGTGGGTAGATCCATGACATAACCAAACCCGATGACTCGAAACCATGCTCGGTCATCATCCGACAAGGCCTCATGGAGAGTCCTCATCAAGTCAGGCTCCCGCGCTCTAGAAGTTAACTTTTAAAAAAAAAAAAAAAAAAAACATAATGTAAGCTAAATCTAGCTAAGCAGAGCTACAAAAAACTACAAAAAAAAAAACAAGCAATTGCAGCCTGCAACTGCAACTTGCGGTCCCCAATTTGCAAATTGGGAATCATAGCTACAAATTGTGGTCCCCAATTTGCAAATTGGGAACCGCAACTGCAACTTGCGGTCCCCAATTTGTAAAATTGGGGGCCATAGCTAAAACCTATGGTTCCCATTTTGCCACCTGGGAACCGTAGCTACCAGCTATGGTTTAGGAGTGGCACCCATTTTGGGTACCCTCCTAGACCACTAATGCATAAAAATTAAATTCTAATCTAACCTAAACTAGTGGGGTTCATTATCGATAGTTTAATGAGGTTCAATTTTTGCATTTATTAAGTGTGGTTTATTTTACTCATATGGAGTGTGAGGTCTCGATTTCGAGTTACCTTGCCCGCACCCTACCCTTGGCTAGTCGATGGCTGATCAGGATCCGCCATCAGGGAAGAACGAGTGTAAAGGTTGTTGAGTTTGATAGCGTTCCGTATCAGGGAATGTCTTCTCTCTCTTAGAGCTCTCAAATTGCTCAAGGTTGTAGGAAAATAATGAAAAATTGCAAATAGGATTTCAATTTATAGGTTCTCCTAGTCTCTGTGGACCGTAGCTGACACCCATGGTCCACAAACTAGGGTCTTCCACCCATAGGTCTGACCTACGGTCCCCAAAATTTGATAGTGCACATCGTAGGCCATACCCACGGTCCACAACTAGTAATAAATGCACTAAAAACCCATCGTGGGAAGGTCTAAAAAGGTAAATTAATGACTCCCAATGGATAAAAATCAAAATAAATGATCAAAATTGCAAATTTGGTGACATTAAAAGCACCAGGATCAATCCAATAAATGCAAAATTAAACAAAAAAAAATCATCAAAAAATGAAAAACCAAATGCGCCTCGTATTCAATGATTTATCCTATAAACTTGGCGGTTGCAGCGACTTGCGATCCATGCAATCCGACAAGATGAGTAAATCACAATAAGGACATTTGGGGTAAAATTGTCATTTCTTTTATGACATCTTTCAGCAAATCATCGACAATATGATTCAACACAAGTCTTCTTGAATTTGTATTATCTTGACTCTCTAAGACGACTATCATAGCCTGACTACTCCAGGGGAGAGAGATGTGCAAATACTACTAAGCATTGCAATCATAAGCTGAACTAGGCCTCGCCAAGGCATTTAAACATCTCAAATCTAAAGTTGTTCAGGATCATTCATTATGGTCAAGCGATTTCGTCACTTCAGACATTGTCATTACCCTCATCGACTCATCGCTTGAGGGGGTAGTCATAATTTCATGTCATAATCAAAATCAATAGAAGATCTCGAAGATCGTAGATCCCTTGATCTTGTCAAAATTGTGTTCGTCCTTGCGAATCATTGCTAACAACTATCATAAGCTTCCCCCTCTGCTTGGGGTAAATAGCAAATATGAAATTTTGTTTGTAGCTCTCATCCTTCGGTTATATAGGCCTAACTCCTATTGTAGCACCAAAGCTACCCGAATGTCTGATGATGAGTGCAGACCTTTCAAATGTAAGCCTTCCCACATTGGAAGCAATGATTCCAGGATGCACATCCTTTTGCTGGACCTGGGGCATCTAATGTTGATCAGACTAATGATCATCATAGAACCTATGACATCATTTTAGGAGGTCTATTTTGCTCAGCGTTGTTCGATCTCACAATGCATCTCAAAAGGGGCATCTGTAGACACCTAAAACACGTCATGCCGAGGGTGACTACTCATATGGACATGCTACAAAACCATATGAAGGATCTTGGATAGACTCCAAGATAGAGCAGTGGTTCTAACCACTCAATTTAGGCATTCTAGCCTAAGCAGTCTGAACCATAGCCTAGACCTATGGTCTCCAGTCTGAACCATGGTTGACACCTACGGTCTATAGTCTGGACCATAGCTGTGACCTACGGTCTGAACTGGAGTTCAGTTAGGCCTTCCATCCGAGCCAAATCGGTTGGAACGACCAAGAGATCTAGAAGGAGGCAGTTGGAGGATGAAAGATTCCAAAGGCTTCCATCCCAACTGTCCTAACCAACCTTCTTGGTCTTGGCTTCTCCATGAAGCCACCCCTAGCCCTAGGGGCATGCTATAAATACCCCCATTTTTCAATAGGGAGGAGGACGAAAGAGAGATAATTGGTATAGCGAAGCACTGGCGAATTATCGAGCGAGCTAATTGATCAAGAGAGCAGTGAAGCCCTATCAAATTGCATAATGACCTTGTGCATTTGAGAGCCCCTTTGCTATCCATTCAAAGACCAATTAGCCATGGATGCCCTAGGTGCCTAGGAGGATCAAGAAATGCAAATCCGGGTGAACGAAGGCCCTTCACAGTGATTTGACCACCAAATCTGTCAGAGGACGACAAAGGCGACCCTTGAACATCAATTCGGACAAGGAGGTCAAGCCCACTGCCCCTAATTCTGAGGGCAAACACATCAGAGGTCAAACCATGGCTGTCAGCCATGGTTTACAGTGTAGACCACCCCTCACAGCTACGGTTTGCAATAGGTTAGAGATCACCTTACTCAGTTCGCTTTTTACCGCATAGATTAGTCATGTTAGTCTTTTCATAGGTTTAATTGCATTTTTAGAGAAACTCTGACCGTAGGAATTAGGTATTTTATGCGTTGTAGTGGGTAGGAGTATATTGGATCTTTTTGATGTTTTATTGCTTCTAATTCGATATTTGTTCAATGCATCATGTGCTTATTCATGTCTTGTATGTTGTAGTATAATTCTTGATACGATTAGAATAGCTTAAAACCTTTCTTTATGCTTTCTTGTTTCATTAGTTTAATGGTATTTACATGTATGATTCTTTAAAGGGCCTCATCACGAGAGGCTATCAATCTCTGTAATCATGCACTGTTGTTTCTTGTTCATAGGGAGACAGGTGCAGAAAGGAGCCTATATCATAATCCTTCCACATCGCGGAGAAGGGGGTTAGCTCTACCCCAAGGCAGTTTGTGAGTAATCACCGGAGCAACAAACAAGCGTGCCTACCCCGTTGAGGGCATTGGCAATTGTAAACATCTGTATCATCTTTGGAGTGACCCTGAGAGGGCATTTTTGTAACCCGAGATCCTTTGAAATATCAATACAAGAAAACTTTGCATTAGTTGGCTTTCTTTGTTCGATTTGTGCATTTTTGTGTGGATCTTTGTGTTTTACGATGGTATAGATCAGTACACTAGTTGGGCGAGCGCTCCGCGGTTACGTCACTAGGCTATGCTAGGCCATTTTTGTTGAGGTTTTTTTTTGACAACCCTATCCAAATTTTTTCTAAGGTTTTTGGAAAACCCTATCCAAATGTTTTACTGAGGTTTTTGGAGAAACCTATCCAAATTTTTACTAAGGTTTTTGGAGAAACCTATCCAAATTTTTACTGATGGTTTGTGGAGAAACCTGAGTTGCTAAGGGATTTTAAAAAGAATTTTCCAAAATTTTTACTGAGGATTTTGGAGAAACCCAGGTTGCTAAGGGATTCTAAAAAGAATGTTCCAAAATTTTTGTTGAGGATTTTGGAGAAACCTGGTGTGCTAAGGGATTCTAAAAAGAATGTTCCAAAATTTTTGCTAAGTATTTTGGAGAAACCTGATTTTGGTAAAAACCATTGTGATGAAGGTAAGGTAAAGGGTGTAATATTTTGAACCTAGCAATTGATTTGATTTGATGAGGGTAAGGAAAAGGACACAATATTTGACAAAAGGATGCAACCTTTTGAGCCTAGTGATTGATTCATTTGATAAGGTCAAGGTAAAGGGTTCCACCTTTGAAAAAAGGATGCAACCTTTCTTGCCTAGTAATTGATTATGATGGGTGGATGACATAAGGTTTGTGGCAAAACTAGTTGTTGAATGAGTTGTTGATACATGGAAAAGGGTGAAACCTTTAACAAAGGGATTCCTTTTGTTAGGATCTAGCAATGTGATGTGTTTGATGGTGATTTATTTGTGAGTGCAATGTTGGGTGGCACCATCATGAGTATATGAGATATGGTGAAGTGTGAATGTGCAAGGAGGATTAACTTTGTAAAAGGAAACTATGGTTGGAAAGAGGGAAAATTCTCTCCCAAGTGTAGAAGTGTTCTAAAAGGGAATGCAATCCTTGAATTGCTAAATCATTTAGGAGGGGGATAAATATCCCAAGTCATAAAGTTTTTGTAGAAATGATATGAATTTTTTTAGTTGTGAATGATGAAGTGGAAGGAGGTAAAACCCTAATTGTGAATGATGACCTGGAAGAAGATGAAATTATCTCCAGTATTTGAATGATGTATTGGGAGAGGGTGAAGTTACCCCTGTGTTGAATGATGTATGGGGAGAAGATGAAGTTGCCCTAATTTTGAAATGGTGTATGGGGAGAAGGTGAAGCTACCCCTATATTGAATGATGTATTGGGAGAAAATGAAATTACCCCTATGTTGAATTATGTATGGGGAGAAGGTAAAGCTACCCCCATGTTGAATGATGTATGGGAAGAATATGAAGCTTCCCCCATGTTTTGGATGATGTATTGGGAGGAAGTTGAAATTACCCCGTTTTGAATGGTGTATTGGGAGAAGGTGAAGTTACCCCAATTTTGAATGATGGTTGGGGAGAGGATGAAGTTACCCCCATGTTGAGTGATGTATGGGGAGAAGATGAATTTGCCCTATTTGTGAATGGTGGATTGGGAGAAGGTGAAGTTGCCCTATTTTGAATGATGGTTGGGGAGAGGGTGAAGTTACCCCAGTTTTGAATGATGGATTGGGAGAAGGTGAAGTTACCCCTGTTTTGAATGATGTATTGGGAGAAGGTGAAGTTGCCCCTAATTTTGGGATGATGGATTGGGGGAAGATGAAATTACCCCCATTTGTGAATGATGGATTGAGGAATCAGCAATGAGGTGAATGAAATGTGATGAGGTGGTGATGAATCGATTGATAGAGGAAATTTGTGACAATATAGAGGAAAAATTGGGTAGACAGGAAGAAGAAGGAGAAAAAGGTGTTGGAGTGAAAAATATGTGAATTTGGTGGTTGTAGCTATGATTCATAGGGTGACCTATGAATTGGACCTGAATTCACATGGTGACCTATGAATTGGACTATTTGACCCTTGTGTAGTGTTTTGGTAGTTTGGGGGACCAAATGATATTAGAATTGGATAAATATTATACCATTGGAAATATCTTTTGAGCCCAATCCAATGGTGAAATTTTTGGGAAATTAGGATATGATTTGATGGGGTAAAATTTGGGTCAAATATGACCCTTCTTTTGGAAGTGATGAATGTGCAATTTCAAGCCTTTTGAAAGGGAGAATTGACCTGATTAGTGAAATGGTGGATGGATGATGATGGAGAAGAAGGAAAGAAAATTGAAGAAGTGAGGAAGGAGGATAAAATATAAGGGAAGGAAGAATGGTGAGCACAACATAACAAAAATAATGTTATGTAGGAGGAAGGTGAAAAGTGGAGGTGGATGATGGTGGAAGTGGAGGAATGGGCACATCCTAAAGTAGTGGATAGTGCTGATTATGAGTAGTGATGCTAATCATGCCAACCATTCCATGGGAAGGAGGATTGTGGTGTACATTATTGACTTAACCTAGTTGGGCTTGTTGACTGGGTTGAGTTTCGTGAGGACTAGTCCCCCGTGCTTAGGTAATGGGTTCTCATAATTACCATGATTTTGATTTTATGGTGTGATGGAGTTTGAAACTTGAATAGTACCATGATCGATAAGATCCTTGACTAAGTCATGAAAGGTGTGACAAGAATGAACATCATGGCCACGCTGGTGATGGTAAACACAAAAGGTATTATTGATGTGCCCTCGAGGGTTGGGTCAATTTGGATCTATGGGTCGAATTTTTGGTAACATGACATGACCAAAATCAAACAACCTCTAGAATAAAGTAGGTAGAGGCTCTGAAAGTGGAGTCCAATTACAATGATGACATGGAGAACGAGGGCCATAGGCTCATTGTGGATTGGATGGAGGAGGTGCATTAGTCTAGAAAATATGTTGTTGTGGAGGAGGAGGTTGTGATATTGATGAAGAATCTAGAGAAATTGCTACCACTTGATTGGTTTGTGGTAGTCTAGAGAAGGGTTTATTTGGTGTATTTTGGTTGAATTGAAATTTGGAATTGTATGAAGGTTTTTGTTGGAGTTTGATCTTGCCCGATTGGACTTTGATATCCTCAATAACCTTGGCTTGAGCGATGGCTTCCTCAAAGGTACGACTTTGATGAAGTTGCAAGGATGTGGAAATGTGCTTGTGATAACTCATTGAGAAGAGTGTAACCAACTCCACAGATGGGAGGCTATGGGTGAGGTCATGTATGACCACTCTCCATATAGAGATAAATTTTGTGATTGGTTTATCATCATCTTGTTGTAGGGAATAGACTTCAGATAAGTTGGTTTTATTTTTTATGTTGATGGAGAAGTGTTCAAGGAAGAAATTGCCCAACTTATCAAAAGTGTAGAGGTTGTGGTATGGGAGCATGTTGTACCAGTCTAGGGCTTGTCCCCCAAGTGAAAGGAGAAGGTATAACATGAGAGGATTGTTACTATGAAGCTAGTAGCAAGATGAGTGGTAGTTACTGACATGTTCATGCGGGTCCTCCTTGCTTTTAAACTTATCAAAATTTGGTATCTCAAAGTGATAAGGGTAAGGAGGGATGGGAACTAAGGGATGTATTGGCTCATTTTAGAGCTCATCGTACGTGGGTTTCTATGGTCCATAACTAGTGGTGCAAAGGTTTAACATCTTAACTTCATCTCTTAAGAGTTGAAGTTTAGGTGTTAATGGCATAGGAGATGGCGCTAATAGGGGTGAAGCCTACAAATGTGGGGGTATTGAAATTGTTGTTCTTCCCAATGTGGGGGAGGAACATATTGCAATAGATCCTAGGGATACTATTATTGCATAGGATAATATGTCAAAGCAACTAGTACAGTCTACTGTAGAGCAAGTGGTTGCTGAGGATAATAGTATTGTGGGTGCATAATCTAAGGTTGTTGTATGGGGTTTTGTTGGAGAGGAACCTACTGCAATGGTTGTGCCATGGGAGGTGATGACCAAGAATGAAGGTGGTGTGAAAAATGTGGGTCCAGTAGAGATAGGTGGATGTGAAGATGTTTGAATGAGTTGTGTTACTTGCGAATAGGATGAGGCATCTAAGGATGATGTATGAGTCATCTAGGGATGACGTATGAGTCTGGCTAGGCAAAAATTATAGGAAAAATCTTGGTTGGTAAGTTTGGAATATTGAATACGTAGGCTATGAAGGATGTCGAGGCTTGAATGTGGGTAGGTAGCTCAAAGTCAAAATCTAAAATGGAGGAGGTGGAGGCAACCGAAAGGGAGGCATAGATGAGGATGGACTGGGAGAGGGTGCACCGTACAATCTTGATGGATGAGATGTAGGTGGTAGTGATGATGGGGATGGGACATAGGTCTCCATGGTAGGAACCTAGGGAGGTGGTGTGGTAAGTGTATTCGCACTAGCTTGAGAAGAAGAATTTTGTTGATATTGTGGATATTGTGTTTGTTGGGATTGTAGAGGTGGTTGTGATGTAGCCTCAAACAATGAGAAAAAGGATTGTTGGGGAAGGGGTCATGGTGCTGCTTCCTCTATGTATTGATGTGTTGAAGTGGGTGGGGCCTATTGTTGTCATAGTGGAGGCTGTTGTGATGGGGATGTATGTGCATCCATGATAGAGATCGATGGGTCTAAAATCATCCCTATAGTAGGGATGAATGACATAATACTTGGACAGGTGCGATTGAGTAATGAAGAATCACTCTCAAAAAGGAACTGAGCTAGGTTTTGGAAAAAGGGATGAGCAAAGGTAGGGGATGTGGGATGAACCTCCTCATCGACAATGAGGGAAGGAGGTGGATGTCCTGGTGCCATATAGATAACGTGATCACAAAAGGTGGTAGAAGGATGAGGTGATGGTGGATGGGAAAGGAGTGGATGATCCTCCTCAAATGATGTGGCAAAAGCATCTCTAGATGTAGAGGTCTCACCTTGAGACATAGTACCGAATGGGTCTAGTCCTACAAAGAGGTCTATTATGAGTGTAGACTTACCCTTCATGGTTGAAGGGGGAAGGATGGATTGGCTTGGAAGGAGCGCTAGTCACTTCTTCCCCAAGGTGTGCTTGCTCATGTGTCTGGATGTGGGTGATAATAGGTATGGTGTCGTCTATCAGGGATTGGTGCTCAGAACTATACAAAAATGGAAATATGGTGTTATGGGTATGATCTATGTGGGGTTTTTATGCAACCTAGTAAGATCTATGAGGTTTCTATGTCTAAAAACTAAAATTGTAGGCTAGGGGTGATCTAAATAGTGAATTCGTAGGGCAAGGGGGTGAATTGGATTGTGAGTGTGAAAAAGACACAAAACTAAAAATGATAGGCTAAAAAAAGTCCCTAGGTGGGCTACCAATAGGTGAATGTGCTGAAACCAGTTTGTGTGAGCATGCAAACAACGTATAACTAGAGTCAGTTCTAAATATAGAAAATTAAAAGTGTTTCTTTATTTTGTGTGTTTTGATGTTAGAATCTCCTAGGAAGTATCATGGGTAGTGAGGTGAACTTCTAGATAAAATAGGAATGTTGTAAACACAGAACCTCCTACAACACCCAAAGATGCATAGAATAGAATAATGCTTCAATAGGTGAATGGTGACCTAATGTAAAAGGCACAACAAAAAGGATGCTAGAAGGGGGAGAACTCAAAATGCTAAAATGAGTTCATTGTATCCTCTCACGAGAAGAGGTGGTACTATTTAAGACCTGCTACCAGCATACCCATGCTTTCGCTTCACCCTCGGGTGAGATTAGTCAAGAATGATAGTTACCTATTCACCAATTATGTAAGCCTTATGAACAAAGGCATATAATCCTATCCCACTTTAAAGGCTCCTTTCGATGATGAATTTTAGAAGACCAATCTCAAAAGTGGGGGATTTTTTGGTGATGAAGTCTAAAAAACCACTCTTGTGGGGCTACTAGGTGTCTAGGGGGTGAGCTGGTGGAGGGTGAAACTCCTACCTCACCAATCTCAAGTGATGGATTAGGGATGAAATCCAATCTCACCATTGTATATACCACGTGAGTGTGTGGGTTTAAGTTGTTTAGCGATGATGTGAAAGTAAAGTGCAACTAATTAAATACCTTTTTGAAAAGAAATCTAAGCCTATATGCATCTTTTGAAAATAAACTAAGTGTCTAATTGCCTTTTTGAAAAATAGAATCTAATATTAGATGCCTTTCTAAAAAGAAAACTGATCTAGGAAAGCATGAAAATAGGTAAACTAAAACACATGAGAAGGAAGATGACCTATCCACATGTATTAGAAAGAATTGCAAGTTCTACTTTAGATGTTTGAGTAAAGACAATGTAAGTTACCTTGAGGATTTGGAAAGCAAAAGAAAATAATTTCTTAACCTAGATGTGTTGTGAGATGCAAGTGATGCAATAAGAATTTAATAATTCTATGTTAGATGCAATGTTTGAAAGGAGAAGGAAATTGGAAATGCCTTTTTGAAGAAAATGAAATTTGCAAGGTGAAGTGAATAGATTTTGAATCTAACCCTAGATGCAAATTTGAAGAGAAATTTTTGAATAATGTGAAATGTGATTTGTCAACTTGAATTGGGACAAAACCTAAAATCTAATCTTACATGTAGATGTAAAGAAAAACTTACTCCAAATGTATTTGAAAGGAAACTTGAAAAGTGATTAAGAAAGACATCAAGCGATTTACAAAATAAATTTCAATCTAATTATGTCTAAAATAAATTCTAAAAATGAACTATTATTCAAACCCTAATTTGTTGTGTTTGAATTAGGATTTTGATATACTAACACAATACATTTGTTAGAAAACTAGTCTTGCAAATAAATGACATCACAGATGGTTCTAAGGAGAATACCTGTGTTCTGAAGTGAAATTTGACTTTTATGAAGTCTCTGCTGTGATACCTTGTTGTCTTGGGGTCTGTAGAGTAGTTTTTTCAAAAATCATAAGGCAAGGAGCAAACTGACCCTAGATTTATAGGTTGGGGGTGAATTAGGTTTAGGAGCCTAAAACTCATTTTATGATGACCTAAGAGGTGTCTCAGGGTTTTAGGGATCTTGTAGCAATCATAGAAAACCAAAATTATATCAGATTCATAGTAATATAACCTAATATAACCTATTATGGGTGGTCCCACCGGGCATGCCAGAATGAAGTGTACCAAAGGCTACCATTTGATCAAGCAAGTTAACTATAACAAATCAAAATGCTCATAAGTGTTTTCAACTCATTTTATTAAGAATTTGATACAATATTACAAGGTGAATCTCCTTTTCTTTCTCAAAAATATGTGAAACACTCTGATGGTTTCTCTTGGGGCCCCTCGAATGTAGGTGGGCTTTGATGCGTGTGTGCCACCATTGTGTGTTGTTGTTGTTATTGTGTTTGCTATTGTGATGTATATTTGCTACTATTGGAGGGCCTACAAAATGGTGTTAGTTCATTTGGGGGCCTATCATGGATCAGGCCCCATATTGATGAAGACAAAAAGACATTAAAAACATGAAACAAAGCCTAAAATGAAGTGTAAATGCTATAAAAACATGAAATGAAGGTTACCTAAAGTTTCTACTATTGTAGATCAGTTGTACGACCAACTCGTAGGGCAGGGGGTGATCTGGAACCCAGATTCATAGGTCAGGGGGTGAATCCAACTACAGGTGCCTTCTAATGGAGATCCTTTGTCTGGATGGGCTCCTGGGATGCTTGGATGTTATTTGTACCGTCCACAATCAAAAGAAGGGATTTTGGTAGGATTTTGGTAGAGTTTCTGTAAGTTAGCTAAGAGGGAGAGAGAGAGATAATGAGAGGGGGACCCTCTATTTATAGGAAAATCTAAGGTCAGGGGGTGGTTAGGTAGACCAAACCCTAGAGTCTATTCCATGCTAGGTTAGGTTAGGGTTTGGGGAGGTGTCATATCCACATTCCCTAAAGGAATATCTCATCCTCACACATGTGTGAGGAGAGATTAGGGTTAACTAGGGTTAGCTAACTCCTAGGTTAGATTAGGGTTTAGTTAGGATTTCTAGGAAATATCCTAACTAACCTAATGTGCACACATGTGTGAGGGAATAATTAGGACTAATTTGGGTTTAGGATCCTAATTAACCTTTTTAAGTCATAAAGTACACTTAAGTGAAAAGTGACTTTACAATTAGAAATTCAATTAACTTAATTAGGAGTTTTGGGAAGTAATAGTCCCGTGGGGTCCTAATTAGGTGTAGGAAAGGGCTTAGGTTACCTTAGGGAGCTGATAGGTGACCTCCTAATAGATAGAAGGTGGTTAGGACATGAATTGTGTAGTTTAGTAGGGTTTCATGCCTATAGGCCAATGAGATGGCCTACGTAGGTCTACGAAGGTCTACGATAGTCTAGAGTGGTCTACGCTGGTCTAGAGTAGTCTACGCTAGTCTACAATGGTCTACACTGGTCTACAATAGCCTAGAGGGGTCTAGGATGGTCTATGCAAACCTACAAGTGTCCGGATAGATCTACAAGTATGTAGAGGTAGACATGTGCGACTTTTGGGTGTCTACATTTACCCCTTTTTGTACTATATTATGTGAAACATAGTTTAGTACAAAAATGTGATGGGAGAAAGTAGAAGATGAAGGAAGGAAGAGAAGAATGGAATCTAATCAAAGGTATGTAGCCGCTCGAAGCATGACCATACAACATTGACCAAGAATCGAGAGAAGAGAGGAATAGAAATCCAACCAAAGGTATGTAGCCACTTGAAGCGTGACCATACAACATTGATCGGGAATCCAGAGAGAGAAGAGAAGAAAGGAGAAAGAGAACAGGAGAGAAGAGAAGAGGAGAAGAGAAAGAAAGGAAAGGGGGGAAAGAGGAAAGAAGAAGAGAGAAAAGAGAAGAGAAAGAAAATGGAAAATGCTGATGATGAATGCAAGTGGATGATTGCGGATGCAATGCGATGATTTTGCTAATTTTGTATGACATTTTGCAATGTCATACTAGTTGCTTGTGAAGGCAACTTATGACTACTTTGCTTTTGCGACCAATGCAAGATGGTCCAAAGTATGAATAGAACAAATGCCTATTCAAATTTTTGTTGTTGATTGATTGATGAGTGCATGGTGACATGTGTCAAACCATTTGAGCTAGGTGACATGGATTATTCAAATGTGTCATTCATTATGTATCATGAATGCCAGAGTGACATCTCTGAATGTTGCACATGGATTATTCAAATATGTCATTCATTATGTGATCATGAACATACATGAACGCTAGAGTGACATCTCCATTGTTGTGCATAGCTCTCATGATCTAACAAATATCTAGTTGGTTGGGTTTAGTATTATCTTGAGATAATATTCAACAAAAATTTGTGTAGATAGATGCGATATCTATGATTTGGATGTTTGATTGTTTGGTTGCATGCAAAGCTGACTTTTGTATATGAATACCCCCTCAAATGAGGAATCAATGATGAGGTGAATGGAATGTGGTGAAATGATGATGAGTCGATTGATAGAAGAAAATGGGTTGCAAAAGATGGAAAATTTGTAAAATAGCATGAATATGGAGGGGAAGAATCTCTTGGGATGAAGAAATTTTGAATTTTGTGTTGTTTGGTTCAAATCGTAGGGTGACCTGCGATTTGGGGTTGAATTCATAGGGTGACCTATGATTTGGTGCTGGATTCGTAGGGTGACCTATGATTTGGGTTGAAATCATAGGGTGACCTACGATTTAGGGTTTTGAGGCATATAAAAGCCTTGTGTCACGTGTGTGGGGTCATTTTTGTGGTGTGCGAGTGGAGGAGTGAGGTGTGAGTGAAGAATTTTGATGCGGAGCACTTGCAAATTTTTGATTCAGCTTGATTATGGTGAGGGGTCAGACCAGTGTTGGCAGTCATCACGGGGAGCCATGGGTAAGTGTTCGAACCTTTTGTAGTTGAATTTTGGAAATCGCGTAATTGAAAATGAATGTGGTAGGGTAGCATTTTACTTGTTTTCATTACTTGCATGTTTAATTTGATTAAAATTTAAACACAAAGTGTTAAACAAGCCAAATGGGTATTTGGAATGATTGCCCTTTTTTGTTTTGACCTATTTTGGTGATTATTTGACTGTGTGATTTGAGCGATAAAAGACCTAGTTTGACCTTGATTTTCATGCCAAACCATGTGTTGTTTGCAAAGTGTTTTTGAACTTTCACCATGAAATAGTAAAATGGGTGTCCAAAAATATGATTATTGTTGTGATTGGACTTGATTTGATGATGTTTTGAATTTGCACATTGTACGATGCAAATGATAAATGTGGATGTAGTTGTTTTTGGATAAATGGTGTACTATTTTCCAAATGTTTTTGAAATTTTACCATGAAATGATGAAATGGGTATTCAAAAATGTGATTGTTATTTTATTTTGATTTTTTCTGGTAATTATTTTGAATTAAGTGATGTAATTCATAGTTGTTTGATATATTGTTGGATGTTTTGGGCAAATGGTGTACTATTTTCCCAATGTGTTTGAACATTCACCATGAAATGGTGAAATGGGTGTCCAAAAATGTGACTGTTATCGTGGTGTGATGTGATTTGGTAATGTTTTGAATTTCGTGCCATGATGGGGGTATGAATGCATGTGAATTGCTTTATTTTGTGTTGATTGTGCACTATTTTTAAATTTTGTTCACACTTTAGCCATGAAAGGGTGAAATGGGTATTCAAAAGTGCTATTTATTTTTCGTGTTGAGGTATGGTTGAGGTTGTGCATTTGTAGTGTCTCAAAATACGTGAAGATGTATTTTTTTTTTGTACATAGAATGCAGTTGTATGATGATTGTATTGTAGTCATAGGACTAAAATTATGTATTTTGATATTAACACAAATTTTATTATGATGTTTGTGAATGAAATAGGTGAAGATGATTGAGCCTCATCATCGTGTGTGAATGATGAAGGTGATGTTGGTGAAAGAGTGGAGTGATGCTGATTTGGAGTGGTTGGATTCAGTATGGCTGAGAGGAGTGTGGGAGTGTGTTAGCATTCATGCTAACTGAGCCTACATATCAGCTCTATGTGAGAGGTGGGATCTTGATAGGAACACCTTCCATTTTTTGATGGGTGAGATGATGATCACCCTAGAGGATATCTATAGGATTTACAAGTTACCAGTTGAGGGTGTTCCTGTGAGGGTGGTAGATGATGGTAGGCATGATGCAGTGCTACAACATACATTTGGTGAGAGGTGGAGGGAGGTAGATACCAAGAAGGGCATTGATTATGAATACTATTGGTATCAAAAGATGTTGTCTAATCACCATTGTGTGATGATGTTGATGATTTCGACATGGGTGCTTCTTGATGCTTCTAGGGTGAAGTTCACCTGGAACATGTTGGACGTAGTGTGTGATATGGTAGAGCACAAGGTTGTGTTTGCATGGGCGCCTACGCTATTAGCCCAGGTATATAGGGAGTTGCATGATGTGGTGAGGATAGGGTGAAAGGGACTGAATTGGGTCCCTTTACTATAGGTTTGGGTGTGGGAGCACATAGTAGTGGAGTGACCAACACTATTGCCATACTTGGTACATGAGAAGAAGAGTAAGACTTTATCGTATGCTGAGGTGGTAGATGGATGAGGAGAAGGGCATGAAGAGATCGCATGAGGGTGATTACTTGTTTTGGAGGATGAATTTTGGATAGTTGGAGCTGAAAGATATCCAGTGGAGGCCCTAGAGGGGGGAGTGGTGTGGGAGAAGGATGATGAGCAGCTTAGGGCTATACGATGAGGGTGATGGGTCATAGGATGATATACCCATTAGGTTGAGTTCTTCCCCTTCAGTAGGGTGATGAGGTAGTTTGGATTATGGTAGGGTATGCTAGATGTGCCTATGGTGATCTATAGGTGGAGAGGTGATAGGGGGATGCATCTTGTGGTACCTCCTTGGGATGGTGAGAGGGATCCATCGATGGTGATTCTTGATGTAGCTGATGTGGGTACCACTCCTGAGTATGATTCCTGGTGGGCTAGGTAGGATTGGGAGGTAGGTACTGGTGTTATCGAGCATGTGATGGTACCAGTTGGTGGGGTGCCTTCATGAGAGGGAGAGGCACCAAGTGGATCGAGGGTGAGGGTTGAGACATATCTTCGATGGTCAAGGCAACTTCAAAGAGGGGAGTCTAGTATACCTAGTGAGATGGGTGGGGTTGCACAAGATGTGGTAGCTGGTGAGTAGCCCATAGAGGGGGATGTGGTGATGGAGGATATAGGTGTGGATGTGGAGGTTGAGGACATGATTGATTTTGGGGATATGGGAGATATCCCATTGGAGGAGTAGGAGAGGAGAGATTTAGAGGAGGAGTTGATGATGCTATGTGATCGAGTACAACATTTAGAGGGAGAGTTGCATGATTGTGAGGAGTGATTGATAGTAGTTGATATGGTGAGTACTATGGAGAGGAGAGACCTAGAGCTTTAGTGTGTCGAGCTATGAGAGAGATTGGTAGCATCAAAGATAGTGAGTGTTGAGGTGAGGAGGGATCTAGAGCTGTAGTGTGTGGAGCTATGAGGTAGACTTGTTATGGAGGAGAGGAGGCATGCTGAGTCGATTGGGAGTTTATGTACTCTCATGGTAGATGTTGTAGCGACCATAGACAAGTTCAATATGGAGGTGGTTAGGTTGGAGCAGGTGGGAGCATCTATGGAGGCTGAGCATGCTACTCATGCGATCGAGGTGACCAATTTACATGCTAAGGTGGAGCGGTTATGGTAGGAGCTAGGAGAGGTGAGGGTTCCTACAGATGAGGTTGCTCTTCAGGCCAAGATAGAGTGGCTGAGAAAGGGGAATGAGGATCTGGTGGATAAGTTAAGAGATGAGGCTTTGATGAGGTATGATTATGAGATAGCCTTGATGGTCTGAGGGATTGCACTACCAGATTATGATAGGTCACGATCAAGGTCAAGATCATGATCACGAGCACGAACTCAGTCTGAGTAGAGTCATCAGAGTGCTGCTTCCATAGGATAGAGAGAGGTGGGGATGGGTAGGCTACCAGTGGTGCAGGTGGGTGGTGGTGCTCTAGGATTAGAGGGAGTTGTAGCAGTTGTAGGCACTGAGGCATCTGGAGCAGGTGCTGAGTCGAGCAGGATGGTAGTAGTGCGTGGAGTGGAGCAGGTAGGTGGGGCTCATGAGGGGAGTGGAGAGACTCCTGGTGATCAGCAGGGGTGATGTTTATATGTATGGGTATTGATCCCTATTGTAGCCATTAGGTATTTTTGAGGATAGATAGTGGACATTATCTTATTTTGTAGCCTGAGGGTATTTTGATGATATTATATATATAGATACAACTTTTGTTGCGGCTCTTATATGTGTGTGTGAATTTTTGATTAGCATTTTGTGTTGCTTTTGTGTATGATTGTTGTGATGTATGGATGTGTAATGTAGAATGTTGGTATGTACCTATGTGATAGATGAATTTATGTGTATGGGGTAACACATAGGAAAATTAGATCATTGTAACATAGACAACACTGCTTAGTGATGTGACATTGATGAATGCATGTTGGAGAGATGTAATGTTGCATGATGGAGATTGAGATGTTGATATGTAATGCAATGTAGATAACATGTATGTTTGATAGATGTGATGTTGCATGTATCTTGAAATTTGAAATACATCGAGGAAACACTTGTATCATAACATAAACCTATGTGGATGTGATCCATACCATAATCTCATGGATATAAGATGGTATAGGGGTATGTGTAAGACTCTTGACTAACATAGTTATTGCAATCAAACATCTTGAATAACTGAACTAGGTTTTTATTGATAACTTATGACTAACCTGGCTAGGTCAAAGTCTATCATGGACCAGTGTGTGCAAATGAGTGATGTTCATTTATCCATTTTGAGGGAGGTAGGATGAACCCATTGTAAACATAGCCAAGGTAGCTAGCTCATCCACAAGCGCTCAGTGATCTATACAAAAGAAGGTCACTAATGTGATAGATGTGTCACCACTTGTAAGACTATTCCACTGGCAAGCAGGCGCTTAGGGCCTATAGTTAGTGATGGAAATCATCCCATGATGTTATGTTAAACCTAAGGACCAAAGGTAATGAAGCATAACACTTGTGTTTCTTGGAGGCTTTTCCTTTTGTTTTTTGCCCCTTGATTATTGCTTGTGTCTCATTTGTGGTGCTCTTTTTCTCTTTTTTTGTTTTTGTATGGGCGTTGGCTTTTGTTTTCTACCCGTATTTGTGATTCTTTGTTATGCTTATCCCTTTGTTTATCCCTAGATCGTATGTTGATCATGCAAATGATAGGATGAGCAGGGGAAACCATTCGCTAGATGGTGATATCTATGCAAGGTGTTATCTTCCCTAGACTCAAAAGGTGCTTTAAATTTATGCCATGTGTGAATGGTCCTTAAAAGAAGTTGAATCATCAATGGAAAGCTATAAGGAGTGTAATAACCTATCAGTTGGAGGTGACACTTGATTGGTTGTAACTATCAGATGGTCAAAAATTACACAATACCCTATAATTTATGATCTTGAGTGAAAGGTGTGGACATCCATGTGGTGATGCTAACAAGTGTGTATGTTATTTCCTATTATGAGCGCATTTTTAGAAGGAGAATATACAAACCTGAATAAAATTATGATAGAAGAAGTGATGGATATATGCAATGAAAGATGTGATGTAAGAGGAAGATTTTCTTACAAGAGGAATTTGCATGTAATGAAGCTAGATGAACATTTTGAAATTCATATTTACAGATGATCGTGTGTAATGATGGTGATGAGAATCACAAGATGCGGTGAGGTTGCCCCAGCATGTGGGGGATGTATCAAACCTAAAGAGATTATGTAGTTGTAGATGATGTATGTGATGAGAATGACCAAAGAAATGCTAACTAAAAAGGTGACAAAGGAAAAAAAAGCACAAGAGAAAATAGGAGAAGATTAGAAATGCGAGAAAAGTAGAGGAAGAGTAGGAAGACGATAGAAGTAGCATAGGTATGTAGCCGCTCAAAGCATGACCATACAACTATGCTCGATAAATAGAGGAAGAAGAAAGAGGAGAAGAAAATAAGAAGAGAAGAAAGGTGAAAATGACCTAGAGATGCCAAAATTGTGAGGGTCATATAGTGATTGGGTGTGCCAGAATAAAGCATACCAAAAGCTACCATTTGATCAAACAAGTTAACTATAACACATGAAAATGCTCATAAGAGTTTTCAACTTATTTTATTAAGAATTTGATATAATATTACAATATGAACCTCCTTTTCTTTCTCAACAAGATGTGAAACACTTTGATGGTTTCTCTTGGGGCTCCTCAAATTTAGGTGGTATTTGATGCATGTGTGCCACCACTATGTGTTGTTACTATTGTCGTGTTTGTTGTTGTGATATATATTTTCTACTACTAGAGGGCCTACAAAATGGTGTTAGTTCATTTGGGGTTTTGTCATGGATCAAGCCCCATATTTATGAAGATAAAAAGACATTAAAAACATGAAGAAAAGCCCAAAATGAAGTGTAAATGCTATAAAAACATGAAATGAAGGTTACCTAAATTTTTTGCTACTGTAGATCAGCTGTATGGCTAACTTGCAAGGTAGGGGGTGATCTAGAACCTAGATCCATAGGTTACATGGAGAATCAAATTTTAGGTGCCTTATGATGGAGATCCTTTGTTTGTATGGGATCCTAGGATGCTTTGATGTTGTTTGTATGTTCCAAAATTAGAAGAAGGGATTCTGGTGGGATTTGGATAGATTTTCTATAAGTTAGCTAAGATGGAGAGATAGAAATAATGAGATTGGGGCTTATTTATTTATAGTAAAATCTAAGGTCAGGGGGGTGGTTAGGTAGACAAAACCCTAGAGTCTATTCCATGCTAGGTTAGGTTAGGTTTTGGGGAGGTGTCATCTCCACATTTCCTAAAGGAATATCTCATCCTCACACATGTGTGAGGAGAGATTAGGGTTAACTAGGATTAGCTAACTCTTAGGTTAGATTAGGGTTTAGTTAGGATTTCTAGGAAATATCCTAACCTAATGTGTACACATGTGTGATGGAATAATTAGGACTAATTTGGGTTTAGTATTCTAATTAACCTTTTTAAGTCATAAAGTACACTTAAGTGAAAAGTGACTTTACAATTAGAAATTAAATTAACTTAATTAGGAGTTTTGGAAGTAATAGTCCCATTGGATCCTAATTAGGTGTAGGACAGGGATTTGGTTACCTTAGGAATCTAATAGGTGGCCTCATGATAGATAGAAGGTGGTTAGGACATGAATTGTGTATTTTAGTAGGGTTTCATGCCTATAGGTCAATGAGATGGCCTACATAGGTCTACGATAGTCTAGAGTGGTCTACGTTAGTCTAGAGTGGTCTACACTAATCTAGAGTGATCTACGCTAGTCTAGAGTAGTATATAGTGGTCTAAAATGGTTTACATTGGTCTATAATAGCATAGATGTGTTTATCATGGTCTATGAAAACCTACAAATATTTGGATAGATCTACAAGTACATAGAGTTAGACATGTGCAAATTTTGGGTGTCTATGTTTACCCCTTTTTGTACTATGCTATGTGAAACATAATTTAGTACAAAAATATGATGAGAGAAAGTAGAATATGAAGGAAGGAAGATAATAATAGAATCTAATAAAAGGTATGTAGCCAATCGAAGAATGACCATACAACACTGACCAAGGATCTTGGGAGAGAAGAAAGGAATAAGAATCCAGCCAAAGGTATGTAGCTGCTAGAAGCATGACCACACAACATTGATCAAGAATCAGGAGAGAGAAGAGAAGAGAAGAAGGGAAATAAAGGAAAGGGGGAAGAGGAAGAAGGAGAAGATAGAAAAGAGAAGAGAATGAAAATGGAAAATACTGATGATGAATGCAAGTGGATGATTGCATATGCAATGTGATGATTTTGCTAATTTTGTATGACATTTTGCAATGTCATACTAGTTTCTTGCGAAGGTAACTTATGACTACTTTGCTTTTGTGACCAATGCAAGATGGTCCAAAGTACGAATAGAACAAATGCCTATTCAATTTTTTGTTGTTGATTTATTGATGAGCACATGGTGACATGTGTCAAACCATTTGATCTAGGTGACATTGATTATTCAAACATATCATTCATTGTGTATCATAAATGCTAGAGTGACATCTTTGAATGTTGCATGTGTATTATTCAAACGTGTCATTCATTATGTGATCAACATACATAAACACTTGAGTGACATAACCATTGTTGCACATAGCTCTCGTGATCTAACAAATATCTAGTTGGTTGGGTTTAGTATTATCTTGAGATAATCTTCAACAAAAAATTATGTAGATAGATGCAATATCCATGATTTGGATTTTTGATTGTTTGGTTACATGCAAAGCTGACTTTTGTATATGAATACCCCCTCAAATGAGAAATCAATGACGAGGTGAATGGAATGTGGAAAAATTATGATGAGTCAATTGATAGAAGAAAATAGGTTGTAAAATATGGGAAATTTACAAAATAGCATGAATATTAAGGGTTAGAATATTTTGGGATGAAGAATTTTGAATTTTGTGTTGTTTTCTTCAAATCACAGGGTGACCTATGATTTAGGATTGAATTCAGAGGGTGATCTATGATTTGTTTCTAGATTCATAGGGTGACCTATGATTTGGGTTGAAATCATAGGGTGACCTACGATTTAGGGTTTTGAGGCATATAAAAGTGTTGTGTCATGTGTGTGGGATCATTTTAATAGCGTACGAGTGGAGGAGTGAGGTACAAGTAAAAAAGTTTAAATGCAGAGCACTTGCAAATCTCAGATTCGGCTTGATTATGGTAAGGGATCAGACCAGTGTTGGCAGTCATCACAGGGAGCCATGGGTAAGTGTTCGAACATTTTGTAGTTGAATTTTTGAAATTTCATAATTGAAAATGAATGTAGTAGGGTAGCATTTTACTTGTTTTCATTACTTGCACATTTAGTTTTATTAAAATTTATACACAAAGTGTTGAACAAGCCAAATGGGTATTTGAAATGATTACCCTTTATGTTTTAACTTATTGTGGTGATTATTTGACTGTGATTTGAGTGATAAAAGGCCTAGTTTGACCTTGATTTTTGTGCCACATCATGTGTTGTTTGCAAGGTGTTTTTGAACTTTCCAAAAATATGATTATTGTTGTGATTGGACTTGATTTGATGATGTTTTGAATTTGCACATTGTACGATGCAAATGATAAATGTGGATGTAGTTGTTTTTGGATAAATGGTGTATTGTTTTCCAAATGTTTTTAAACTTTTATCATAAAATGGTGAAAAGGGTATTCAAAAATATGACTATTATTTTGTTTTTATTTTTTCTAGTTATTGTTTTGAATTAGATGATGTTGATAGAAAAATATAGAGCGTAAACCATTAACTTTGGAATTGATAATGTATAGTTATTAAATAACAATTAACATAGGCTATGAATAGCCTAAGAGGTAATCCCCCCATGAAGGTAGCTAACAGCTAGGAATTAGCGCTAACTACTAACAACATAATATTCACTAACAATGTGAATAATATCTCACGTCTAACAATAGTTTATTGTTAGACTTACAATAGTAAAAAAAATAATGTAAGAATATAATAGTAAAAATTAATACTACTTTTTACCCTAACATTCCCCTTTATTACATTATTTTGATATACAAAGTGTGTTGTAGAACAACTCAAATTTGACACATCCAAGAGCCTTTGTGAAGATGTCTACAACCTATTCGTTAGTGGGAATGTATTGGAGCTTGATTTTGTGTTTAGGAACTTCATCACGAATGAAATGACACTATGTGTCAATATGTTTGGTGCACTCATGATGTATTGGATTCTTGACTAAGTTTAAAATACCTTGGTTTTTGTAGAACAAGTGAATTAGAAGTTTCTTGGATAAACCCATACTTGCCATAATGTGACTCAACCATATCACTTCACACACTGCTCCTCATGCTGTGTGATAATCTACCTATATTGAAGATAAAGCAACCACCTATTGCTTCTTTCTATGCCATGAGATAGGTCCTAATCCTAGATGAGAAACATATATGGATGTTGAATTTTAGTCATCTACTACTCCAGCATAGTCAGAGTAAGTGAAACCCTGTAAGAAGAATTTTTCATTCTTTCTATACTCTAAACCATACTCCATATTACCATAGATATAGTGGAGAATATGCTTTTTTGCTTTCCAGTGAGAAACCTTTGGTTCTTGCATGAACCGTGAAAGATAATTCATAGCAAATATGATGTCTGGTCTAGTTTTCATTAGGTATATAATGCTCCCAATCATCTAACAATAAATATTACCATTAACCTGAGGTGAATTATTGTATCATGACATATTTAAGCCTTTGTTCCATCAGTGTTGCTTTTGGCTTACAATCATTCATACAATACTTTTTTATTAGTGTCTTGGCATACTTATTTTGAGTCACCCTTAGGTAATTATTTTTCTATTCAATATCTAGACCAAGATAATAGTGGAGAAGTCCCAAATATATCATATCAAATGACTCTCTCAAATCATTCTTTATGATGTCTATCAATGTCTCTAAGTTTTTTATTATGATCAAATCATCCACATAGAGTACAAGTATCACTATCTCAAAACCAATTTTCTTAACATAGATATTTCCATATGAAGGGCTTCTCTTAAATCCATGCTATAGAAGGTGATTGTCTATCTTTATATACCATTCTCTAGGGTTTTTTTTCAACCCATACAATGATTTAACTACTTTTTAAAATTTTTGCTCATGGCCTTCCTCAACAAATCCTTGTGGTTTATTCATGTATACTTTATCATTCAAAGCACCATTTAGGAAGGTTATATTTACATCTATTTGATAAATTTTCCATCTGTACTATTCTTCCATAGCACAAAGAACATGAATGATGGTCATCCTTGCAGTGGGTGCAAAGATCTCTTCGTAAATGATGCCTTTATTTTGAGCATAGCCCTATGCCACAAGGTAGACCTTATGATTTTTAATGGTTATATATACCTTGTATTTAATTTTGTAAATCCATTTGTATCCTATGGATTTATTACCTGAAGGTAAATCAACCAGCTTCCATGTATTATTCTTAATGAGAGATTTATATTCAACATCCATAACTGCCTTCCATTATGGCTCACTAAGTTCTTTTTTGATCATGGTGGGTTCATGTTCACTATACATATAAACCCTCTCATCATCAATATCCATCTCTTCTCCACTATTTATCTCTCTATCTACAGAAAGCTCTTCAAAATATTGGCAAAGATCATCAACTATTGGTGATGCTTTTGCTCTCTTCTATCGAGACATACTGCAAGTTTGAGGATGATTCAGAGTAAGATCATGAGGTGAGGTCAACTTTGAATCTCTCACCATAGTATACCATTTTGGCACCTTTTTTTGAGGTGGAAGAGTTTTTTTTTATGGCTCCTCATCTTCCAAGTATCTAGAGGATGTGATGTCAAGTGTGAAAACCTCATTGAACACTACATCTCTACTTATGTGTATTTTAATGATTCTAGGGTTAAAAAATTGATACCCTTTAGAATATTCATTATATCCAAAAAAATGCACTGAAATTTTTTCTCATATAGTTTCTTTTAGGTATATGCATAAATGCCTTACACCCAAAGACTCTTATATGAGAGATAGAGGGCTTCCTGTTGCTCCATGATTTCTATGGAGTTATACCTTTAAGGGCCTTTGTGGATGCCCTATTCAAAAGATATATTTCCATTGTGATAGCTTCTAACCAATAGCATTGCTCAATATTTTATCCCTTAAGCATACTATGAACCGTTTCCATGATGGAATGATTCCTCCTTTCAACAACTCCATTTTTCTATGGAGTATAGGTTGTGGTTAGCTACCTTTTGATCCCATGTGTTTTTAGAAATGAAGAGAATTCATTTGAGGTATATTCCCCCCTTGATCTGAGTGGAGGGTCTTTATGTAGCACCTTGAATCTTTCTCGAGTAGTTGCTTGAACTACTGAAAGTAGGAAAAAACATTTGATTTCAATTGGAGGAAGAATACCCACATATTCTATGAATGATTATCCACAAACAACTAATAATACCTCTTTTATCTAAAACTTGGTGGCATGGGACCATACAAATCAATTTGCACTAACTACAATAGTATCTTAGCTCTTGAAGATCTAGCTTTGAATGGTTCTCAGTGTTTCTTCTCTACTAAGCAATCCAAGCAGATTTTTAATGTAGATGAAATGTTGGGAAGTCCCTTCACCATATGATATTTACTTAGCTCAAGTAAATACCCAATATTAAGATACCCAAATATCTTATGCAAAAGAGAAGTGGCATCCTTTGTGTTGACTACCATGGAAACATGAGGCATTAAAATAAAATCTAGTGTAAACAAGCCATGATTGTATGAACCAATTGCTATGTGTTTATCTTGTTGGGTGATATAGCAATGTTTCAATCTATTTTCCACTTTGAAGTTGACAACCATGCTTTTATCCAGGATTTGTGGAACTGACAACAAGTTGTTTTCCAATACTAGAATATAAAGTATAGTTTGAATGTGATACTTTACATCTATAAGGGAAACAAATACACTACCTTCTCCTCAGATACGATAGGTCTTATCATAAGAAATTGTTACTGGTTTTCCTTCTCTTGTCACAAATGTCTCAAACCACTATTTGTCACTAGTCATGTATTTGATGGCACCTAAATCAATGTACCAAATAGAATCCTTCTATGTAGAATCTATATGGGTCATGAGCACTTTGTGTGCTCTTTCTAAATTAGAATTAGAATTTTCAATAGCAACATGTCCTCATTGTCTATTTTTTTGTTGTGTCTTTTTTTTGCCCTTCTTGTCTTGTTTGTTTTTAAACCAACACCAATTGGTGTCATGGTTTTCTATTTTGCAATTTGTGCAATACTTATTTTGTGATTTAGGTTGCTTTCCCTTATATCTTGAAGATGATCCTCCCTTATAAAATTTACCTTTCTTCTTTCCACCCTGTTTGTTCGATTAAAGTGCATTGTTTGAAATTCATTGCTTTGGAGATGATTTTCTTCCTCGATTTGAAGCAAATTGACTAACTCCACAAAGTTTACTATCCTTTGGGATACATTAAGAGATGTTAGTAACATATTTTAGGATTCTATAAGAGCCCTCAATATGAATAAATTCAGGATAGTATCTTCTACGTTTGCTCCTAAAGCATTCAACTATAACTTTAGTTCTACCACTCTACAAAGGTATAAATCTATTGTTTCTCCTGATTTCATATGGTGAAGGTTTAGAATAGTCGATTTATTCTTGCCTTAAAAAATGGTACATAATGCATCCCATGCATCTTTACCATTTTTAGCTTCACTTATGTGAGGTTGGATTTCATCAGTAGTGGTGAGAAAAATCAGCATGAGAAGTCTATTGTTTTTTTATCCCATGCAATTTGATCTGCTCTTATTGTAGTGGTTTTTTGAATAATTCCATCCACTATATCCCACATTTCATTGACAGTAAGAATGACCTTCATCTTGGTTATCCATATATAAAAATTAGAACCTTTAAGTAATTGTGTATCATTTAGGTATTTGTTTATAGTTGCCATGATGAAGGTTCTAGTATTGTACAAAAATGGTCTTTATTTCAATATAATTGATATTTAATGACACCTGCCTAAAAACCCTTCAATAAGGATGATTCGTTTGAGGAATTTTAAGCCAAACAAGAGTTATTGAAAAAGAATCCACTCTAATTGATATTTAATGGCACTTGCCTAAAAATCCTCCTAAAGAAGGATAGTTAGTTTGAGGGAATTAAGCCAAACAAAGAAGAGTGAATTAGGGTTTTTTATTAGGAGATAATATCAAGAAAAATTGGCTTTATATATGTGCAATGAGTTACTCAAATTATTGTAAAATTTTGTGGTTTTGAGTGCTCTTGATTTTAATGACTTATAATTACAAAAAAAATAAATTATATACAATAATCAATCAAAGAGTGCCCACAAAATTTTTATCACTTAGGTGTCAGATGCAACTAAAAATGCACCTAATTTAGCAATGCTAATTTTAATAAAGGTGTCAAGTAATATAAAAAATGCACCTTATTACAATTTTTTGCAACAAAAGATTGATTTGTGTTTTGCAAAAAAAAAAATGATTTTCAAATTCTCCCCCCTTTGTGTTACAATTTTTGCAAAAGGACAATGATCCCCTCTTTGTTTTGTAAAAATAACAAAGTAGCACTTATTTCAAGACAAGTCAACACACGATAAGCTTTTGAAAGGCTATTCATAACCAGTCAACACACAACTTGGTTTTAGTGGTCCCTTAATTCTTCTACTCAAAAATTGGAGGTGCATCATGATTAAAAGGTTCTCTAGTCCTCATGGGACCATAACTTCAATCCAAATCCTTCCAAGGTTTTGTGTAAGTACTGAAATGAGGTAAACTCTTTATGTGTCTTCTAAGCATCTACCAAAAATTGGATCTTGTGGTTTGACATTGAAGTTCATTTATATTTCGAATGACTCTTAGACAATGAAGATATTTTTGGATCCAAGGCCTCTTCTTCATGAGACAAAACTTTTACTCTCAAAACAAATGATTAGACAAATTTAGGAACAAAGCGTTAGAAATCTCAATTTGTTGCAAAAGAAATAGTGCTTTGGTTTTTGTTTATTATCCCCCCTTTTTAGAGAAAACAAAAAAACATCTTTTATTATATTTTGCAAAAAAAAAGGCCTTTTAATTTCAATTTTAATGCATAAATTTACTTAATCTTAGAATGAATTAAATTAATAATAAAATACCTTTTTAAAAAAAAATCACTTGATTTAAAAAAATGATTTTATATAAAAAAACTTAAAAAAAATAAAAATAAAAAACATTTACCTTCTGAATTTTTTTTTTGTAATTTTCTTGAGAAAAAAGGTTTATTTTTTTCGACCCCACTAGGAGTCGAACTTGCGATCTCATGGGTGTCCACCCTACACTGTCTCCTCGAGCCAGTTGGGCTAGCTTCCGACATGGAATATTAAGCGCAAGAAGTGTGCTTTCTTCCTTTGTGCCCCACGCAAAAGGAAGAAAATAATATGGGATTTCAGTCCCACATTGCCCCTATAGGCAATGTTAAGGGTTTTAAAAGGGCAAACTCGCCTTGTAGACACCTAAAACACGTCATGTCGATGGTGACTACTCATATGGACATGCTACAAGACCATATGGAAGATCTTGGATAGACTCCAAGATAGAGCAGTGGTTCTAACCACTCAATTTGGGCTCCTTGGCCTAATCAGTCTGAACCACAGCCTAGACCTATGGTCTATAGTCTGAACCATGGCTGAGACCTACGGTTTATAGTCTGGACCATAGTTGTAACCTATGGTCTTAACTGAAGTTCAGTTGGCCTTCATCCGAGCCAAATCGGTTTGAACGACCATTTGTTCTAGAAGAAGGTGGTTAGAGGATGGAAGCTTCCAATCCAACTATCCTAACCACCCCTTCTTGATCTTGGCTTCTCCATGAAGCCACCCCTAGCCCTAGGACATCCTATAAGTACCCCTTCAAATGGGATAGAGATATAGAGCATTTTGATAGTGAATCGCTATCGAAATATTGTATAGAGAGCATTTGGAGATTAAAGTAGTGAAGCCCTATCGAATTGTGGACTCACTTGAGTGCATAGAGAGAGCCTTGTTGCCATCACCATTGTCAATTTGTCAAGCATCATGACGAATTAGGCCATGGATGCCCTAAGGACCTAGGAGAGCCAAGAAATGCTAATTCGGGCAAACGGAGGCCCTATTCAATGATTCAACCACCAAACCTATCAGAGGACACCGAAGGCGACCCTTGAACATCAATTGGACAAGGAGGTCAAGCCCACAACCCTTGAATTTGGAGGGCAAATCACTTGGTTGCTCACCATGGCTTTCAGCCATGGTTTATAGTGCAGACCGCTCATCAGAGCTGCGGTTTGCAATAGAGGTGACTTTTCCTTACTATTTCTTTTCCAGTAGATTTAGATAGGATAGATTAATCATTTTACTGCTTTATTTGGTAGATTAAAGACTTTGACTGATCAGGTTAAATATTTGATTAGTTTATTTCCATCTTGGCAAGTAGAACTTAATTAGATTCTTTTTATGCTTTAATGCTTCATTTTGTATAATGTATTTCATAGATTGATAGTTGTATTTCTTGTTCATATATTTCCATCAATCTTGATAGGATTTGCATATGTTTAGCATAGTTTATGCACTTTCTTGATTTTATGTCATTATGCTATTCTCATGCTATTTGTCTTTAAAGGGCCTCATCATGAGAGGCTTCCTATGCTTTTGACATTCTTGTGTTGTTTCTTGATCATAGGAGATAGGTTTTAAAGGAGCTACAACCATCCATTTCCTTCCTCAATGTGAAGAAGAGGGTCTACTCCACCCTAGAGCAGTTCATGTCATCCTGAAGGGCACTTTGAAATCACACCTACCCTTGAGAGGGAAATAAAATACATCCTATTGTAACAATTGTATCAAGATGATTATCCCTAAGAGGGATGTACTTGTAATTTGAGTTTGGCATCGAAATATAATGGAATAAAGCATCTTTTATTGATCATTTCATTGTCAATTTCTTGTTCTTGTATGCATTTTGTATTGTTTTTGTCAATTCTTGCAATAGGATACATTAGGTGTGAGCCTTTTTGGTGGTTACATAAGGTGATCATGGTGGCACCCTATAAAAATAGACATCTGACTATGTTTCTTGTGTTTTTTGAATTGTAGGTATAGACCGTAGCTATCAGCTATGGGCCAACAACTGAATCATAGGTACAACATGTGGTTTATAGTCTAAACCATAGATCAGACCTACGGTTTACATCTGATAGAGTAGACAACAGAAAATAGAGTGTAGATCGGATGAGGACCTGAGGTAGGCCCCATTTTCACCCTCTATGTTTTTTATTTCTGTCTGTGTTTTCCAGAGAATATAAATTGAAACGTAAATTTACTAAGGCTAAAATGAACTAAAAATGGATTAGGTCCTTAGGTTTCTCTTTCTTAGTTTTCGATAGGCGCTGCTAGGAACAACGGATCTCTGATTGCAGTCCACCCTAGAATACAACGTGCTATATTAAAACTTGTGTGTTTGGTGTGCATGTGTGAGGCCCAAGTAGTGGCCATTATCATCGTAATATGCATTGTCTAAAGGAGCATCTAGAATAGCTTGCATTTTCTGAATTTGAAATGTTCTTTCATTTGCATAGCATATAGAAAATGAGCATGAGTGCTATATGATGCATTTATTTTATGCAAATTAAAATGAACCACACACACCACGTTTCATTTAAACATTAGTGGTGTTGGGCTCTCACATCCAACCCATTTTATTGAGACCAATAGTGGATGTCATTACCACTTGGTTGGCTCATTTGAAATTGTATTATCGAGACCCGCTCGTGGCCAAGGCCGACCCAAGAACCTTTCCTATCCATGCAAAATAGCATGCACTCATCTTCGAAGAGTGTATCACTAGTGCATGTGTGTGCTGGGTGAGGGTTGGTAGTACCTATGCTACCTCGTTGAGTATGGACTTCACTCCCATATTCGGCTTGTGCGAGTATATAGGTGAAAACCTTTGAACAAATTGAGTATAACATCAACTTTTCAAAACATGATAAGGAGTTCTATACTGATACAACAAATCATTGAAACAACATCAAATAGTCTAGGGCTCATTTTTAAAAATTAATATGAGATAAACACCATTGTATACCTTGTTTGCTTAATAAAGAATAAATCTAGACATTAGGTGCACCATGGTGGAGACACGAGGTGGTCGACAAAGGCACAAGCCTGAAGCCCATGACCAAGCCCCAATAGATTCACATCAGCATATGTCGAATCCTCACCCACATGCACTTCTCGAACATCGTTCGATGAGCATTAGAGGAGATAATTCGACAAGAGGGGAACCTATTGAGCATACCCCCAATAGAGGAGCTTCTGTGCATTCCTCTAGACATAGAATAGAGTATGGAGCCTCTCAGCATGAGGGTGTTCCACTCAGAAGCCATTACTAGGATCACATTGCACGTGCATCCATAGGATCGGTTGAAGAGTATGTTATATAGGGATCCAAATTGGTACCCCTACGTCATAGGTCTATAGGAGGATCCATGGCTCCACCTTCGGAGTACAGATGTGATCGAGACCCACCCATTCAGGGGCATGCAGATAGGGCCGCTATTGAGCATAGGCCTGTGTAGACTCCCACACATGGTGAACATCGAAATATCACTATTGATATGGCTAAGGTGGGAGCCAATGGCACACCACCACATGAGCGGTGGAGATCTAGATAGTTAGATGGCTTAGGTAGCATCCTTGAGCAGCTAGGCTATAAGCCTTTGGCTCCACCCACCCATGCTTCGAGTGAGCATAGTGGAGGTTCTATTAGGACTGCTAGAGAACATGGAGAGGCTTCTAAGCACCCTCATGTGACACATCCACCATCCATGCATGGTGGCATAGAGCATAGAGCTCAACAGGACGCCCATGCCATCTTTACAGACAAGGGCAAAAGCATCACAAATCAGTCAGATGGGTACAGAACCCATAAGGTCACTCACATAGAGCATGCATACTAGAGGCCTATCATGGCCAATGACCTTGATAGATCACATAGACTGGTATCTGAGCAGCGATGATAGCTCCTCCAAGATCAATTGGAGGATGCTCACCTAGAAAGGTAGTACATTGAAGATGAGAATCTTCAATCGTAGAGGCTCATCAGACAATGACTATACGAGCAGCGCATGCATGAAGAATGCATCCTTACCCAAAAGGAGTATGTAGAGTAGGAGGATAGGCTAGCTAGGGCTGGTCTATATACTCATGTCGAGAATAGAGAGCACATTCAGAGAAAGGCTTTTTCACAAGCCGATGCATAGTAGGAGCGTAAAGATGCTCATACTCATATTAGTGCCCAACAAAGAGAATGACCACCACCATTCGAACATGAGGGGCAATAAAAATATGAGGAAGAAGAGGGAGAGGGAAATAATCAAGAGTATCCTAAAGAATCCCAAGTTGAGGAGGAGGAAGAGCAATGACCTCCACCTCGATAGAGGAAGAATGTACCTCCGAGACCACCCTCACGTCAGCTTAGGGAGGAGGACTTCTTATCCTCAGAGGCTTATAAAGCCCTAGCTGAGAAGGTAAAAGTGATTGAGAGGCAAGGCACGACACTTCAAAAGTTGACATTAAGAAAGATTCATAATGAGCCTTTGGACCCCTCGATACCTGCTCCAGCGTACCCTGAGCATTTTGTTATGCCTAGGTTAGACAAATTTAAAGGTGATGAAGATGCACAGGAGCATGTCACAAGATTTTTGGATGCCTATTTCCAAATTGCTAGCAATAATGCCTTGCTTTTGCACACATTTGTCATGACCCTTTCAGGCCCAGCCTGAGAGTGGTTCAATCAGCAAAAGAGGCACAACATTACCAGTTTTGAGCAACTGGCTGACACTTTTCTTGAACACTTTTCTTTTGGCATCAAGAAATAGGCTAACCTTTCCGATTTGGCTATGCTAGCTCAGCGCGATGATGAGCCAATTGAACAATATAAAAAGAGGTGGAGAAGATTGATGGCAAAGCTGCCATTCCCTATTCCTACTATGGAATTAACCTGAATGTTCACCAAGAGTTGTGCCAAGCACATCTCGCTACTATTGCAACTGCAGTAGTATCCAACATTCGAGGAGGCTTTGGCGCAAGCCAAGGTAATTGAAGACATCAAGTTGTAGGAAGGCAATTTGAAGCTTAAGAATAGGAAGGAGGGGCCTAAGAAGAGCTCCACGAAGCAAAAGGGCAAGCAGGCCCATGTCAACCAGGTAGTGCTAAACCTCTAGAGAGAGGATAAAGGGTAGCAAAAGTAGAATTATCAGGCCCAACCTCCTCCTGTGCAGTACAAAAAGTGCAATAATAACTATAAGGGAAAAACAAAGAACAATGCCCACCTCACCAATTCATACCTCTAATAGAATCATTGACTTCAATATTCCACCAGTTATGTGAGGCTAAGGTGATCAGACTTCCGAGGTTAAGCTAGTCGATCCGAATCAGCCCAAGTCGAAGGGATATCAGGATGACTTATTTTGCATCTACCATCGTGCGAAGGGCCACGACATCGAGGTATGTTGGTCCTTCAAGCATATTGTGCAAAACATGATTGAAAAGGGTGAGCTTGTAATACCAAGTAATCCATAGGTGCCTAACAACTAGAACATGGGGATTTACAAAAATCTGCTACCAAACCATGAGGCACCATGCAACAACGTTGGCCAGGTCAACCAAGTGCACGTCGAACCACCTACCCAAGGGTTCGTAGGCATGGTGAATGTTGTTACAAGACATGGGAGATATGAGCAGCTGAATCAACCATGTGCTCCCATAAGAATACAAGCCATATCGAATCAATAGCCGACACAAAATATTCCAGGCCCACCAATGAGACCGGTGGTGACCATACGGAGCAGGTTAGTCCAAAACCTATAGACAGCTCCTATGAAGCTGTCTATATATGAACTGATATAGTAGTCCCCTAGGCATAGGGAGACTCTTATGGACATTCTAAGGTCCATCAAAGTATAGTCTCAGGATGCACAAGCATTTACCAATTTTATGGGACATGTACAACAGTGCCAGGAGCCCATGATCCAATTTTATGATCATGAAATTAAGATGGTTCCTATAGATACGGCTGACCCACCATTGCATATCATCACGTGCATCAATCATGTACCATTCAAGAGGGTCTTGATCGACACTAGTTCATCGATCAACATAATAATGACCAAGGCATTGAATCATCTAAAGCTACCAAAATCACACATTGTGCCCACCACCTTCATGTTGAGAGCATTTAATGATGCCCTATGCTCGACGGTTGGCACAATTGTCCTACCTATGTAGGTAGGCCTAAAGACCATCTCTATGATGTGTCATGTGATCGAGGGGGCCATGCAATACAACATCCTACTCGGGAGGCCTTGGATTCATGAAATGCATTGTGTTCCCTCTATATTACACCAATGTGTAAAATATATGCATGAGGGATGGGTTCACGTAGTGTCATCAGACGAAGAACCTTTTAAGTTTATGAACCTAGCAGATTTTCCTAGGGGTTTCATACTCCCATCAATGCACCTGGACATCTAACCTATATCATCGATTAAAAATCTAGGAGGTAAACCAATAGTACATGCTCAACCATCGATATCTATGTCACATAGATCTGAGCGCACTACTGCTACTTCATTGAAATCGATTGCATCAGTGATGCTTCGGGATGATAGGAAGTTAAAGGTAAAGATGGGTAAAAAAGAGAAGAAACAAATGCTCGAACTAGTCACTAAGGAGGCTCCCATCCCCATGGAAGTGGAGGAAGCCCAAGACATAGCCGAGGAGGTACCTCAGCCTACCTCACCTGCATCGTCAGTAGGGTCATCCACACCATGGGTGATGGTACATCTCGCCAACACCAGATTAGGTGAGTACATTGTGTAGAATGTAACCTTTGGACCGATTCTGGAGACTATACAAGAGATGGGTCGACCGTCTGCTCATCGTTATCCGGTTGGATCGGTGGTTCCATTGGGAGAGCCACCTAATCAGACTAATTTCATCTACGTTGGGCTAGATCAACTTCCAATGTGAGAGCCCATGGATGAAGATAGTGATGAACCTTTCATAGTAAATGTTCATTATTTATCCAACCTGGAGTACTCCATGCATATTTTTGAGTTGTATCACTGGCATGGGTACGGACTTGGTCTATTTGAACAAGGGCATCGAACTCTATTTGAGCCACGTTATCAGCTAGCAACTGATAGGTTTGGATTGGGGTTATAGATACAAGGACAAGATGATTTGCTTGTAGCATCCTTAGATCACTTGTACCTGAGTCTGGGGGATGATGTGGACTTCAACCCATATCATCCTAATATTTCTAGCTTTTGGAGGACTAACCCGATGGTATCTATCATCACTTCTGAGCCACTTGAAGAACATCATGAAGGGCTCCTAGAGTAGACTGATATAGATCAAAACCCTAGAGGCAACCTGGGTCATCAAATCTATAATCCAGTCGATGACATAGGTGTGTAGGGGCATAACCCCATAGTTTTAGGTGATCTCGAGTCAGGAGATCTCTACAATGATGATGGAGAGGAGTCCACCTCCGAGATAAGTGGACCAAGTTATGATGTCGATAATGAATCCTCAAATGATGATCAATCTGAGGAAGAAGTTGAGGGGGGCTATTTAAGGCCTTTGTATGCGCATCACCTACTACCTATAGAGTTGGTACATGTTATCGAGGAGATCCTTCCCAACATTGATCATTTGGGGGAAGAAGTAGAGCTAGATTTTTTGGTAATGTCACACTTGCGGTATAATTATCTAGTTTTTCTAGATAGTGATGACAATAATCAAGAAGTCAGATTCATGGGGCCACACTTGCTAGAGCGCCCCATAGGAGTAGGAGTGAATGATGGGTTCTGGTTGTCTGATAGTGATGAAGAAGATGAGTTAGAGAGGGCCTACCTTGGTCCTCCTTATTTGTGTTACCATCATCAACCCATCGACATAGATGAGGTCTATCATCAGTTACGTGTTGGTCCTCATCTGAGAGCAAGATGATTAAACCTGGATCAAATTTATCGGTTGGTTAATCCCCTTCTATCGACCTACATGGAGCTCCATGAGCCAAATGATCCTATTTTGTAGCTAGTGCATAGGGAGGATCCAGTTGTTCATAGTCCTCATAGAGAAGACCCCTTTGTGCCTATGCCATTAGAGCCAGATCATGGGTATGAGGACTACATCGATTATGTAGAAGTTGGTCCATGTGGTCTTGGAGATCAATTCCATTCCATCAATATGGTCTCCATTGATTTGACCACTCCACTCCACAATCCAGCAGATCCATCCAAACCATTGTATCTTAACAAAGATGCTATCGACTGGGATCATGCTGATTCACCCATTGAGCCTGAAGATTTCTTCCCTAATGAAGAAATGTTACAACCATTTCATTTTGCACTAGGCTATGCATATGATGTCTATCATGCCAAAAATACTTCCAACATGGAACCTATCAACCCGTTGATGACATCCATTTGATCCCTATGCCTCATCAGCTTGAGGAGGGATCACATATGTCAGTAGAGGAAACCTTTGAGGTGGATATCAGTAATGATCCCACCAATTCAAAGAAGGTTAAATTTGGAGAGAGTCTCACTCCAGATGAGCGGGCCACCCTCATCCCTCTACTGAAAGAGAGACCAAATCTATTTGCTTGGACGTATAAGGATATGCCAGGTCTAGACCCAAAATTGGTTACTCATAACCTTTCGCTAGATCTGACGAAGAAGTCGATCAAGAAAAATCTTAGAAAGATGCATCCAACAGTAGCCTTAATGGTGAAATATGAGCTACAAAAGTTGTTGGATGTAGAATTTGTAATCTCCATCGACTATCCAGAATGGGTGTCCAATATGGTACCCATGGGAAAACCTGATGGAAGAATCCGTATTTGCATGGATTTTAGAGACCTAAATAAGGCAACACCCAAAGATTCATTTTCGTTGCCCAATATTGATGCTCTCGTAGATGCAACTACAGGTCATGAAATGCTCTCCTTAATGGATGGTTTTTTTGGTTACAATCAAATTCGGATTAAACTCGAAGACCAACATAAAACCATGTTTATAATGCCATGGGGAATGTTTTGCTATAAAGTTATGCCATTTGGCCTCAAAAATGCTGGTGCCACATATCAATGGGCCATGACATACATTTTTCATGACTATATGCATAAAATTCTAGAAGATTATATCGATGACTTGTTGGCCAAGTCATTGCTATGAGAAGAGCATGCAGAGGTCTTAAGGAAGGTCTTCGATCACCTGATAGAGCACAATGTCAGGCTGAATCCTAAGAAGTGTGTATTTGGTGTAACTTCTGGAAAACTACTAGGATTCATCATCTCTAAATGAGGCATCGAAGTTGACCCAATGAAGGTCAAGGCTATCTTGGAAATGCATCCTCCCACCAATATTAAAGAGTTAAGAAGCCTTCAGGGCAAGGTAGCATCGATAAAGTGATTCATCACTCAGTTATCGGATAAATGTCGACCCATGAATCGACTACTACATAAGGGGGTCCCATTCAACTAGGATGAGGACTGTCAAGCAGCCTTCACTGAAATAAAGCAATACCTGGTGACGCCGCTAGTGCTAGCTCCACCAAGGCTAGAGGTGCCTTTTCTACTATATATATCGACAACTGACTTTGCACTGGGAACCATGTTAGCCCAAAAGAATGTGCAAGGCAAAGAATATGCCATATATTATATTAGTCGAACCTTGGTGAGCTATGAGCTCGGGTATGCATATGTGGAAAAATTATGTTTAGCAGTAGTGTTCACTACAAAGAAATTGTGACACTATATGTTAAGTCATATGACATATGTTATATCCAAACAAAATCCTTTGTAGTACATGATGAGTAAGATGTATCATAATACGTGTACTATGAAGTGGATCATGCTACTGATAGAATTTGATCTAGAATTCATAAGCTAGAAGTCCATTAAGGGATAAGTCATAGCTGATCAATTAGCTGAGGCACCACTATCAAATAGTAGGCCTCTGACCATAGAGCTTTTGGATGATGCAGTCTTCATCATATCTGAAGCTCCTAAACTCGAAGAACTAGAGAACAATGTTGATATGACTCTGTTCTTTGATGGTTCGAAGTGTGAGCAAGGGGTGGTGTAGGAATAGTGTTTTTCATGTCGCAAGGAGCTCCTATGCCCTTGTCATTTAAACTAGACTTTTCATGCACCAACAACAATGTTGAGTATGAAGCCCTACTATTGGGCCTCCACATAGCATCGCCATGAATATTAAAATATTAAACATCTTTGGTGACTCCTTGCTCATAGTAAATCAAGTTAAGGGGCTCTTCTAGTGTCGATGTCCCGTATTGAAAGCTTACAAGGATCTTGTTGCTATATATCTAGCTAAATTGGAATGGTATGACATCGAGGCAATCCCTCGATCATCAAATAGGTTTGTAGACACCATGGCCTCTTTGGGATCCTTAATCCCTCAGAATCTATCTACTGATTTCACTACCATTCATGTTAAAATGCTTTCACACCCAGTTGTGGAACATGAAGCCTTTGATAATAGAATGTCAATCAACATGATCAACGTAGAACCAAAAGTTGAATGGTTCTACAGAGCTGAAGACTTTCTGAAGAAGGCACCCTAGGGGTCATTAACCTCTCAGAGTCCGATGGGGAGTGGTACCACCATTCACCATAAGGTTGTTTCCCAGTCTGCATTTGCAAAAGTAAATACGTAGGGGGAGCAAGTCATCTTAGCAGTCGAAGCTGAGGCTTATCAAAATTGGATGTCACAAATCCATGACTTCCTGAAGCTTGGTGTAATCCTAGAGGGATTATCGCATGCCATGAAATGCACATTTAAATAGAAAGTGGCTAAATATGTCTTAATAGGAGACATCTTGTACCGACGAGGCTATGATGGAGTTCTCCTTCATTGCTTAGAGCCCCAAGAGGCATCATGGGTGATTTCACAAGCTCATGATGGTACGTGTGGTGGCCATTTTAGTGGCATGGCCATCATCAAGCGCATCCTTCGAATGGGCTACTATTGGCCCACTATGGAGAAGGAGTGCAATGTGTATGTCAAGAAATGCATCAAATGTCAACATCATGCTAATCTTACGCACTTGCCATCGTAGGCCTTACAACCCATCCAAGCGGCTTGGCCATTTTCTCAGTGGGGACTAGATCTTATAGGCAAGATCTCTCCTCCATCATCGGGTCGACATACATTTATAATCATGGCTACTGAGTATTTCACAAAGTGGGTGGAAGCAATACCCTTAACAATGACAACTGGAGCTCGTATAGCAGAGTTTATACTAGAGCATATCATAAGTCATTTTGGGATTCCATCCAAAATAATATCGGATAATGGAACGTCCTTCAAGAACAAAACTATGAGAGCTTTGACATCTAAATATAGAATCAAACATAGTTTTGTGACTCCATACTATCCACAAGAAAATGGGTAGGCTGAAGCTTCAAATAAGATAGTGGTGGCCATCTTGAAAAATATGGTCCAAGAAAACCATAAATATTGGCATATCCAGCTGCCCCTTGCATTATGGGCTTATAGGACTAGTATTCGGATGCCCACTAGGGCAACGCCATTCTCACTAGTATATGGCATTGAGGCCATTATGCCCTTGGAATTGGAAATTCCAATGTTGCGCATCACATTGAAAGAGTTCATCGATGATGACACCGTACGACAAGCTCGACTGGATCAATTGACGTTGCTTGATGAACATCACGTGAATGCCCTGGAGCATCTTCACGTTTATCAAGAGTGACTAAAATGAGCTTACAATATCAAAGTCCACTAGAGAGACTTTGAATTTGGGGATCTTGTCTTGAAAGAGAACCAATAGAACTCTAATTTATCGCTAGATATGCGAGACAAATTTATGGCTAATTGGCTAGGACCCTATATCATATCTAAAAATATTGGTCTGGGTACTTATCGCCTAACGTCGCTAGGAGGTGTTGAAGAGCTTGAACCTCTCAACATCATCCATATTAAGGTATTTTATGCTTGAGAGCATAGTAAAAGGCTCTGAGGGTTTGCTTATAACCGCTCGGTCATCCTAAAAGGCTCCAAACACTCTTATAAGTAGTTTGGTCAATCAAAAAGCTCCAAAGGCATCTATAAGCCCTTTGGTCAACCTCAAAAAGCTCCAAGGATTTGTTTAAAACCCTCGGTCATCCCAAAAGGCTCCAAGGGTTCTTAAAACCGCTTGGTCATGTCATTCAAAGGCCTTGAGGGTTTGTTTAAAATCGCTTGGTCATCCTAAAAGGCTCCAAGCTCGTCTATGAGTAGTTTGGTCAATCAAAAGGTACCAAGAGTTTCTGAAAAATTGCTTGGTCAACCCAAAAGCTCCAAGGATTCTTAAAGATCACTTGGTCATCCCAAAAAGTCCCAAAGGTGCTCATAATCCCTTTGGTCAAACCCAAAAGGCTCTGAGGGTTTGCTTAAAATCGCTCGGTCATCCTAAAAAGCTCCAAGGATTTTGTTAAAAAATCGCTTGGTCAATCTAAAGGCTCCAATGATATTTCCTCATCGTTTGGTCACTCCTAAAGGCTCTAGAGGCATGTACTCACCGTTTGGTCAGATATGAGGCTCAAAACTCATAAAAATTATAAAATCAATAAAATCCAAAAAAATTGGTAAAGCATAAAATCCAAAAACATTTGCATTTGAATTTTGCATTTTCATTTTGCATTCACACATGCATCCACTGCATTATTGCATTGCATATAGGCATTCATCATCCATTGCATTCCATAGTAGGAGGGATTATGTTTGTCAGTCTTACAAATGACACCATGTTTGTGTCTAAATCATGCATCTCTGCATTTATCATAATCCATCATTCATGTGAGTAATTGTGTTTTTCAACACAACCTATTTTGTTGCTATGGAGAATATACTAGGGTTTTCTGGTCATTCAACCATACCTAGAGGTCTTATCAAGAGTTGATAGAAAGCTTGCTTTGCTTTTGTAGTTGAGGTTCAGTTAGTATAGCCCTTAGCATATCAGAATCCTATCACTAATCAACAAATTAAACAATCCTAATAAGGACTAGGGGAAGATGAAAGTCATGAAGCAGGACCGGGTATCCTGAGGTGAAAAGAGTTATTCTTGCTTATCCCTCTGTGCGGATGGTATGGGAAATGTTGGTAGTTGGCAAAAGGATAGGTTAGTTCCCTATTCAGAATCCCTTGCTTATGATAAAATGAGCAATATCCCAGAGTGATATCCCACATCAATCCTCAATATTGATACCCTAGATCGATATCATAGATCGACTTCCAGATTGATATCCCATATTGATATCATAAGATCGATATCCTCAATCGATATACCAGAAATAGTTTCCCAAAGTAAATCCCCAAAGGAAAGTTTTTGAAGAAAATTATCACATGTAAATGCTAAAAAGTGAAGATCAAATGAAGATCAGAAAATAGGCTCAAATCAAGTTCAAAGTGAAGATCAAATGAATATCATAAATCAAAGTTTGAGTGGAGATCAAATGAAGATCATAAATCTAGTTCGAAGAGAGATCAAATGAAGATCTAAAGATAGTTCAAAGTCAAATATGGAATCGACTCCCTTGCTTCACCACATATGAGCAAGTATCCCAAAAATTGAAGGATAGAAAGGAATGAGCCTGAATCCCTGGAATTATCGACACTATTGTACCTTATGCATGATGATATGTCTGATACACTTGCATTTTGCTTGTGTGTAGACCAATGTTTGAATGTGGAAGAGCTAGCTTCAGGTGTCCTGCATTGCCTAGTGGCTTAGTCCAACTAAAATCTAAACTTGGGATTGGATAAGACATTTGTGGAACCCCTATCTTAGCAATGGGCTGAAAGAATCCCACCTGACATCGGGGAATGCTCGTGTCTTATCTTAATATACTCATGTGCACACACAGGGATAATGAATAGTTAGGGCCTATCCTAGCAAAAGCCTTGCACTTCAGAAGTCTAGTGTGGTTAGTATGCAACTTTTGATAAGTCTACTAGGGTGTTTGAGTCTCATGGAAAACCTCAAAAATCTCTCTAATAGCAACAAAATACCAAATATCGCAAACCATATAAAATCATCAAACTGCAAAGTATCGAGTCCATGATACATCATTATATAAAGCACAATCAAGATATAGGATAGATATCGGATGGATATTAGAAATAATATTTAGATGACCACTGACTATATTGTGCATATTTTTCAAACTTGCAAAAGAAAATAGAATGACACATTATATCATTCACATCATAACATCGCATACCATTGCATTTCATATATGGGTGATTAATTGATTAAATTCTTATCTTGAGGATTTTCAATTACATTCATGATTTTTATACATTCTATGGTGTCATCCATTAGATTGATAAACACATATTGCATTCATTCCTTATGTTTTAAGTGATTAAAGCATACAGGTTCATTTACATTAGATTACCATCATGTAAATAATGCATTACATACATTGCATTAGCATATCGTGACATCATCATAAAATTAAATGCATGCAATAAAGTAAAATCAAATATGCATTTAAGTAAATATCGCATCCATATGCATCCATCATAAATCGCACATCTAAGCATCTAGATCACTGCATATCATCATCATCATAAATTAAATAGCTATCTAGTGCATGTCATCCATACATCACATCATATAGCATCAAATTAACATAAGCATTTCATATAACATAAAATTAAAAATATATACAAGTACACATAATGAGCCATAAATGATCAAATCATATATATATTTTTTGTGTGTGTGTGTGTGTGTGTGTGTGTGTCCAAAAGAGTACATCAGGAGTACAAAATGCTCATAGGCTACAATCGTGTAGGTCCTAGACCTTACACCAAAAATGATACATATACAAAAATGTAGCCTAGATCTGATAGAGCCCTAGCTCTGGCCTGCTCCTCCTGAACTGGAGCTCTCATCACCTCCCTCAGCCCTATGCTCTAGAGCCTACTCTATAGTCGGCTCTAGTGCCTACTATGTGCCCTACTGAGGGCCCTATGTGCCACCTAATCCAAAGAGGCCTAGCACATGGGATACTGGTATCTCTATGCGGTGAGACCTATGACTAGAGGTCATAGAAGACTGATCGATCTCTCTGGTCCTGGTATGGGAGCTACCTCCATGTGTGCTAGAGGACCTATGTGTCCTCTCGGTCTTATGAGTTCATTGACTAGAGCTCATTGTGGACTACCCCGTAGTCCTGGACCTGGTCCTCTGAGACCCCATAACATGTGAATCCTTTGGGACCTCCCCACCTATCAACCTGATGTGACCCTCTAGCTGGTCTACGTGAGCTACCCTAGATGTATGCCTAGCATTGGCATCCACCAACTAGTCTTATAAGCATCGAATCTCTGACATCGGGTCATGATCACCTGGTAATAATGATAATGGTGTAGTTGGAGGTCCCATAATAGCCTTGGAGGATGAAGGATCCCCCCTCTGTACCCTGAGCAAATCTCACTCTATGATAGCCTCACCCCGTCTCTAGTGCCACATCACGTGCACTAGTGAGATCATGAACCTGAGTCTCTACCATTGTAGCCCATGTTGTAAGACCTATGATCTGCTCTTGAGCCTCAGCTAGCTACCTATCCCTATGAGCTAGCTTCACCTCTAGAAGGGTGATAGAAGTATCCCACTACAATTATTGAGTCTGTAGCCTCCCAACCTGACTCTACAAGTCAATGATCTGAGCTAGGAGCTGTCCTACCTCACTTTTAGGAGGTACCTCACCCTCCTTGGATCCCTCAGCCTCCTCCTCAACCTCTACCTATGGAGCCTCCTCTATGGTGGCCTCTATGCCCCATCCACCCTTAGTCTACTGGTGCACCCTATGCCCATCTGGATCGACCTCTACCTCTACCTAGTCATCTACCCTACCTAGAGGCCCTGATCCCTACCACTATAGTAGGGACCACCATGTGTCATATGTTGGGGTGGTCCTAGCCCTATCATCTCTAGACTCTTAGAAATTGTCAACCTCATCTCCAAGTGTTGTAGGCTGAATCCATGATAGGTGCATCTCCAAGACTAGATGCCTATAGACAAATGGAATCTCTGGGATGTCCTACACTAGGCCGAACTATCATAGGACATGAGAGTAGAACTGGTACTCCCTAACCTCGACCTTATGATCGAGTAGCCACCTATCTCGGTGAGCCTATCGTAGTCACTCACCTACCTCTAGCTAGTCTGGGCAATCCATGTAGGAATGCCACTCAATGTCATCTAGCCTGAGCACTACAAATCATGCAATGTAATGATCAACATCACCAACATGGGTCCTACTCTAGAATCCCTCCTCCTCTCGAGGCTAGCATGTGGTGTAGCACTGATGCTGATCATCGATGGTAGAAATATGAAGGGGTAGCTCTATGGGATGCTCTATCCTAATATGCTACTAGCCCTAGATCTATAGCAGTAGGCTACAACTAATACCATGATGGCTCGACTAGTGATCTGGTATAGCTCTAGTAGAGCTAGCATAGTAAAGTGCTCCCCTAGGCTAGGAGTAGTGGTTGAGTAGTGGAGCTCTGAGTAACTCTCCTGACACTGGCCAGGAGGTTCTAGGGAATCCTCACACTCGAGGAGTCTGGAAGAACAATCTGCACCACCAGGTGCATGAAGATCACCTCTCTCATAGAGAAGATGCACTGACCCTACCAATATCCGATGTGGACTCCTCCATGGTCAATCATGCCCTGAGCCTCCTAGCTTCGGTCATCGAAGATCGCATCAAAGATAGGCCCCTTGCTCTGGGAGGAGGAAGAGGTGATGGCCTCACCATCAATAGGGATCCTAAAGATCCGATAGATGTCCTCAAGAGTGATGGTCATCTCACCCATGGGCAGGTGAAAGGTGTTGGTCCACGCATTCCAACGTCGAGCCAACGCAGTCAAATAGGCTTGATCTACCCTAATAGTGGGTAGATCTAGAATGTAGCCAAAGCCGACAGCTCCAAACCACGTCCACTCTCCAGGAGTGAGCTGTCTATGGAGAGTCTTTAGAAGGTCTGGCTCATGAGCTCTAGAGGTCAACCTCTAAAATAAAAGCATTGTATAAGAGAAAATCTAACTAAAAAACAAGCAAAAATAGATAAAAAATGACCTTAAAAATGTCAAAAACATTTAAAAATTGATAAAAAGATAAAAACATGTCACAAAGCATTCAAAAAAATCAATTAGGCAAGTCAGAATTGCATTAAATGATATTAATTGCCTATTAAACCTTAGAAAAATTAAAAATTTGATAATTTTTTTCTAAAGTCAGTGAACCGTGGGTCAACCTTGCGGTCCGCATGCGGTCAAATTTTGACCGTTGGAATTTGAATTCCAACCGTAGCTGATAGTATGGGTCCCCAATATGACAATTGGGAATCGTAGCTGCCAGCTGTGGTCTAGGAAGGATACCCATTTTGGGTCACTTCCTAGCCTCGTTGACCAAAAAATTAAAAAACTAATCTAACCTAATCTAGTGTGGGGTTCATTACCAATTGTTTAATGAAATTGATTTACCACATTACTTAATGTGGTTCATTTTAAATTGGTATTGATTGCGAGGACTCGATTTTGAGTTACCTTGCCCACTCCATGGCCTCCGCTAGTCGATGGCTGTCCAGGATCCACCATCGGGGTATAGGTGTGAGGTATGGTTGAGTTTTAGGCAGCGTTCTAGATCAGGGATGTCTTCTACCTCTCAGAGCTCTCACAAATGTAGTTGCTTTCAAGAAAATAATGAAAAATTCAAATGGGAATAACTTATGGTTCCCAAAATTTGAAAACTTCAATCGTAGACCGTACTCGTAGTTTGCAACTAGCATTAAATGCACTCAAACCCCACCGTGGGAAGGTCTAAAATGACAAATTAATGACTCCTAATGGATCAAATTTCAAAAAGAGCAATCAATATTGCAAATTTGGTGATGTTCAAAGCACCAGGATCGATCAATAAATCAAAATTAACAAAAAAATCAAATAATTAAAAACCAAATGCACCTCGTATTCAGTAATTTACCCTATACACTTGGTGGTTGCAGCGACTTGCGATCCATGCAATCCGGAAAGATGAGTAAATTACCATAAGGACATTTGGGGCAAAAATTGTCATCATTGATCTGATATGCTTCTTTTCAATCCCTAAGAAGGCCTTCGAGGTCGGACTGCTCCATGGGAATGAGGCATTTCATGTCATTTCTCCTATGACATATTTTTAGCAAATCATCGATAACTTGATTCAACACAAATCTAATTGGATTTGTATCATTTTGATTCCCTAAGATGGCTATTGCAGCTTGACTACTCCATGGGATAGAAATGTGCAAATACTATTAATAGTTGCAATCATAAGTTGAACTAGGCCTAGCCAAGGCATTAAAATGCTCAAATCTAAATTTGTTCAGATCATTCATTGTGGTCAAGCGACCTCGTCGCTTCATACATTGTCATTACCCTCATCGACTCGTCGCTTGAGGGGGTAGTCATAATATCAAATCATAATCAAAATCAGTAGAAGATCCCTGAGATCGTAGATCCCTTGATCTTGTCAAAATTGCGTTCATCCTTGCGAATCATTGTCAACAACTATCATAAGCTTACCCCTTTGCTTGGGGAAAATAGAAAATATGATAATTAGTTTGTAACTCTCATCCTTTCGGTTATATAGGCCTAACTCCTATTGTAGCACCAAAGCTACTCGAATGTCTGATGACGAGTGCAAACTCTTTCAAGTTTAAGCCTCCAAAGAGTTGGAAGCAATGATTCTAGGATGCACATCCTTTTGCAGGACCTGGGGCATCTAATGTTGATCCGACTAATGATCATCATAGAACCTTCGACATCATTTTAGGAGGTCTATTTTTTCTCAGCATTGTTCGATCTCACAATGCATCTCAAAAGGGGCATCTGTAGACACCTAAAATGCGTCATGTCGATGGCGACTACTCATATGGACATGCTACAAGACCATATGGAAGATCTTGGATAGACTCCAAGATAGAGCAAGTGGTTCTAACCACTCAATTTGGGCTCCTTGGCCTAATCAGTCTGAACCATAGCCCAGACCTATGGTCTACAGGCTGAACCATGGCTGAGACCTATGGTTTACAGTCTGGACCATAATTGTAACCTATGGTCTTAACTGAAGTTCAGTTGGCCTTCATCCAAGCCAAATCAGTTTGAATGACCATTTGTTCTAGAAGAAGGTGGTTAGAGGATGGAATCTTCCAATCCAACTATCCTAACCACCCCTTCTTGATCTTGGCTTCTCCATGAAGCCACCCCTAGCCCTGGGACATCCTATAAGTACCCCTTCAAAAGGAAGAGATATAGAGCATTTTGATAGTGAAGTGCTGTCAAAATATTGATAGAGAGTGCATTTGGAGATTAGAGCAGTGAAGCCCTATCGAATTGTGGACTCACTTGAGTGCATAGAGAGAGCCTTGTTGCCATCACCATTGTCAATTTGTCAAGCATCATGACGAATTAGGCCATGGATGCCCTAAGGACCTAGGAGAGCCAAGAAATGCTAATTCGGGCAAACGGAGGCCCTATTCAATGATTCAACCACCAAACCTGTCAGAGGACACCGAAGGTGACCCTTGAACATCAATTGGACAAGGAGGTCAAGCCCACAACCCTTGAATTTGGAGGGCAAATCACTTGGTATTGGCAATTTTGGGTACCTTGAGTACATTGCCTTTGCTCAAGTGTAGTTGTTGTCATTGATGTCAAGGAGTTCTTGAAGCAATTTGTTTTTATGTCAAAGAATGTGTTTTGATGAAGGTTTCAGCATGGTCAGTAAGTTTCCAAGAAAATCAGAGTAGCCCAGTTGCAAAAGATCAAGAAAAAGATAAGTTAGAAAAAGTATGCAGGTGGCTAGAAAAACTGTCACGATTTCATGACATGTTTTAGGAGAGAGAAAGTGTTGGCAAAACTATCATGATTTCGTGACATGTTTTAGGAGAGAGAAAGTGCTGGCAAAACTGTCACGATTTCATGACATGTTTGAGGAGAGAGAAATTTTTGGCAAAACTATCATGATTTCGCGACATGTTGGAAGGCAGAGACGAAGTAGGCAAAACTGTCATGATTTCGCGACATGTTGGCAGAGAAGCAGAGCAAAATAGAAAGTGTCACGATTTCGCGACATGTCGCATTTTCATGACTCAAAAAGTGCAGGAAGGTAGAGAAAGAAAAGTGTCACGATTTCGTGACACATTGCCAGGAAAGTTGTTCGGACGAGAAAGTGTCACGATTTCGTGACATGTTGCAGGAGAGAGAGTCCGAAAGGAAAAGTGTCATGATTTCGTGACATGCAGCAAAAGGAAGAGTCTGAAACAAGAAGCGTCACGATTTCATGATAGGCTACAAAGAAGTTGTACGGATGAAGAAAGTGTCACGATTTCGTGATAGGTTGAGATGGCAGTATTGAGTTGCAGGAAGTGTCACGATTTCACGACAGGTTGAAGAGAAAGCTTGCGAATGCAGAAAGTGTCACGATTTCATGACAGGTTGAAGAGAAAGCTTGCAAATGTAGAAAGTGTCATGATTTATTGAGTTGGCAGCGTTCAGTTGGAGAAAGTGTCACGATTTCACGACAGAAACTGGAAGCAGGTCTTCTATAGGAGAAGTGTCACGATTTCATGATAGAAGCAGAGAGGAAGGCTTTGTAGACAAAAGCATCACGATTTCATGACATGTGATGAAGGGCAAAAGGAGAGAAATGTTCAGCTTCAAGGGAAAAGAGCTTAAGGAGAAAAGGATGATTTCGTGACATGTTCCATTTTCACTGGTGCAAGCCGAGAAAAGGTTGAAGAAGCAAGAAGGGTCACGATTTCATGACAGAGTTGCAGTTGACGTCAACAGAAGCAGATGTGTCACGATTTCATGACAAAAGCGGAGAAGAAGGCTTTGAAGTCTAAAGCGTCACGATTTCACGACAGGAGTGAAGATGACATCAGCAAAAGTCAGAAGTGTCACGATTTCGCGACAAGCACGTTGTCAAGGCAGACAAAGGCAAAAAGTGTCACGATTTCGTGACAGCAAGCAATAGAAGGTGTACGGCAGGCAAAGGTGTCGCGATATCATGACATGTTGAAGTTTCATGCCAGAAGCTACAGGGAGGCAGTGAAGCCGACAGAGTTAAATCTGGGCCGACGCAGCATAGGGTTTTGCAGCCGACGTGGTTGAAGGGTAAACAACCGACTAAGACCAAGATTTCAATCTTGAGATTGTGAGTATAAAAGGAGGGCTGCTTGAAGAGTTTGGCATCGATCAAGTGTGCGTTCAAAGTGCGATTTGCACAGATAGAGTGCGGGGAGAAGTTCGATCGTAGAGGTGCATAAGTGGAAGTCTGATCGAATACTGTGTTTGCATAGAGTGTGCAAAAACTATGCTACTATGTTTGAACAGAGAGTGCAAAGATTGTGCTACTGTGTTTGCGTAGAGTGTGCAAAAACTATGCTACTATGTTTGAGCAGAGAGTGCGAAGACTGTGCTGCTGTATTTGCGAAGAGTGTGCGAAGACTGTGTTGCTGTGTTTTCGTAGAAGTGCATAAGTTGATCGAGTGCTGCTGTGTATGCGCAGACAGTGAAAAGTTGGTTTCAACCAAGTGCGGCTATAACAAAAAAGAACAGAGGAAGAGGACAGATTTGTGCTAGACCGAAGGACTGTGTTTGGTGCGAATTTGAGGAACGACTTTGCAGTGATAGAGTTGAGGACAGAGATCTCCAACCAGAGCAGGGAAGACAGGTGTCTTCTGTGGATAGAGTTCCACTTGCTAAGGGCAGAGGAGGTAGAGGTCTTCTAGAGGATCACCACTAAGAGCAGAGCTAGGGGAAGGTGTCTCCTTTGGGTTGGTGCCCATAAACTTTGTAATTGGGAAGGTTTCCCAAAGAACTGTGATATAACTTTTAGAGAAAAGTTTTATCCGTGGAGTAGCCCACATTGGGTGAACCACGTAAATTGTTGTGTCACTTTGTGGATGGTGTGTTGTGCATTGCTTTGATTACTACTGTTATTACTGCTATCTATACACTGCATTATACTATTTTGAAAGTTGATTTTAAAGCAAATTGAAAAAGTGGTCTTATACTGTTCACCCCCCCTCTCAGTATAAGCTTGTGTTCTTCAATTGGTATCAGAGCGGGTTCCTTCGAAAAGGTTTAACAGCTTGGAGGAAGAACTGGTTAAGAACACAATGGATTATTCAAGTGGCAATGCAGCACCTATTCTTGATGGATCAGATTTCGGTCTGTGGAGTGCAAGAATGAAGGTTTATCTAATGGCTCTTGGTAATGAGGTTTGGGAAGTGATTGAAGATGGGTACACTATTCCTGTAAATGGTCCTTATACTAAAGAAGACAGGCTCCTACATCACAACAATTCAAAAGCAATGAATGCAATCTTAAAAGGTTTATAGAAGGCAGATCTTACCAAGGTGATTCACTGCAAGACAACTAGTGAAATGTGGAAACAGCTGCAAGTGGTTCACACAGGTGATGTAAATGTCCGAAAGGCCAAGTTGAGACACTTCAAAGGTATGTTTGAACAACTCAAGATGAATGATGATGAAAATATTAGTGACTACATGCTCCGTATGGATGAAGTTGTTAATTCTATGAAAGACTTAGGTCTTGAACTTGCTGAAAATGATGTGTGTGATAAGATTTTAAGATCTCTTCCTAATAGATTTAGTGAAAATATTTTTGCTATTGAGGAAGCTAAAGATTTAGATAAGTTGAAAAAGGATGAGCTCCATAGTATTCTTGCAGCATTTGATCTGAGAACTCAAGTGAAAGTTGATGTAAAGAAAGAGGCAGATTTCAAAGCTACCAAGAAATCAAAGGGCAAACAGATTCAAGAGAGTGATGAGTCTTCTAGTGAGGAAGAGGCATATTACAGCAAGAAAGGCAAGTTCTCTAGAAAGCACAAAAGCAAGAAAAATATAAGATGTTTCAACTGTGGAAAGTTTGGTCATTATGCTACTGACCGTACTATTTCCAAGAATGAAAGTGATGAAGATATACAGGATGTTAAGAGCAAGGATTCTGAAAAGCACAGGTATTACAGAAAGAACAAAGATGAGCACAACAATCAAGGAAAGAGGTATTCACACAAGAACAAGAAGAGCTTCTATCTGGACAAAGCAAGTAAGTGTTCTAGCAGTGATAGTGAAAGCTCTTCTAGTGATAATGAAAATGAGATGTTGTTCATTTTAGAAAAGGAGGAAGAACCGAATCATAAATTCACCGTCATGAAATGTTTTAGATGTGGAAATTTTGGGCACCTTGAGGATGATTGCACAAATAATGAATTGGTTGCTAGTATGTATGAGGATGCTTCAGAAAATGATAAGGAAGATGCATGTATGGTTTTTGAAAAGGGTAGCACCTCTAGTGATAAGAAATCTGAAAAAGGCCTTGATAATTCAAAGTGCAATCAAATAGAGGATCTTGAATGTGAACTCAATAATGCTCTTAGTGTTTTGAAAAAGGAAAGAAAGAAGAATGATAGACTCAAGATTAAGTTAGATGAATGTTGTATGGAGAGAGACGATCTTATAGAAAGTCTTGACTTCTCTATAGCTAAAACACAGGAACTCAAGGATGAGTTAGAGTCTAAGATTCTTGAGTATAATAAGTTGGAACAGAAAATGGCCTCTCTGGAAGTGGAAATTAAAGAGTACAAGGATAAGTTGTACAGGTTTCAAGATAGCTCCAAAAGGGTTAAGTCTCTCATCAAAGGTCAAAGAAATCCAACAGATAAAACAGGTCTTGGCTTTGTTAAACCGCTCAAAGAACAGGTCGGGGAATCTAGCAAGAGATTCCAAAAGGAAGAGAGTTCTGATGAAGAAAGTACTTCAGAACATGAGTCCGTGAGTGATCGATGCACAGAAATAGAAAACGAAATTCAGAATGCGAAGAAAAATTTTTAGGACCCAAGAGGTCGTATAAAGGAAAATTTCACGGCAGATGTTTTGCGTGTTACAGGTTTGGTCACATGGCTGCACATTGCATGTCTCAAATGAAGAAGGTTAACAATAATTTCAGAAGTGGTAATTTCTTCCAAGGGTATTGTTACTCTTGCAATCAGTTTGGGCATAAAGCAATTTTTTGCAAGGCAAATATCAGGAACTGGGTTAGTCAGAATAGGCGGATTCAAAGAACAGCTATGCCCGAAAGAAATAATATTGTTACTTGCTATAAGTGCAACAATGCAGGTCACACAGCCAGACAATGCAGAGCTGATCTTCCAAGGTACAGGAATAGGAACAGTGGTATAAACAGGTCCAAGGATCAAGGTGTGGACAAGAAAAGAGATGAGAACAAGAACAAGAAAAGTGCCAAGAACAGAAACATTGACAAAGAGTTCAAGAGAAGGCCCGACAAAGAAATTGTAGACACTGATGATGATGAGTGCCTAATGGGAGTTTTACTCCCACCCTTGTTTTAAATCACCTTAATAGGAGGTGGGGGAGGGACTAAGCTAAGAGGCTCTTTCTTAGTCCCAAGCCCCAAAGGTGACCCTTTGCCATTGATGACAAAGGGGGAGAGATTTGAGTAAGGGGGAGAGATATGAGTAAGGGGGAGAGCTTCAAGTGAAGAGGAAAGCTTCAAGTCAGGGGGAGCAAAACTTCAAAGAAATATTCTCAGTTGTCAGCTCAGATTGATTTCAGTTTTGGCTCTTGAAGATGTGCTTTTAGTAAAGGTTTGCCATCAATGACAAAGGGGGAGATTGTTGGCAATTTTGGGTACCTTGAGTACATTGCCTTTGCTCAAGTGTAGTTGTTGTCATTGATGTCAAGGAGTTCTTGAAGCAATTTGTTTTTATGTCAAAGAATGTGTTTTGATGAAGGTTTCAGGATGGTCAGTAAGTTTCCAAGAAAATCAGAGTAGCCCAGTTGCAAAAGATCAAGAAAAAGATAAGTTAGAAAAAGTATGCAGGTGGCTGGAAAAACTATCACGATTTCGCGACATGTTTTAGGAGAGAGAAAGTGCTGGCAAAACTGTCATGATTTCGTGACATGTTTGAGGAGAGAGAAAGGGAAATGATTTCATGACATGTTTGAGGAGAGAGAAAGTTTTGGCAAAACTGTCACGATTTCACGACATGCTGGAAGGCAGAGACGAAGCAGGCAAAACTATCACGATTTCGCGACATGTTGGCAGAGAAGCAGAGCAAAATAGAAAGTGTCACGATTTCGCGACATGTCGCATTTTCGCGACTCGAAAAGTGCAGGAAGGCAGAGAAAGAAAAGTGTCACGATTTCGTGACACATTGCCAGGAAAGTTGTTCGGACGAGAAAGTGTCACGATTTCGTGACATGTTGCAGGAGAGAGAGTCCGAAAGGAAAAGTGTCACGATTTCGCGACATGCAGCAAAAGGAAGAGTCTGAAACAAGAAGCGTCATGATTTCATGATAGGCTACAAAGAAGTTGTACGGATGAAGAAAGTGTCATGATTTTGTGACAGGTTGAGATGGCAGTATTGAGTTGCAGGAAGTGTCACGATTTCATGACAGGTTGAAGAGAAAGCTTGCGAATGCAGAAAGTGTCACGATTTCATGACAGGTTGAGTTGGTAGCGTTCAGTTGGAGAAAGTGTCACGATTTCATGATAGAAATTAGAAGCAGGTTTTCTATAGGAGAAGTGTCACGATTTCATGACAGAAGTAGAGAGGAAGGCTTTGTAGACAAAAGCATCATGATTTCATGACAAATGATTGATTTGTGACATGTTATTGGAAGGAAAAAGAGCTTAAGGAAAAAGGTCATGATTTTTGACATGTTTCATTTTCGTTGGTGCAAGCCAAGAAAAGGTTGAAGAAGCAAGAAGGGTCACGATTTCATGACAGAGTTGCAGTTGACGTCAGCAGAAGCAGATGTGTCATGATTTCATGACAAAAGTGGAGAAGAAGGCTTTGAAGTCTAAAGCATCATGATTTCATGATAGGAGTGAAGATGACGTCAGCAAAAGTCAGAAGTGTCACGATTTCATGACAAGCACGTTGTCAAGGCAGACAAAGGCAAAAAGTGTCATGATTTCATGACAACAAGCAATAGAAGGTGTACGATAGGCAAAGGTGTCACGATATCGTGACATGTTGAAGTTTTGCACCAGAAGCTACAGGGAGGCAGTGAAGCCGACAGAGTTAAATCTGGGCCGACGCAGCACAGGGTTTTGCAACCGACGTGGTTGAAGGGTAAACAACCGACTAAGACCAAGATTTCAATCTTGAGATTGTGAGTATAAAAGGAGGGCTGCTTGAAGAGTTTGGCATCGATCAAGTGTGCGTTCGAAGTGCGATTTGCATAGATAGAGTGCGGGGAGAAGTTCGATCATAGAGGTGCATAAGTGGAAGTCTGATCGAATACTGTGTTTGCGTAGAGTGTGCAAAAATTGTGCTACTGTGTTTGAATAGAGAGTGCGAAGACTGTGCTGCTGTGTTTGCGAAGAGTGTGCAAAAACTGTGCTACTGTGTTTGAGAGAGGAATGTGTCTGTATTTGCGAAGAGTGTGCGAAGACTGTGTTGCTATGTTTTCGTAGAAGTGCATAAGTTGATCGAGTGCTGTTGTGTATGCGTAGACAGTGAAAAGTTGGTTTCAACCAAGTGCGGCTGTAACAGAAAAGAACAGAGGAAGAGGACAGATTTGTGCTAGACCGAAGGACTATGTTTGGTGTGAATTTGAGGAACGGCTTTGCAGTGATAGAGTTGAGGACAGAGATCTCCAGCCAGAGCAGGGAAGACAGGTGTCTTCTATGGATAGAGTTCCACTTGCTAAGGGCAGAGGAGGTAGAGGTCTTCTAGAGGATCACCACTAAGAGCAGAGCTAGGGGAAGGTGTCTCCTTTGGGTTGGTGCCCATAAACTTTGTAATTGGGAAGGTTTCCCAAAGAACTGTGATATAACTTTTAGAGAAAAGTTTTATCCGTGGAGTAGCCCACATTGGGTGAACCACGTAAATTGTTGTGTCACTTTGTGGATGGTGTGTTGTGCATTGCTTTGATTACTGTTGTTATTACTGCTATCTATACACTGCATTATACTATTTTGAAAGTTGATTTTAAAGCAAATTAAAAAGTGGTCTTATACTGTTCACCCCCCCTCTCAGTATAAGCTTGTGTTCTTCACTTGGTTGCTCATCATAGCTTTCAACCATGGTTTACAGTGTAGATCGTTCATTAGAGTCCCAGCTTGCAATAGAGGTGACTTTTCCTTACTATTTCTTTTCTAGTAGATTTAGATAGGATAGATTAATCATTTTACTACTTTATTGGGTAGATTAAAGACTTTTACTTACCATGTTAAATATTTTATTAGTTTATTTCCATCTTGGCAAGTAGAACCTAATTAGATTCTTTTATGCTTTAATGCTTCATTTTGTATAATGTATGTCATAGATTGATAGTTGTATTTCTTATTCATATATTTCCTTCAATATTGATAGGATTTATATATGTTTAGCATAGTTTATGCACTTTCTTGATTTTATTTCATTATGCTATTCTCATGCCATTTGTCTTTAAAGGGCCTCATCATGAGATGCTTCCTATGCTTTTGACATTCTTGTGTTGTTTCTTGATCATAGGAGACAGGTTTTAAAGGAGCTACAACCATCCATTTCCTTCCTCAACATGAGGAAGAGGGTCTACTCCACCCTAAAGTAGTTTGTGTCACCTTAAAGGGCACTTTGAAATCACACCTACCCTTGAGAGGGAAATAAAATACATCCTATTGTAACAATTGTATGAAGATGATTATCTCTGAGAGGGATGTACTTGTAATTTGAGTTTGACATCAAAATATAATGGAATAAAGCATCTTTTATTGATCATATCATTGTCAATTAATTGTTATTGTATGCATTTTGTATTGTTTTTTTCAATTCTTGTAATAGGATACATTAGGTGTGAGCCTTTTTGGTGGTTACATGCCCCTTGTATTTTGACTACCTATGAGTAGTCAAAGACAAAATTTTACCAGATGAAGGTCTCATGCACAAGTGCCACATGGTGGATTTTATCACTACCACAAGTCCCAACCAAACATTGCCAACTCAGTGCCTTGAAATGTGATCCCAAGCCACATTAGATGCTAGGTTATATGCCCAACTCATTTGCCACATTAGTAGTTGACCTCAAATTTTGTACATGTGCCACATCAACTTATAAATTAATATGCCACACTAAAAATTAATACCTTGATCTATGTGCCTATCCAGTCAATAGATGTGCCACATGTTTTCCAAGTAGCCCTCGAGAGTCATGTCATCTAGGTCATTAGATGTGCCTCAAAATTTGAGCCAAATGATGTTAGCCTTGTTAGATCCTCCTTGAGATTTGATATGAGTGCTATATGACATCAAATTTATTAGATTCTTCTCAAGATCTAAGCCAAGCACTAGATGACATCAACCTTGTCATATCCTCCCCAGGATCTGATTTGAGTTCCAGATACAATAAAAAAATTGTATGGATTTCAATAGATCATGTGGATTTTAGTTCCAGTTAGTAGATCATGTGGATTGTAGTGTTGATTAGAATATCACATGGATTTTAATATTGATCAGTAAAGGATGACCACCTTCTACCCTTTTGTGCATGCATAACCACTTCAAGATCTGTATAAAATGCTAGATCTAGTCACCTCAAGATCCGTGTAGAATGCTAAATATAATCACCTTGAGATCCATGCAGTCCAAGCCTCAAGAAGCACACCATATGACAATACCTCATGAAGCATGTTGGATGACAGAGGTTTAGTGGAGGTGTAGGGGTGCCACCTTGGGAATTATGCCCAACCATGTAAACTATGCCCAAGATTTCCTTCACCTAGGTAGGTTGAAGCTTTGATACTAATGATATACAACTATGGGGCATAAACCATTAACTTTAGAATTGATAATGTATAGTGCTTAAATAAAAATTAACATAGGCTATGAATAGCCTAAGAGGTAATCCCTCCATGAAGGTAGCGAACAACTAGGAATTAGTTCTAACTACTAACAACATAATATTCACTAAAAATGTGAATAATATCTCATTTCTAACAATAGTTTATTGTTAGACTTACAAATAGTAAAACAAATAATGTAAGAATCTAATAGTAAAAATTAAATAGTACTTTTTACCCTAACAATGTAATACATTGTTGTTTGATATGTTGTTGGGTGTTTTGGATAAACGGTGTACTATTTTCCCAATATTTTTGAACATTCACTATAAAATGGGGAAATGGGTATCCAAAAATGTGACTGTTATCATGGCATGATGTGATTTGGTAATTTTTTGAATTACATGCCATGATGGGGGTATGAATGCATATGAATTGCTCTATTTTGTGTCGATTGTGCATTGTTTTTGAATTTTGTTCACACTTTAGCCATGAAAGGGTGAAATGGATATTTGAAAGTGCTATTTGTTTTCCATGTTGAGGTATGGTTGAGGTTGTGCATTTGTAGTGTCTCAAAATACGTGAAGATGTATTTTTTTCTTTTTTATTGTACATAGAATGTAGTTGTATGATGATTGTATTGTAGTAATAGGACTAAAATTGTGTATTTTGATATTAACACAAATTTTATTATGATGTTTGTGAATGAAATATGTGAATATGATTGAGCCTCATCATCACATGTGTAGCGACCCCAAAAACGTGCACCGTTCGCTACTCTATTTGTAATTTAATATGATCTCTTAATGTTTAATATGCATTAAATGAAAGACGTAAAAAGAAGACATAGCCAAGATACAAAGAAACAAATAAATGAATACTTTTTATTGATATTTCTAAGATTCAATTACACATTCATCCCTTTGAGGGATACCCTTCATTTGATACATATATTTACACAAAGAGGGTAGCAGATGTGTAATATCCCCTTGCAAGGGGTGATGCGCTTTCGAAGGCTTCTCGGTGATGCACACAAAATTGTATGAGGGCTTATAGATGCCTCCTTCTCCAGGTCTGATTCCCAAAGGGATCCTCTTACTCTTGTATGTTGTAGATATGTCCAATGAACCTGTAGCCCTACAAGTAATGAAACAACAACACACGCTTAGATGTTTGATATTGCCTCCCTGGATGAGGTTGTTAGCAATGAATGAGCTTAATGAAAATACAAGGAAAATAATGCTATGAAATCATGTAAATCTATGCTAATGATATGAAGACATGAAGAAAGCAAAATAAAATAAACTAACATCTAAAACCCTAAGTTAGGCCTACAGGCCATTGTCTAGGACAACGGCCACTAAAGTGAAACTTGTCTTCTTTACTCCAAGGCTGTAAATCAAAGATTGTATCCTATGTTGAAATGGTGGTCAATTTTCTAATGTTAAACCCTTGATAGACTAGTACATTTTTTCTCCTCAATGATGCTCTAATATTCTTTCCAATATGGTAGAGCTTTGCTATAAAGATAGTCTCCAAGGGAATTTCAAGTCTTGAAAGCTCTCCTGAATGACCTATTTTGTTCAATGTGTGATGATAAATTCAGGATCCTTGGTGCTCTTAGGCTTACACATTTTAAATTGTGTGAAACCCTAGGTCTATGTTCAAAACCCTAGTATTTAATTCCTCATGCGTAGTGAATGTTAGCATGAGAATATTTTGTCTTTTCTATGTTTAAAGACCAGTTAAATGAAGTCTAAATTTAGAATCAAGTCCTCCATGTGAACTGGTTGTGAAGGGGAATGTAAAGTTACTCTTGATCACCTTTATTGCATGTAGACTACCACTTATGCCCCTTATTAGGCCTATTTTTTAGAAAAAAATGCTTTTTATGGCTTGGCCATTGTCGTTTGTAGCAAATAAGGTTTGGCCACTCCAGGCTACAGTAGCTATCTGCCCCTAATTAGGCCTATTTATCAACAAAATTGCTTTTTATGGCTTAGCCACTATCATATGCAATGACTATGTTTTGGCCACACTAGTCTACAATGGCTAAGGTTTGGCCACTCTAGTCTACATCAGTGAAGGTTTGGCCACTCTAGACTACAACGACTAGGATCCAGTTGCTCTAGTTCATAGGGGCTAGGTCTAGATGGGCTAAGACTACCCCAAATGAGTGGTGAGAACCACTTTTGATACTTTTAAAGTCCAAGGTTTAGTCATATGGTCTAGGAATGCATATGTGGGTAGTTCTCCTAAACATGGCATGTTTTAGGTGTCTACAACATGAAAATAATGAAGACGATGTTGGGAAAGAGTGGATTGATGTTGATTTGGAATGGATGGATTTAGTATGTTTGAGAGGAGTGTGGGAGTATGTTAGCATTCATTCTAACCAAGCCTACATATCAGCTCTATGTGAGAGGTGGGATCCTTATAGTAACACCTTCCATTTACAAGTGGGTGAGATGATGATCACCCTAGAGGATATCTATAGGATTTACAAGTTACTAGTCAAGGGTGTTCCTATGAGGGTGGCAAATGATGGTAGGTGTGATGCAGTATTGCATCATACAATTGGTGAGAAATGGAGTGAGGTAGATATGAAGAAGGACATTGACTATGCATACTATTGGTATCAAAATATGTTGTTTAATCATCATTATGCAATGATATTGATGATTTCAACATGGGTGCTTCTTGATGCTTCTAGGGTGAAGTTCACTTGGAACATGTTGGATGTAGTGTGTGATATGGTAGAGCACAAGGTTGTGTTTGCATGGGTGCCTACGCTACTAGCCTAGGTATACAGGGAGCTGCACAATGTGGTAAGGATAGGGTTAAAAGGATTGAATTGGGTCCCTTTACTATAGGTTTGGGCATGGGAGCACATAGTAGTGGAGTGACCAACACTATTGCCATACTTGGTACATGAGAAGAAGAGTATGAAGAGATTTAATTTATTGTACGCATTGAGGTGGCAAAAATATGAGGAGAAGGGTATGAAGAGATTGCACAAGGGTGATTACTTGTTTTGGAGGAATACTTTTAGATATTTGGAGCTGAAAGATATCTAATAAAGGCCCTAGAAGTGGGGAGTGGTGTGGGAGAAGGATGATGAGTAGCTTATGGCTATATGATGGGGGAGATGGATCATAGGATGATATACCCATCAAGATGAGTTATTACCCTTTAGTAGGATTATGAGATAGTTTGGATTGTGGTAGGTTATGCTAGATGCACCTATCGTGATCTACATGTAGTGATGTGATAAGGGGATGTAGCCTCTAGTACCCCCTTGGGATGGTAAGAGGTATCCATCAATGGTGATTCCTGATGTAGCTAATGTAGGTACCACTACTGAGTATGATTCCTAGTGGACTACTTAGGATTAGGAGGTAAGTATTTGTGTTATCAAACATGTGATGGTGCCAGTTGGCAGGGTGCCTTCATGAGAGGGAGAGGTACCAAGTAGATCGATGGTGAGGACTAAGAAATATCTTTAGTGATCAAGGTGACTTCAAAGAGGAGAGTCTAGTACACCTAGTGATATGGTTGGGGTTGCATAGGATGTGGTATTTTATGAGTAGTTAGTAGCAAAGGATGTGGTGATGGAGGATATAGGTGTGGATGTAGAGATTTAGAACATGATTGATTTTGGGGATATGGGAGTTATTCCATTGGAGGAGTAGGAGAGGAGAGATTTAGAGGAGGATCTGATGATGTTGCATGATAGAGTACAATATTTAGAGGGGAAGTTGCATCATTGTAAGGAGCGATTGATAGCAATTGAGTACTATGGAGAGGAGAGACCTAGAGCTTTAGTGTGTAGAGCTATGAGATATATTGGTAGCATCATAGATAGCAAGTTCTAAGGTGAAGAGGGTTTTGGAGATGTATTATGTGGAGCTACAAGGGTGACTTGCTATGAAGGAAAGTATGCATGTTAAGTTGGTTGGGAGTTTGCATACTCTCATGATAGAATTTGTAGCAACTATAGGTAAGTTTCAGGATGGAGGTGGTTAGGTTGGAGTATATGGGAGCATATGTGGAGGTTGAGCATGCTAATCTTGAAATCAAGGTGACCAAGTTACATGCTAAGGTGGAGCTATTATGGTAGGATCTGGAGAGGCAAGGGTTCTTGTAGATGAGTTTGTTCTTTGAGCCAAGATAGAGAGGCTAAGAAAGAGGAATTAGGATCTAGTAGATAATTTAAGAGATAAGGCTTTGATGAGGTATGATTGCAAGATAGCCTTGATGGTCTAAGGGATTGCACTATCATATTATGATAGGTCATGATTAAGGTTGATATCATGATCGTGAGCATGAACTCAGTCTGATAAGAGTCATCAAAGTACTACTTACATAGAATGGACATAGATGAGGATGGGTAGGATACCAACAATGCAGGTTGATGGTGGTGCTCTAGGATTAGAGGGATCTATAGCAGTTGCAAGCATTGAGGCATCTAGAGCAGTTGCTGAGTTTAGTAGGATGACATATTTTGGGACAAAAACTGAAATCTAATCTTACATGTAGATGTAAATAAAATCTTACTCTAAATGTATTTGAAAGGAAACTTGAAAATTAATTAAGAAATAAATCAAGTGATTTAAAAAATTATAATCTAATTATGTCTAAAAATAATTCTGAAAATGAACTATTCTAACTATGTTTATATCAATTTGAAATCCTAATTTGTTGTGTTTGAATTAGTATTTTTATATACTAAAACAATACAGTAGCGTTCCTACTAGTCCTAGTCATTCATGTTCTAAGCTTTTCCACTCCCCACATCCTTATTTTATCCCCCTATATCTTTCTTTTCCCTACTTCATTCTTCCTTGTTATTTTACATTATTGTATGGTCAGAATTCGAGTGGCTACATACCTGTGCTAAATTTCCTTTCTCTATATTCCTTATTCTTGTTATTTTGTATTGTTGTATGGTCATGTTTTGAGTGACTATATACCTATGTTGAATTTCCCATCATTCTTCTTCTTCTTTTTTCCTCCCTTCTTTGTTTCCTTCACCCTTTTTTCTACTTTCTTCAATTTTACTTCTATCCATAATCTCTTTTGCCTATCACTCTTCTTGATATGGGTAATCATGTACATGTTCCTTCTTGCATTCATATATTCCTATTTTTTCACCTCCTCACATGTCAGGGTAACCACATATAATGTTCTTCCCTCTCTATCACCTTCTTTTACTCTATTAAAATCTCTCATGACATTTACCAACTTCATCCCTTTGAGTTCCATGACACTCTTGTACATATTTTACTACATATTCTTTCACACCACTCCCATTGCATATACACATCCCTTTCCTTTGCATCCATATCCATACTTGTATATTCTACTTGTAAAAATATATTCATGATGGATTAAAACATATACTTGTTAGCATCACCACTCGAATGCCCACTCCCCTTTTTAGGATTATGGATTGTATAGAATTTTATGTGATTTTACCATTTGCAAGTTGAGCCAATAAAAAATCACCTCTAGTTGAAAATTTCTCACACTTATCACAACTTCCCTTGGTTGGTTTGATTTTTTTCAAGGACCACTCACACATGTCACATCTTAAGTGAATTTTGAGTCTAGGGAAGACAACACCTTGTGTATACATTTCTATTTAGAAAATGGTTTCCCCTACTCATCCTATCATTTGTAGGATTGAAATATGACCTGGGTATAAACAAAGGGACAAGAATTAGCGAAAACAAAAAATGGGTAGAAAAAAAACCAACACCCAAAAAAAAAAAAAAGTACCACAAAAAGAGATTAAAAAAGGAAGAGGGGTAGAAAAAAAGTAAAAACCTCCAAGAGTACTACTGATATGCTTGATTCTCTTTGGTACTTTAGTTTAACATAACATCACGAGGTAATTTTCATCACCAGCAATAGGATCTAAGAGTCTACCTAGCAATGGAATAGTCTTACAAGTGGTGACACATCTATCACATTAGTGACATTCTCTCGTATAGATCATTGTGTGCTTATGGATGAGCTAGCTATTATGGATATTTTTGCAATAGGTTAGTCATACCTCCATCAAAATGGATAAATAAACATCACTAATCGTACACACTGGTCCATGATAGACTTCCATTCAGTCAGGCTAGTTATGAGTTGTGGTTGAACCTTTCTCAGTTTCTCATGAGGTTTTATTGCTACAACTATCATATTCAAATTTATAGTAAAAATATCCTTTGCCATCATACATCTCTAAGATAACAAAATGGATTATATTAGCATAAGTTTTGCAATGATACAAGTGCTTTCTCTATGCATTTCATCATACACATTCATGCATTACATCCATCTTAATGCACTTCTTTTTTATTAGTAATTTTAGTTGACCCCATGCATTCCCTACTCTACATCCGATAAAATTCATCCATCTACATCACATCATTTTTTACTACTCCTAGTCTATGTTAATATTATACTATCACCTATATACATATTCTTCCATATTACATTCATGTACCATATCTTATATTATACATACACATAATCCTAAGCTATGCATTCATCCATATGAATCATAAAACATGTAAATAAATCCACAAATATAAATATATATATATATATATATATATATATATATATATATATATATATATATATATATATATATATATATATATATATATATATATATATATATATGTAATATATATATATCATGTCATAAATTACCTCAGGCTACAAAATTGAGTGTACATAACATACATCTATGGTTAACCACATAACAACCACATCACTCTACAACACTAAAAGGTCATATCATATCTAGTGCCCACTAGGAGTCTCTCTACTCTCCTCCTGTACCATCACCATAACTTCTACCATCCACTCCTCGATCACCATACTCAAATCTAGGGCACCCTCCACCACCTATAAAACTACTGGCACTACCACCCTCTACTTTACCAACACCACAAATGGGGCATTCCACTAACTCTATCACGAGTGTGTCCAAGACCATGACCTCAATATCAAATGTGATCCTATGTACTCTAGGATCATATTTCCATATGGTATCAACTCAAAATCACACTATACCCTCCTATTAGGATCACACTATTAAAATAAAGCACACTCACACAAAATACTAAAAAATAACTCAAATACATCAAATAACTCAATAACACTATGTAGAAATTAAATGTAAAAATGGAACAATCTCACAATAACACAGAATCACAGGCCTCTTTGAGGGGGAAACCTCCTTCAATATTTCATTAGCTTACAAAAAGATAAATTTGTACATGGATTCATATATTTTTAAGAAAAACTTCATGTAACCCTACCTAAAGGCTCAAGAGTTGATTTACATGTAAAATGGCACTTGAGCTAGAATCTCCTACCTAACATCGGTTACAATCTTGATAAAAATGGTTACATGAGATGGCACCACTTGGATAGGCACCTTACTTGCCACATACATTACAAAGTATTACAAAATAATATTATAATGGTATCCCCCACATTGGGAGTGGATCATTACATAAGTAAATGAGAATTACAAAATGGCGTTAGAATAGGATCCTAACATGTCCTTCCCATTTGAAAAGCTTTGACCTAAAAGTTTAAAATGAGGGAACTGGTACTAGAGCTAATGGAGAGACTCCCATGTAGCATCTTCTAGATAGATCCCACACCATTAAAAAATAACTTTTGTGATGGTACGATTATAGAGAGTATGGGTGTGATGATCGAATAATTATTCAGGTTTGCGTAATATGGACACTTATTGATCCAATTATGGTAATGTTGATTGAACTTGTACCTATGTGCCTCCAATATTTTTGAGAGAGGAAACATGGAAAATAGGATGGAGCTTGTATATGGGTGGAAGATCCAATTTTTAAGTAGTGGAACCAATTCATTGTAGAACTTGGTAGGGTCCACAGTATTTTATAGCAAGTTTCTGGCACCAGCGAAGTTGTAGAGATGATTGTTTGTATGGCTGCAAGCGAAGGAATACCATATCACACACATAAAATATACACTTAGAATGATGTTGGTCAACCTATTGGTACATCCAATTCTAGGCCATGTCCAAATTATGCATTAGTTGGTGAATAATATTAGTATGTTGTTTGATAGCAGTGTTGATTGCCTAGACCTTGGAGCTTCCTGGGATGTATGAAGAAGGCGTGAGTGGAGGGCGTCCATAAAAAACCTAAAAAAGGGTAATTTTGGTTGTTGTATGATAGGAAGTGTTGTACCACCATTAAGCCAAAGGAATCCACTTCACCCATTGAGTAGGATGATCTAATGCAAAGCAACAAATATAGGTCTCCAAAAATTTGTTGACAATCTCAGTTTGACCATCCGTTTGCGTATGATAGGATGAACTCATTTTGAGCTAATTTCCATGAAAATTAAACAATTCTTACCAAAAATTACTAGTGATATTGGATCTCGATTGGACACAATGGAGGTGGGCATACCATGAAGGTGAAAAATAAAATCAAGAAATATTTGGACAATGATGGAGGTTGTGTAAGGATGGCCAAGGGAACAAAAATTAGCATACTTCAAAATGTGATCCATGACTACGAGAATAATAGACTTACCACCAGATTTAAGTAACCCTTCTATAAAATCCATGAAAATATCCATCCAAACCTAATCTGGAATGGGCAAGGGTTGAAGAGTACCTAGAGAACAAACCATTTCACCTTTCATCCATTTACAAGTATCAAAATCTGCTATAAAATCATGGATGTCCTATTTCATACCTTTCCAGAAGAATGTGCACTTGATTTATTCATATGTTTTAATAAATATTGAATGGCCTACAGAGGGAGCAGTATGTAGTTCCTTCATGAAAAGCTTACAAAGTGGGATGTGTGAGGAAGAACAAGGTGTTGGCAAAAATACAAGTCATGGCCATACCAATTGTAGCCTAGGTATGAAGTAGGATCAATGGAGCAAGGCCACCAAAGCTTGAAATTCTACATCCTAAAGGACCTTTTATCGTAAGGAATCTATCCATTGAGGAATTGGTGGGGAAATGGTACATAACATATTGAGGGTCTTAAATTGGCAAGAGAGAGCATCAACCACAATATTCTCTTTGCCCTTCTTGTTGGTGATATCATAATCATATCACAATAGTTTAGAAACCCATTTTGTTGTTTCAGGGTAGAAACCCATTGTTCCAAGAAGTATTTGAGACTCTGATGATCTATTTTTATGAAGAAATGATGTCCAATGAGATATGATCACTAGTGGGTTATGACATGTAAGATTACAAAAATCTCCTTGGCATATGTAGATTTTCCCAAGTTACGATCAAAGAGTGCCTTACTAGTGAAATCCAAGGGTCTCCCTTCCTGCATCAACACTACCCCGATGCCATGACTAGAAGCATCACTTTCAATGATGAAAGGCTTGGAAAAATTGAGCATGGCTAAAATTGGTGTTGTGGTCATAGCATGCTTCAATACGAGGAAGGTTTGGTCAGTGGGCCCCATCCAAGTAAAATACTCCTTCTTTAACATGGATGTGAGGGGGAATGTGATTTTACCATAGTTACAAATAAATTTATGGTAGTAACCTATAAGCCCTAAGAATACCTAAAGTCCCTTGAGAGTGTGAGGTTTTAGCTAGTCCTAAACTGCCTGAATCATCTTGGGATCAACCTTGATACCATATTTGGAGATAATGTGTCCTGGATAATCTACTTTAGTCAAACCAAAGGAACACTTGGATCGCTTAGAAAAAAGTTGATGTTGTGCCAACAACTATAATGTCTGATCCACATGAATAAGGTGTTCTTCCCATGAGTGACTATAAACCAAGATATCATCAAAGAAAACTAGGATGAACTTCCACAAGAGAGGGTGAAAGATGTTGTTCATCAGGCTCTAAAATGTGGAAGGAGCATTTTTCAAACCAAATGGTATTACCAAGAACTCATAGTGACCTTCATGAGTACGAAATGTAATTTTGGGAATATTCTCATCCTTGATCTTGATTTGATGGTATCCAAAACAAAGTTCTAACTTAGAGTAGATATTTCCATGTAATTAATCCAACAATTCATCCACTACCAGAATGAGGAATTTATCCTTGATGGTAATTTATTGAGCTCATGATAGTATGTACACAATAACCACGATACATATTTCTTGAGAACTAGTAAAATTGGAGAAGAGTAAGGGCTGGTACTAGATAGAATGACACCAACATTGAGCAATTATTGTACCATATTCTCGATTTTAGACTTGAGAGCATGAGGATACCGATATGGTCTAATGTTGGGTGGTGCATTATCTAGTAGTAGCAGAATAGCATAGCCATGTGAGCAATGAGGCAACAAGATAGTTGGTTCTAAAAAATACCATCGTGCTTGGTCAGAACAAGTTGTAAATGTATTGGAATTGGATCCACTATGGAAGTGTTTGGTTGAATTGAAAATATTTGTGCAATGAACTCGTAGGATGAATTTTTTAAAAACTTCTCCATACGATTGGAATTGATAATTTGGGAAGATCCTAGGGTTATGCATAGTGGTGAATATTCACAAATTGGGTGAATATTAGGATTTTCAAATTTGGAAATTGGTGAATATGAGGACCCTCGACATCGGCCCATTTGCCTAAAATTTTTAGGACCAATTTTTTCTTAGGGTCAATTCACCACAATATATATCCAAACATAGGCATATTTGTATGCGTTGGAAATCTCTTTTCAATCCTGATCTAGTGGTAGTGTTTTTATGAAGTTATAAGATGATTTAATAGGTAAAAAATGGCCCCAAAGTTAACCTTACATTTTAGGGCTTCAAATACCCCAAATTTTGGTATGAAGATGCTTGATTTGATTTTCTTAGGATTATCCATGATTCACCTTGATTTTGATTAGAATTCACCATTTTTTTACAAGTACATTTTGAGTGCAACCCCTTATGCATAAGCTTAGAAGGTCCTGTATTGGTACCATGGAGGGTGTGTGTTTTTCCATGTGAAAATTGCATCCATAGTTATATAAAGTTCCAAGAGATAGTGCCCAAGGTGCCCAACCATTGAGCTCCTAACACAATGTCACATCCTCCCAATTGGAGGTCAAACATGTCTTGCTTGAGTTCATAATCCCCCATATTTATTTTAACATTTTAACATTTACCTTTACAAGGTAAAGTACCTCCATTTGCCACCATGACTTCAAATTAATTGCATGTGTGTATATAGCAATTGGCCTACTTAGAAACTCAAGGATCAATAAAGTTGTGTACTTCCTAAATCAATAAGAATAGTAAGGTGTTGGCCTTTGAAAAAACCCACAAATTTCATGGTTTGTGGAGTAGTAATCCTAACAAGAGCATGGACTAAAATTTTTGCTTGAGGTTATTACTTTTTACCTTCTTTTTGAGTTGGTGCTTCAATTGTGTCACTCTCCTCATCACTATGGTCACTATTATCGGGTTCCTCTGCATCTATTAAGAACAATATCTTATTTACACATCTATGCCCCTTCACAAATTTTTCATCACAATTATAACATATCCCTTGGGTGTGATGCACATCCATTTCATTTGTAGTCAGTTGCTTAGGAGCAGGAGGTTTATTATCATTATTATTTTAGAACCGAGGAGGAAAGGGAGGTCGAGCTTGAGAAAATAGTGATGTTCACCTTTGATCTGAGAGTTTAGATTTGGCCAATTAGGATAAACTAATATCCTGCATCATGGTTTGGGATTTAAACATCTTGAATTCAGCTTGGAGATTATATTTCAATCCAATCAAGAAATAACTCATAAAAAATCCCTCATTCAAGCCCTTAGTTTTATTTTCTAGCTTCTCAAATTGTGCCAGGTAATCATGAACTGCGGTTGTTTGTCTTAACTTTTTCAAAGCTCCTATGAAGTCTTAATAGTCACTAAGGCCAAATTGGGTGAGTAATTAGAACTTGAAGTCCTCCCAAGATAGATTAGGGGTAGTGGTTTGTAGCCATTGGAACCAATGTAAGGCCTTAGATTCTAATTTGAAGGAAGCCATCTGAACCCGATGATATATAGGGACATTGTGGAGTCTAAATAATTGATCAACCCAACATAACCACCCATCAACATCCTTTCCAATGAACTTAGGGAAGTCCAATTTAGGCATTTTGAAGGTTGGATCATGATCATAGTGAGTGGTTTCTATTTCCCTTCTTTAGTCTTCTATTTCCTTTCTATGAACTCGTTCAAAGTTTTTAGCTTTATTTTTAAATATAAGAGTACCTTACAATTTGATCTCCACCTCTGTAAGTTGTTCTACTAAGCAGATTATAGTGGCATCATGATATGTTTGAAGCTCTTGAATCTCTTATCTTATGATTAGGTTTGTAATCATCAAGTAGTCAAGGGATTTTTCAATGTTAGCCAATATTATGGCAAGTTCTAACTCCTTGTGTTGGCCATGAGTGTCGCTCACCATTGTGTGCCCTCTTATATTGAGTTACTAAAAATAGATGTGGGGTTTAAAGAGTTACTATTTTTAGTAAGGCATCCAAAAAAGTGCTTGGGTGTGGTATATCAAAATAATTAGCTCAAAAAAATAGTCTCAATGATCTATACACCACAACACTAATTTTGGGCACCCCAAAATTTTTTTATTACTATGTTGACGAGTCTACTCGTATTTTTGGTTTATGATTTGGAGTTACCTTTCAAAAGTTGGGATCTAGGATCAACTTCCTTTGAAATATATTCTACCCCCTGACCATCCTATCACTATCCTATCTCTTCCTCTGTAACCTGTACGATGGTTACTAACATGATTCCTATCACTAACCCTGGGGATTCTCTAACACTGATAGTACTATTTTGATACTAGAATTCTATAATTATGGATTGTTATAGAGGGTTGTTATTGTCAACCTGACTATCACTATTATTGACTAGACTATTTATGTCACTATCTTGAATATTCTATTTTTGACCATGAGCTATTGTAGACACTTGCAAAATCTATCTCAACTGTTGGTGCATGCAAGTTTATTTTTTGTGATAAGGAATGCCTTCTCTGTATGATCACTTTTGGGGTTGTGAATGTAGATTAGTAGAATAGGGATGGTGTTGATTTACAAGTGGAAGTTATGTTTTTTTAGAACCAAGGTACACTAAGGGAGTATGTAATACCCATAGGCCCTCTATTATACTACAGTGATGAACAATAGTGCTCGGACCAATATTTTAGGCCACTACCCAAGGAGGATTCTATGCATACCCTCGATCAAACTATCTACCTATATGATAGTATGATAGGGTGATCATCTGGGATGCTATGTCCCATGGAATATGGATAATACAAGGTCAAAAAGCTTCCTAATGGATAAAAAAATTGTTTAAGCCTAGATTATCTCTTGATACACCTGAAGATGCATGGGAGATCAAGTCCATGTGCAAGTGTTGTCTAAGACCTAGGTATTGGAGCTTGATTTCCCCTCACTTCACTAGACACTTTATGGGCTATCTAGATTAGTCAATAACTATATCTCCTTTGCGATATTTTAAAACTCCCAACATAGGGTTTCTAACCTACACAACTATTGAAAAGAGACTATATTTTTTTTGTGTTTTCTGGTTTTTTGACCAAAAAAATTGATTGTATTTTTTTTGTATTTTAAAAAAAAGGAAAAACAAAAACAAAAAACACATGAAAAATTATACCTAATAGGTTGAATGAATGGCAAAAATCATCTCATTTGTAGCAAAACTTAGCCCTGAAAAATGATCTGATACCACTTGTTAGGATCTCACTATTAAAATAAACCAAACTCACAAAATACTGAAAAATAACTCAAGTACATAAAATAACTCAATAACACTATGCAAAAATTAAATGCAAAAATGGAACAATCTCACAATAACACAAAATCGTAGGCCTCTTCGAGGGGGAAACCTCCTTCAATATTTCATTAGCTTGCAAAAATATGAATTCGTACATGGATTCATATATTTTAAATAAAAACTTCATGCAACCCTACCTAAAGGCTCAAGATTTGGCTTACATGCAAAATGCCACTCGAGCTAGAATCTCCTACCTAACATTAGTTACAATCTTGTTAAAAATAGTTACATGATATGTCACCACTTTGCTAGGTACCTTACTTGCCACATACATTACAAAGTAATACAAAATAATATTATAATGAGATCCCCCACATTGGGAGTGGGTCATTACATAAATAAATGATAATTACAAAATAGTGTTAGGATAGGATCCTAACACTCCTCGATGCCTCTCTTGCATACATCCCAGTCAAGTCTACATTTACTTGTTGCAAATGATCCACCTTATGCTCAATCCTACTGCATCTACCATGGCCTACTAACCTACTATCCTAACACAATCTACCTTCTCCTACATCTACTGATATTTATCTATATCCTCATGTAGGTGTGCTACCTCTGCCTCATGTATAGCTCACACTTCATTAGTATCTACCTACAATCACTATACACTCTTCTATAGCACTATAATATTTGATCCCACCCTCTCCTTAAAGGCCATGGTCTCTTGTACCTAGTACTACATCTCTCCCACACACTCTATGTGACTCACCCTCTCCACTTTGAGTTGCACTATCAAATCCTCACACTCTCTATGCAACACATCCCTCTCCATGCAGTTCATCTACTCAACTACTAGTTGCACCCTCACACTCAGGCGAGATCACCCTGCCTTCACTATCTCATATATCTCTCTATACACCTATGCTAGTAGCATGATAACCCATGCAAAAACCACCTCATGCTCTACCATATCGCACACTATATCCACCATATTCTAAGGTAATTTCACCCCTAAACTATAGTAGAGCATAACTCGTTATCATGAGCATTGCCATACCATGGTGGTTAGACAACATCTCATTCTTCCAATACTACTTATAATCCATCCCCTTCTCATGTTGTACTTATCTCTACCTATCACCAAATGTTCATTTTAATATCCTATATATCCTATATACATCCTCTAGGGTGATTATCATATCCCATGTTAGGAGATTTTTTATCGCCAATATGGCATTGTACAAAGGGTGGGGGTAGACCAAAACCAACATATAATGGTCATCATGTTAGTATAGGGTATTCGATCTTTGAAGAAGGTTGGTTCCTTAGGTATGGTTACAACTATCTACCCTACAAAGTGGGAAGAGAGAAGAGAAGGGAAAGAAATGGGAAAATGGTTGTATCCATAACTCACAAGAATAGGTATAGCTACATAAAGATATATGTAGGCATGACACCATAGGTAGAAATGCAGAGACAACACCTAAAATATCAGCCTATGATGCCTTCATCAAGATCTACTAAGCGATGGATGGAGGATGAATTCTAGAAACAGAGGCTAGGTGCATGAAATCCAAGATGCAGAATTAGAGTGCTCATATCCAAAAAATATTTAAAAAAATAAACCCCCAATACATGTTTATGAATGTGCACTCCCATGTCACTAAGTGAATCCCATAAAATCTAGATAGCAAAATAATATGAGACCACCTAGATAACTAAAATAGAAATAAGCATTCACACATTGAACATAAACAAGAAGGTAAAATGGGAGACCAAATAGTGTTGAATCTATATTTACATAGTGGTGAAACCTTACATATGAATTATAATGGCTAAAGAGCCACCCTTAGGAATTACCAACATTCCACTATTTATAGGTATATTTACATCAAATTTAAAATTGAACATTAATGGTGGTATACAAGAAGACAACCCTTGAAGTTGACAAGTACCGTACTAGTACGCTATTCCTCAAGATATTGTTGATCTTCTAGAAGGAGGTAGATACATATTTTATAAAGGAGTACATTAAATAGAGCATGATTGATGTGAGTACATTAAATCATGCATCAAGTGTCAACAAAATGCCAATCTCACACACTTAACATCATAATCACTACAACCCATCCAATCCATGTGGCCCTTCTCACAATGGGACTTAGATCTTATTGGACAAATCACACCTACTTCATCCAACAACTATAAAGTCATCATCATTACTACTGAGTATTTCACAAAATGGGGCAAATCTATCCCACTTGTCTAGACCATAGGAGCCAAAATCATGGTGTTCATTACTAAACACATCATATGCTGCTTTGGAATCCCCTCACAAATTATTTCTAATAATGGTAAGTTGTTTAAAAATAAAAACATCCATGGACTGTGTGCCAAGCTCAACATCCATTATAGCTTATCTACCCCATACTACACTTATGGTAATGGCATCCACACAATCCCCACTTCTCTCTTTCCTAACAATATGATTGGTATCATTCGGGATAATCATATTTGATATCATGAGCGGACTGCGTGGCGGGTGATTGTTCATTTTGTGTTTCTTTCGTTAAATACCTTTTCTTCTTTTTTTTTTTTCCCGCTTTACCATTTTTTTTCTTTTACTTTTTTTATTTTTTTTTTACATTTCCTTATGACATTTTTCATTATTTATTTCTCCTCATCAAGCGCTCCTTTCCCAACCTACCCTCTCTTTAAATTCTTTCTCCCCTTTTTTTTTCTTACTTTTGTTTTTACTTACTCTTTTCTTCTCGTCTACTATAATGAAGAAAACCACAACAACTTTTTTATTTATTTTTTTATTTATTTAAAAAATACAATTAATACGCAACCCCCCCCTTTGACTCACTCTATTCCCACACGTTTGGGGCTATCTCTTTATTTTCTCCCACATAATTTAATTTTTATTGTTTATTTATTTTATACTCATAAACTTACAATTAATACAAAAAAAAACAACATCTATCTACACTTAATATTTTTTTCTCTTTTGTTTTATTTAATTTTTCCTTTATTATACATACCATTGTTTTTTTTTTTTTTTTATTTCCTTGTTTACACCCCCTCCCCCCCACCACAAACAACACACAACCCCTCTCTTTTTTTTTAATAAAAAAAAATATTTTTTTTTTTTTATTTTTTTTTTTTTTTTTTTTTTTTTTTTTTTTTCGTTGTTCCTTATTTTCAATTAAACAACCTTTTTTTGGGATATTTTACCTCAAAATTCTATATTGTGGTATTTTTTTTCCCCCATGCAAAACTTCTTGATACTCCTCCCTTCACCAAACATCTAGCCAAACATATAGAGCTACTTGACTCTATCCATGTTTGTAATTCATCTTTCTCTTCCCATACAAATCATGATTCTCCAATCTATCCTCTTTCTCTTGATTGTAGAGATTCACCCGTATATCCCATTCTGATGATAGTCATAACACCATTTCCTACTTGGAAAACATGGGAGAAAATTCCCCCTCCTCGTATCCAAAAACAAGGAACCCCTCCCCTCCTACCTTTGTCAATAATTAAAATCCCTGCGTACTCGCTTCTTCAGTTTAACACCCTTCCTTTTTCCCCTTCCTCCTATTAAGGGAAATTCACCTAATTTTTTCCACTCCTCGGGGTTACCTCCACCATTGGACAATGGGATGTCACCCTATGACTAGGCCCTTCACATACATCTTTCTCATTCTACCCCTTTGTGTACATACCCATATCATCCTCATCACTCCATGTAGTAGTCGCAAGCCCCACCTATTATTAGGATACCTCCAATCCCATTCTGTGATACTCATCCTCAACACCCACCACTACCACACCACCATTATCCATATCCACCTCCCTCACCTCATTCATCCCTATATATATTTCCATATCTCAACTCACCCATTCTATTGGGTTCCCCTACTCCTCCTACATCAATATTATCTCCTCCACCCATCGATCTCTAACACATCCTCTCTCATCTTGACAACCTTGAGCTACACTTGAGCCATTATTGATGTTATTCATCCACTCATCTTTTTTTTTGGCTAATACCCCCTTATCCTCCTCCCTACATTTCCCTCATTCTCACATACAACCTCCACTAGATTCAAGGTCGGTAGTCCACCCCACACCACCTAAAATTCCTTCCCTATGATTGTCACCTCTAGCACCTTAAAGTTACTCCATGCCTATCCTCTCAAAGCCTCTCTCTCACACATTTGACTGGATGGTTCATGAAGACCTCCTCATTTTACCTAAGATTTGACCAACCAACCCACATCATCCAAAATTGAAGGGATATAATGAACACCATTTTTTTGTCTACCATCATCATTCGAGGTATGACATCACCAAGTAACGAGAGAATTGAAACTAAAAATCACACTAAGTAATATTATTCACATAAGGGGATTTTATAATCCATTTTACAACCATAATATCCTAAAATAGGAGATTCTAATCAGAATCTGTGACTAGGTATTCAAACTCAACTTGTTAAATCTCACTAAGCTAACAAATCTAATCCAAAGACTATGCCATCCAAATGTGCCAACATTTACAAGTTGGAATTAGATATTTATTAAATCACTCTTAGACTTAGGATTTAATACTTAATTAAATAAGTAAAGCTAACACCTAGTCTAGAACACACATTATAACTTAGAATTAGGATTTTAGGCTTTAGTAAATAATAAAATAAAGTAGACCTAAATAATAGCCTAGATCTAATGATATCCACATCATCCCTCTCTATCATATAAGCATTGGAATCCAATGCTTTTACAATAGGGGTGAAGGGGTGAGATACAACATGCTAAAAACAAAGTTGATTGAGATGTTGAACAAGATCATGTCGGATATGAGTCACATTCAATGCTAGAGTATAATATTGTGGTACATCTTGATCACTAATTTGTGTAGGATCTCGATGACATAAAGATGAAGCACCAATAGTTTATTACGGAGCTAGTGAATTTTGCTAAAAAATAGAAATCGATGAATATAGCAATGGATATGGCTACTCTATAATAGGTGGAATAAGAGATGGAGTAGTAGTATGAGGTTTTGATGAAGAACTTACCTTCGTAGGAGGAGGCAATGCAGTGGAAGATGATGAAGATGATGATACCACCTTGGAAGGAGGTGGTGCAGTGGAAGCAAGTGTGTCATGAGGCCTATTGAAGACAAGGGCTATCTTCTATGGTAGATAAAAATTAGGTATAAGTGTGGTTTGTGGTTAGGAATGAAGATAAAATTACCTTTTATTATGATGCAAAGTGTAGGTCTGATGGTATACATCATAAATAGCCCTCTTATCAAACTGATAGGGTTGATCAAGAATAAGACCACAATAGTCCATGGGAGTCACATCATAGGTGATTCAATCTACATAATGAAGCCTAAAAGCAAATGATACAGTGTAAGTATTTATGATGTAGGAATTATAATCTGTATCCTTACATCCTAATGGATATTGATGAGGATGTGGTTTCATAGGTAATTTGAGCCTATAGACAATAGATTGCACAATCAGATTGTTTTCGAATCCATTATCGATAATATAATCCATAAATAAGTCATGTGTGAGGTGGAAATTGGTGATAAAAAAATTATTATGACCACCTTTTTGATGCAGCAATGTAAAATTTTTTAGTTTTCCTCTCAATTCATCATATCCTCCCCCTTATACCATAACCACAATGGGGGCCTTTTTGGGCTCCTCCACTATAGGTTGTACAAGTTCTTATGTTTCCTAAAATACTCATATTCTAAGCATCCCTATATTTTACAATTATTACAATATTTAATTGCATTATAAGACTTAGGAGGAGAAGAGAAAGAAGAAGAAGAACTAGGAGAAGAAGAAGGAGAAGAATTGGAAGGCATCTTGGCCTTCAAAGACTATTGCTGATTTGAAGAGTGAGAAGCTTCATGTGCTCAAGTGGTAAAATTCTCTTTGGATAATTGTGTATGGTTGAAGGCCACATCAATAGTTTCCAAGGGAGTATATTTGAGCTCCCTATACAAGTGCTCTTGAATGCCACTTGTAAAATTGACAATCAATTCATCTGCAGGATCTTTCATGCGAAGCAAAATGCATAACCTATTGAAAGAAGAGACATATTCCTACACAAACATATTAGAAGGTTGGTATAATCTACACCATTTCACTCTCAATTCTCTAGCATAATCAGAAGGATAAAATAAATCCTTCAATTCTTGGACCAATTCTTCCCAAATGGTAATGGGATTTTGGTCTTTTTGTCTATCCATGATGACTAGTTTTGCTAACCCAATCAATTTGAGTTTAGAAAAAGAAACTTGATCATTGATAGAAACTTTTATGTATGCAAACTAGGTTTCCATGTCCATGATCTAGTTATTCAATACATCGAGGTTCTGAGACCCATCATACAATTTCACTTCACATTTTGTGTGGGCCTTAGCATCTCTAGTGGATTTTTCTTTAGGAGCATAGCGGACTGAAATATCGTCCACTTTGTTGACTAATTACCCAATAGTTTACACCAAGGAAAACATTTGGTCAGCCAAGTCTGATGCCATTTGTGATCTAGTGTAATCCAGATCAATTACAAAGAATAGCCTCTCCTAGGCTATGTCAAAAACTTCCCAAAATTTTCACCTTTTACAAGAGGGATTTACAAAAATTACAAAACACATATCCTCCCTTGTTTACAAATTTTATGCATTATTCCCAAGCAAAAAAATAAATAATTTTTCTTTTATAATTTCTTGGGAATAAACAATAATCATAAAAATAAATAAATTAATTTATAAACAATTGTTTTTCCTTTGAAGGCGATCCACCAAGTCAACGGGTGGAGGCGCTAAAATTTACCCAAACCAAGTCAACATGTATACGAGTCAACATTTGTGGCAAGGGAAATATGTGCTAATTATAATGGTAGTGTGGTAAGTCAACAAACAATATGCACAAGGTGTTGGCCACCCCCCATGGGTTGGTTATCTTTGTATACGTGAGATGCACCTTTTAAAGGCCTAATTGCCTTCCCACATAGGCAATGTGGGATAAACCTACATAAGAAGGAGAATTTTTTTCTTTTTTAAGAATCTACAAATTAGAAACCACCACCCATCAACCAGTCATCCATAAAGAGAGGGTCACGTGTGTGCACAATAACTAATCAATTCATCAACAACAAAGTCTAGGCGCAATTGACCTAGCCAGCCTGAGACGTTGGCTACCTTAATATTGGTGGGTAAACAAGTATAAATCACAATCAATCCTTTTTTTTCTCCATGTGGGATATCACCCACTATTGGTACTATGAGGATCTATCAGAACTCCACCAAAAAATGTAGATTCACCCTAAAAATCACCTGAAAGTATAGGATGGCAATGTCATGTTAGGAATGAGTTGTCATCGAAATTGGTTGGCAAGCGTTAGAAATATATAAATCATAGTGGTAGAAAATTGGTGGACAGTGAAAGAATTTACTATCATTGGCACTGGTCGAATGATGTAGTTGCTAAAAATTATTTTTTATTAACGTCGAATAGGTGAATGTAGTGGAGCATCGATCAAGTCAATCATTGGATAACCTACACTAGGGGGAAAAAACTTCTTTAAAACCTAGGACAATGCTAGTTTGTAGGCTTTTGATGCTACGTCAAAGTGGTCATATCGATGGTCACCATAGAAGATGATCATCGGTTGAACCACGCTCATCAATGGAGATGAAAGGTGACATTGAATCTGGTTAGATTAGCAACATCACTAATCAAGGGATGTCATCATTGAGAACAAATAAGTCACCATAATCAAAACATGTGTTGTATCAATCATTGGTCACTTAAGGTCATATATAGGGTGACGTCAATGGGAGCATCATGGATGTGGTTTTTTATGGTATTGAAGAACCTACATCGGGGGTAGTCGGACAAGAAGATACCAAAAAAATATTGGTCAATAGGTGGTTAGTCACTGGTCGATTATCATAGGTATTCATTAGTGAACTGGCCGATGGTGAAAGAAACACTGGTGGAACTAGCCATTGATGCTAGCTATCAAAAAATTGGCTGCTAGTTGGAGTTGTTGGCAATGATCGATAGATCTAGTTGGCCATTAACTGTGGCACCAATCAGGAAAATGTGCCCGAAATTACCATAAATAGGGTAAATAATCCTTTGTAGACCTTAATAAACTAATATTAATATAATAATAATATATTAATATATTAATTTAATTTTTGCTTATCTCTAAAAGGGGAGTTTAAACCAACACTTAAGAGGCCTAAAACATCACAATTCTCTGTGTATGAGGATAAATTGTCTGAACTAAACTCTTAGTTGACCAATTTGAGACCTAAAATAAGGAATTTGAGGAGATATTGCAAGGCATTTTATGCTCAAGCAAGGTATCTAATCCTATAATTCTCTATGCAAACTAGAACTTCCTAGACAAACTAGGAGCTAACTAGCACAAGCTTGATCATAAGCTCTGATACCAGTGACAAGGGAACTAAAACTAAAAATCACACTAAGTAATATTATTCACATAAGGGGATTTTTTAATCCATTTTACAACCATAATATCCTAAAATAGGATATGCTAATAAGAATCTATGACTAAGCACTCAAACTCAACTTGTTAACTTTCACTAAGCTAACAAATCTAATCTAAAGACTATGTCATCCAAATGTGCTGATATTTACAATTTGGAATTAGATATTTATTAAATCACTCCTAGAATTAGGAATTAATACTTAATTAAATAAGTAAAGCTAACACCTAGTCTAGAACATGCATCCTTACTTAGACTTAGGACTTTATGCTTTAGTAAATAATAAAGTAAACTAAGCCTAAATAATAGCCTAGATTTATTGATGTCTACATTAACAAGTTCCACCTCTTCAAATGCCTCATCCATGATATGGTGTATGGGAAATATACTCCAAAATTTGAGCATGCCATTTCTCCCACTGAAGTTTAGAGCATCCCACCTCATCTTTTGCTTCACTCCATGCCATCACGTGCATCATTCACTTCCACACCCCACTACTTCTGGTTGCTACATAGCCAAACCATCTATCAGGATACTAGTTGTATTACCACTACTCCCAGTCATTCATGATCTGAGCTTTGCCACTTCCCACATCCTTAGTTTAGCCTCATATATCTTTATTTCCCCTACTCCTTCATTCTTCCTTCTTCTTGTTATTTTGCATTACTTTATGGTCAGGCTTTGAATGGCTACATACCTGTGCTAAATTTCCTTTCTCCAGCTTCCTTCTTATTATTTTACATTATTGTATGGTCATGTTTCGAGTGGCTACATACCTATTATGAATTTCCAATCCTTCTTCTTATTTTCTTCTTCCTCCCTTCTTTGTTTCCTTCATGCCTTTTCGTCTACTTTTTTCAATTTTACTTTTATCCATCATCTCTTTTTCCTATCACTCTTCTTGATATGGGTAATCATGCACATTCTCCTTCTTGCATTCATCTCTTCCAATTTCTACACCTCCCCACATGCTGGGGCAACCACATCTAATGTTCTTCCCTCTCTATCACCTTCTTTTCCTCTATTCAAATCTCTCATGATATTTTCCAATCTCATCCCTTTGAGTTCCATGACTTCCTCTTGTACATATTTTCCTACATACCATTTCTTTCACATTTCTCCCATTGCATATACACATCCCTTTCATTTTCATCCATATCCATACTTGTATATTATCCTTGTAAAAATATATTCATGAGAGATTAAAACACACACTTGTTAGAATCACCACTCGGATGTCCACTCCCCTTTTCAAGATTATAGATTGTATAGCATTTTGTGTGATTTGACCATTCACAAGTTGAGCCAATCCAAAATCACCTCTAGTTGATAGGTTCTCACACTTCTCACAACTTTCCTTGGTTGGTTTGATTTTTTCATGGACCATTCACACATGTCACATCTTAAGAAAATTTTGAGTCTAGGGAAGACAACACCTTTTGTAGACATTGTCATTTACCAAATAATTTCCCCTACTCATCCTATCATTTGTGGGATCAAAATATGACCTAGGGATAAACAAAGGGACAAGCATTAGAAAAAATAAAAAATGGGCAAAAAACAAAAGGCAACGACCATAAAAAAATAGAAAGAAAAGAGTATCACAAAAAGATATTCAAAAAGGAAGAGGGGCAAAAAACAAAAGAAAAAGCCTCCAAGAGTACTATTGATATGCTTGATTCCCTTTGGTCCTTCGGTTTAACATAACATAACGAGGTGATTTTCATTGCTATAAATAGGCTCTAAGATCCTACCTAGTAGTGGAATAGTCTTACAAGTGGTGATACATCTATCATATTAGTGGCCTTCTCTTTTATAGATCACTACATGCTTATGGATGAGCTAGCTATTCAGGATACATTTTCTATAGGTTAGTCCTACCTCCCTCAAAATGGATAAATTAATATCTCATCACACACATTGGTCCATGATAGACTTCCATTAAGTCAGGATAGTTATGAGTTATGGTTGAACCATGCTCAGTTTCTCATGAGGTTTGATTGCTACAACTATGATAGTTAAATTTACTGCAAAAATCTCCTTTGCCATCCTACATATTTGAGATAATGGAACATATCACATTGGCATCAGTTTTGAAATGATACAAGTGATTCCTCTATGCATTTCATCATACACATTCATGCATTGTGTCCATATTAATGCACTCTTTTTTTAATAGTCGTTTCAGTTGACCCCATGCATTCTCCATACTCTAAATCTGATCAAATTCATCCATCTACATCACATCATTTTTTACTACTCCTAGTCTACATTAATATCATAATACCACATGCATACATATTCTTCTATATTATATTCACCTACCATATCTTATATTATACATACACATAATCCTAAGCTATGCATTCATCCACATGAATCATAACACATGTAAATAAAGTCATAAATAGAAATATATGTATATATATCATGTCATCAATACCTTTAGGCTATAAAATAAAGTTTACATAACATACATCTATGGTTGAACACCTAACCCCCACCTCACTTTACAACACTAACAGGTCATCTCATCCTTGCTGCCCACTAGGAGTCTCTTCGCTCTTCTCTTGTGCCATCACCGTTGCTTCTACCCTCTTCTCCTCAACCACCCTACTTTATTATAGTGCACCTCCCACCACCTATGATGTTGCTAGTGTTGGCACCATCTACTCTAACAACACCACAAGTGGGGTATTCCATTGACTCTATCACGACTGTGTTCGATACCATGACCTTAATATCAATTGCAATCATGTGTAATCTAGGATCGTATGACCATATGATATCAACTTAGCCTCACATTGTATCCTCCTCTATGCCTCTCCTACATACATCCTAGTCAAGTTTATATTTTGCTTGTTGCAAACAATCCACCTCAGCCCTCAAGCCTACCGCATCAACCATAGCTTACTCACCTACTATCCTGATAGGATATTCCTCCTCATATACCTGCTAATATCTCTCTATCTCCTCGTACAGGTGTGGTACTTCTACCTCATGTATAGCTCACACTACATTAGTATCTACTTGCACTCACTACACACTCTCTTGTAGCACTGTAATATCCTCACCTTCTCCTTTGAGGCCATGGTATCTTGTATCTAGTGTTGTAGCTCTCCCACACACTCTAAATGACTCACCCACTCCACTTTGAGCTGCACTCTCAACTCCTCACACTCTCTATGCAAAATATTTATATCCACATGGATCATCTACTCAGTTGCTAATTGTGCCCTCACACTCAGGCCAAATCACCCTGTCTTCACTATCTCATATAGATCTCTATACACTTGTGCTAGTAGCATGAGAACCCATGAAAAAACCACCTCATTCTACACCATATCATACACTATGCCCACCATATTCCAAGGGAATTTAACCTCTAAACTATTTGTAAAAGCATAGCTCACTATCATGAGCATTACCATACAATGGCGGTTAGACAACATCTCATTCTTCCAATACTACTCATAATACATCCCTTCTCATGTTGTATATTTCTCCACCTATCACCAAATATATATATTCTAATATCTCATCTTGCCCACCATCTATTGTTGCTCTCATAGTAACGCCATATTTCAACAACTGATATATCCTATATACATCCTCTAGGGTGATCGTCATATCCCCTGTTAGGATATTGTTTGTCATCAATCCAGCACTGTACACAGGGCTAGGGTAAACCAATGCTAGCTTAGAATGACCACCACATTTGGATGATACATTCGATCTTCGAATGAGGTTGGTTCCTTAGGGGTGGTTCCAACTATCTATGCCATAGAGTGGAAAAATAGAAGAGGAGGGAAAGAAACTAGAAAATGGTCATAGCCAAAACTCACAAGGATGGGTATAGTTGCATCAAGACCTATGCAAGCACGTCACTACAAGAAGAAACACAAAGAAAACACCTAATAGATCAGCCTATAATACCTTCATAAATCTCTACTAAGCAATGGATGGGGGGTAAATTCTAGAACTAGAGGCTAGGTGCATGAAATCTAGGATGTAAAATTAGAGTGCTCCTATACAAACTAGCTTTAATAGAAATAAATATCCAACCCATGTTTATGAATGTGCAATCCCATGTCACTAAGCGAATACCACAAAATCCAAATAGCAGAATAATATGAGACTGCCTAGATAATTAAAACATAAATAAGCATTCACACATTAAAAAAAATAAGAAGGTAAAATGGAAGACCAAATCATGCTGAATCTATATTTACACAATGGTGAAACCTTAAATATGAATTGTAATGGCTAAAGAGCCACCCTTAGGAATGACCAAAATTGATGGTAGGAGCTTTGCATGTCAGACGGGTGCTTCCTTTGTACTTATTTCTGTCTATGGAGGCACTAGGGAAGAGGATGGACATTTCTTTGAACTTCTACACATTTTGTGATTGCATATCCCACCTAAGATAGGTGGGAGTATTTGGGAGTCTTTGTATTCCCCAAGGATGGGATAATGTGACCTTTTCACCCTTGCTAGTTGCTTGAAAGGCCTGCCCAACAATTGGGCAAGATTTTTGAAAATTTCTTCCCAAGGCCAAGGGTGGATAATCCACCCACTCTATCACCCACCTTGCTTTGATCGGTCATCCACCCGCTACTTTTATCCATCCATTGCCATTGGTGCCACCACTTGATATATTTCACCCATCTATTAATGTTCATAAAAATTTTGTAAACTCCTTTTGAAAAAAGGTAATCACTTCCTAAAGGGAAGAGTGGGTGAAGGGTGTAAAATTTCATCCACACTTCTAGTGACTTACAGGGTTTTCCATATTGTGGAAAAAATAAACCTAGAAGGACTAGGAAATGCAACAATAAAAATAAAGGGATGAAGGAGAGGAGGTAAGCAAAAAGAGGAAATGAGGATGTGAAGACGGAAGTAACTCAAGGAGAAAATTGGTCACGAAAAGATGTCAAAAGAAACAAAATATTCAACACAATGAAAAGTAGAGCGGAGGAAAAAGAACAAAGACAAAACCAACATGATCAAAAAGGGAGAACAAGGAAAATAAAACTAGAGGGACAGATACGAGGCAACCAACACAGAGATAACTATTACGGATAAGAGTAGTAGGAAGAAAAACAATGGAAATAATAAGCAAATACTTAAAAAGCTTGCTGGAAGAGACCTAGGAGAAGAAAGGGAAATAATAAATAGTTGAGGCAAAGAAACCTTTACCATAAACTGGAAGAGTTACATGTAACAAATGAGAGAAGAAAGTGGATGGGAGGAAAGGGTAGGAAAATGTGGAGACAAAAAGAGAAAAGCAATCTAAAATCTATCAAGTGAAACTGATAGGGCATAGGCCCTTCTTCACATGGCATTCTTATGGATTGAATCCCCTTAAATGTAACACGTCGGTATCTAAGGCATTCGACGAGCAAACAAATTACCAATGCTTCTTATTTTTTCTATCCTAGAACTTATTTTTCACACAGTCCAAAAACGATCCTCTTTTACTAACTATTATCAACCAAGAAGCCATTTCACTTCAACCACGATTTGTGGTTTACACTTTATGGTCTCATTTGCATCTAATCATAGGGGCTATTTATAGCATACTCACCTTACCTTGTTCTTGTTTCTATGAGTTATAAGGCTTCCTGTAGCTCTTGGGGATGAGTTAAGATGCCTTGAAATTTTTTGAAAGTATCCATTGTACTTCGAGGTCACAACAACAACAAACATAATGCACCCACAAAATTTTGACACACTTCAAAATTCCTAATTTTTATTAAAACATCTTAATCATCCTAACAATGTGAAACATACCCTCAAATACCCTTGCCTCGATATTCATACCAAAAATTTGAAAAAAATAGCTTAATTTTCCCCTTCCCAATAATTTTGGACAATCCCAATGAATTCAGATGCATCCAATAAAATTGGATGCATTCAAATTCATACAAATCCCATGTGCACCTAATTTAGGCACCTAGTTGAATTTTGAACCTAATATGGGCATCGCCATATTCTTGACAATTTTGGATGATCCACTAAAATCGGATGGATCTGAATTTGTCTAAATAGAGCCAAAACCTAATTTGGCTTAACAAACCTACCTAATCTCACCAACCTACCTAATTCTTTGAACTGTAGCAACCATTTAAACCCCTATCCTCACATCAAACAATTTGGATGGTAATATTTGCAAAAGAGCTTGGATTGTGAAGGAGACTTTGGAGCCTTTTTATAGGTTGTAGTGGAGAACTTTGTTGTTTGATCATCATCCAAGGAACACACATACATGATCCAAGGAACACACAGACATGGAGATATTTTCAACACATGCAGATATGGTTTACATTTAGTCATTATTTTAGTTTTACATAATTTGTACAAATTTGAATGCATTCAAATTTGTCACTTTGCATCCGATTTAATTTTTTGTTTTGCAGAACTAGCCGTTGGATTATTTTGGCTATGTCTAAAATCAAACATAGCATCCTAAATCAAACATTGCATATGAATACATACCAGTGGCCCATTGGGGGTAAAATTTTGATTGTCATATTATTAATTACTTTATATTTATTATGCATTCTATTTGTTATTTCAGTCTTTGTTGAATATTACTGTTATCATTAGATAAATTGCATCTAGAATAATATGTTTCATATTCAAATAATTAATCATTCATTTTTTTATGGTTGGCTAAAATAATTGAGGGGATTTGACTATCACAGACCACCATTTAAACCCCTAGCCTCACATCAAACAATTTGGATGGTGATTTTTGCAAAAGATCTTGGATTGTGAAGGAGACTTTGGAGCCTTTTTATAGGTTGTAGTGGAGAACATTGTTGTTTTATCATCATCTAAGGAACACATAGACATGGAGATATTTTCAACACATGTATATTTGGTTTACATTTACTCATTATTTGAGTTTTGCATAATTTGTACAAATTTGGATGCATCTGAATTTGTCACTTTGCATCTGATTTAATTTTCTATTTTGCAGAACTAGTCGTTGGATTATTTCAGCTACGTTCAAAATCAAACATAGCATTCAAAATCAAACATTGCATCCGAATACATACCAGTGGCCCATTGGGGATAAAATTCTGACTATCATATTATTAATTACTTTATATTTTTTGCACATTCTATTTGTTATTTCAGTATTTATTGCATCTTACTATTATCATTAGATAAATTGCATCTAGAATCACATGTTTCATATTCAAATAATCAATCATTCATTTTATTTATGGTTGGCTAAAAGAACCAAGGGGATTTGACTATCACAGACCATGATCTACTGTGGCCTATGCAGATTCCCCATTCCTAATTTCAAATTTTAATGTCCTATTGTGCAATTGTAGGTTTCTAATAGATTCATACACATCCAAATTCATCTAACGAATTCACACGACCGAATTCATCCTGTGTATGTTTGAATTCATATTGTACATTCGAATTCATCATAGATTAGACATTCAGGTTAGGTAATAATTTAAACCTATTTTATCATACTCAAATTTATATTTTTCTATCTTATATGCATCTATGTTTAATAAGAAAATAGAAAACACCAAAAACATAGACTTTATTACACTTTTTATAAAATATAAAAATACAAAAATAAAACATGCTAGCATAAACAAAACCTTTGCATCTTAGTTAAAATTTGTAACATTTTCTAGATAGAATTGTATGTTTTGTCTTCATTTGACCAAACCCTAGGTGTATGCTTTCAAAATAAAGAAAAGAAAAACACATCAAACTACTACCTCACCTAGGCATGGAAACCACCATAACAAGTGTTTCTTGGTGAACCCATCCAATTCATTGGCAAATACCAAGGAGAGTGCAACACAAGCACTTCTCATATGAGGTGTAGATCCTTCATTTTCCTCCCCATTTCAGGTGCAGATCCATTAGCTTGGAATAAATGGGTGCAAAAAATTTGGGCCTACATTCTTTGGTGAACTTGACATGAACTACACAATTACTATTAAATTTTATTTTCTTTACAAAAACTAAAACAAAAAAAAAACATTAAATTCTAGAAAATAGACTTAACGAATATTTCTTCATAGATATTAGAAGAACACTCATAGAATAAGAGGTTGATCTCTTCTATAAATAGGATAGCACTGAAAATCAAGTATATTTGTGGTAAAACATTAGCATCATTGAAAACAAATCACAAGAAATTAGAGAAATTAAGAGAATTTATGTTTCTAGAGATTTAGGACCTAGTTTCCACTCTCCTTACTTTGAAATAAAAAAAAATTGAGCATTGGCTTGCAGATAAATGAGCTTGTATCCACTCAAAAATTTATCCTTGATAAGAAGCCTTAAACATCCATATATTCTTAGCATACTTAGAAAACAATAAGGTGACCCTAGAATAGAGAAAAATATTTCATAAAGCACCTAGGGCAATCCTATTTTGAGAGTATTGTTATGAATTACAAGTCCAACCTTTTGACTCAAAAACTAAGGAATTTACCTTTGTTCACTTCATTCAACTCTTAGTAGATGATTTCTATTTTGAGCAAGTACACTACATGTGTTTGGAATATTTAGAGCTCATCAATGACATCCACAGGCTCTTTAAGGAAGATTGAAACCACTTAGCATTATTTTCAAAAATCTTGTAAATATTTGAGTTAGAATTGAGCAAGTACACTACATGTGTTTGGAATATTTAGAGACCATCAATGACATCCACAGGCTCTTTAAGGAAGATTGAAACCACTTAGCATTATTTTCAAAAATCTTGTAAATATTTGAGTTAGAATAGTAAATTATTTGCTTAAAACAACAACAAAAAAATCAAAACAACAAAACAAAAAAAATCATTAGCATCACTAGGAAATATGCCTAAACATCTAAGAAGTGGTAAAAAAGTGGCAACTGGCTATGAATATGAGCTAGATATTGATCCTAATGCAAAAAATGAAATAGAAGAAGTCTTAGAAGAATAAGAACACCAAGTAGGGCAAAGTGAAGAAGATGAAACCATCAATGATGTTGACCCAAAACTAGGGCCTCAAGGAGGCATTCATTTTTAGTCCATGTAACATTTATGTGACTTCTTAAACCAAAATCTAACTGCCATCACTAATTTGTTGTAAATAGAAGATTAAATTGCAAATGGTTATTTATTGATGGAAGTAGCTGTAGAAGTAGATTTTTGAATTCACCCACAACCTAAAATATACATAAATACTTCATTGCAACATGCCACTGACAAGACCTCTCTTTAGATAATACCAAAAATATACCTCTTGTAGAGGATAATTCCTAAAAATAAGCACCTGAATCATCACAAAAGTAATCTTTTGGTGCAACTAATATTGTTACTTCTAATCAAAAGCAACCATCTTAATCCACTAACCCTACCTTGCTTTCTCAATATTTTCAACATGTATTTACCCTAAATTTTGTTTCCCAAAAAAATAAAAATACACAAGTTCCAAATTCTCCTCAATCAAATATCCAACAAAATACAACTCCTTATAAACTTCAATATCTTCCTCCTACTTAGAACCCTATGCATAATAGTGTTTCCATTTCAACCCCTTATATGGCATAACAACAAGCTTATTATCCTCCACATGGCAACATAGTAAACCAAAATAAAAACAATGAACCATCACATCATTTTGAAGATGTAGTAAGTAATTAGCTTCATTCTTAGATCAAATAGACCCATATCATCCTACATATAACTATAAATATATGTGCAACCAGCCATTAGATCCCATGATCACTGTTAGACCATATCCTAAACGGTTTCCTATGCTGATTCTTTCAATCTATAAGGGAATAAAATATCCCATAGAGCATCTTCGCATGTTTAGGACAACATGTCATGACATCACTTATGATGATATGCTATTGATAAAAATATTCCCAAAAAATTTAGGAGGAATGGAATTGGAGTGGTATTATCAATTGCCAACAAACTCCTTGAGAAATTTTGAAGAAATTGCATAAATGTTTGTACATAAATTTGGTGCCTACATAGAGAGGCATGTTACAAGAAAGGATTTGTATAAACTTAAACAAGGAAAATAATAGAGTTTTAGAGAATTCTTATCTCGATGGAGGAAAATTTTATGAAAATTACATTTTGCTTTACCTCCAAGAGAAATGCTAGATATTTCTATTGGAAATTTATAATAACAATTATCTTACGAGTTAGCTATGGCTATCATAACATCCTTTGACCAAGCTATAGATTTAGAAAGGAGATTAGAGGAATCCCTAATCAGGAGGGTATAATTTAAAAGGAAATATGAAGATAATTCATCTAAAAATTAATACAAAACTAAACATGTGGTAGAAGACGGGTCACGGATAGTAGACCCCCTCAGAATGTCAATACCATAGATACCATGGAAATTTTTGTGTTGAAAGCACCCCAAAAACCTCCACTACAAAATTTTACAAGATTAGATAAACCCTTTAAAATGGTCTTACCACAACTTGTAGAAATAGGTCTAATAAAATTTACAAAGATATGGCAACCTAACCCCTCTCAACCTTGGTATAGACCCGACCAACATTGCGATTACAACCAAGTTGATGGACATACAACAAACACTTGTAGAAAATTAAAACATTTAATACAAGAATTAATTTATGATGGAATAATTTAAGTGGAAATTCCTCCACCTAATAAAAATACTCCAGCAACAAATACATAACAACAACAGGCACAAAATGTAAACCAAAACTTGGATATTTTTCAAAACCCATTGCCAAATTGTTGCAAGGAAGCTATAAAGAAGATAGAATATAAAAATACACCTCATCCAACATGTTATGTGGTAGAAATTAACAATTATTTACCATATCAACCTCCATAAAATATTTTTGTGCCTACTCAATCCAACATGACAATTAAGCAACTCCAAGGAATAAAACCATAATTATCATTCCTAGATGAAACAAAAAGTGAATCAAAGTTTGAAATAGATATTAGCTCACAAAATGCTAATAGTTCAGAAGATGAATCATGGCCAATCGTACCCATTACCGATTCACTAACTCCAGGATAACCATTTACAAGAATAATAACTACTCATCCCTCATCACAACAAATTATTTCTATTGAACAAAATTCAACTACAAGACCACAAGTTGTCCAATCAGATAACATTGTTGGTATGATTGGATTTGTTACTCAAAAAAAGATCAAACACAAAACTCTCAACCTCAAACTCAATCAAATGATGTTGATCAATCACCTATTGTTCTAAAACTACCTCATAAGGAAAATAACATAATTTGGCCTCAACAAAATATTCCATTTGATATCAAAGAATAAATAGCTAATATAACAACTAGGATTTCCCTTCTAGACCTTCTTATAACTTCAACCATCCATAGAGAATAACTAATGAGCACTTTAAGCCAGATTATGGTACCTCAGGACATAGAGCCAACTGTAGTAGTCAATATTGTAGTCTCTCATGAAATAGACTACATTGATTTTCATGATAAATACATCCCTCCCAAAGTATGTATAGAGATAATCCTCTTTATATAACAACTTTAATTGGGGATTTTTGTGTTAAAAGAGTATTCATCGATAATGGCTCATCCCTAAATATATGCACTTATAATTTTTTCAAAATATTTGGATTCAAGAAAGAAGATTTAAGATAATAAAATTATTATTGAATCTTATAACGATGAAACACAAGAGGCTTGTGGCATGATATCTATTCCACTACAAGTTGGTACCAAGATTTTAGACATGTCCATATTTTTTGTACCTTACCTAGCATCTTACAACATTCTTTTGGGACGTCCTTGGATCAATTTAATGAGGGTGGTTCCCTCTAATTTGAATCGATGTGTTAAATTTGGATTTAAAAAATAGTTGGTCACTATCCATGGTGATCCCAAACCATTTGAAATGTGTGTAGTAGAAAAAATTATCAACGTTCCCTTTTGTCCTGATTTGTCATCATTGGAACCTAAATCTTCTAAGACCTCTTTAACCAAATAAGAATCATAACCTCTTTCTAAATTACCTAAACATTCTAATTATAATAATCCCTCTACATCATACCCTTTGATAGATGAATTATGACAAGATTTATCCATCGTATTGGAGCCCACAAAAAAGGATAATTATAATATACAAGATTCCCCTGTCTTGTCCCTATTACCGCCATCTTTGTGTACAGTGGGGTTACTACAGAAACGTGGCAACATCTATCATGTTGGAAATTGTACTTTCATTTTTTTTGGATGTACTCTTGATAAAATTACCATTAGGTAAGTGAGATTTACGTATGATGAGAATAGTTTTTCTCAATGCTTATTTTCTAATAAGTATATAAAATCTAAAGAAATTATGTGTGATATGGGATACAAAGGTAAATGTTTAGGCCCTCTTGAAAATGGAATACATGAGCCTTTTGACATAGAGGAATGGATTTCTAGATGTGGTATAGGATATATCCCCACAAAAACTTAACATTTTCCCTTTGATAAAGATGATCACCTTATCACATATGGAGAATATTTATAAAAACAAGAACAACTAAAGAAATACAAGAAATCTCACGGGTTTTCTTACAACATGTTATCAGTAGTACACCCAAAAATAATGGCTACTCCAAAAAAATGTGTAGAAGGAGACATAATTTATAATATTTGTCATGAAGAAATTATGAAGAATAGATTCTTCTTTGGTGGTTCCATCCCAAGTGTAACTCACTTTTAGACAACCACACAAGAAGAGTTAGCCCATTTATCCTTAGAAGAACTTCAAGAAATGGGTGTTTTGCCTGATCCTCCTAACTTAAAAATAGATTTAAGTATCAAAATAAAGGCTATTCTAAGAATTAAAATTGTAACAAAAAATAATCCCCATATGGTTAAAATTGGGACTGATTTAAATAAAGAAGAATAAATTAAATATATATAACTTCTCACAGAATATCTTGATATCTTCACTTGAACATACATAGATATGCTAGGTCTAGACCCTTCTATGGTTATGCACCACTTAGTGGTTCATCTTGATGCTACACCTGTCAAAAAAAACTTAGGAAAATGTATTTTAAAGTAGCCTTATTGGTTAAAAATGAATTATAAAAAATCTTGGATGTAAATTTCATTCAAGCTATAGATTATTCTGATTGGATATCCAATATTATTCTAGTAACCAAAAAATAGGCTACTAAAATAAGAGTTTGTACTAATTTTAGGGACATAAATGATGCATGTACCAAAGATGACTTTCCCCTTCCTAATATGGATCAAATTATTGATTTTACGACAAGATGTGAAATGTTATCACTTATGTATGTATTTTTAGGATACAATAAAATTTGTATAGCACATTAATATCAACCTAAAACTACCTTCATTACACCTTAGGGGACTTTCTATTGGAAATTAATGCCCTTTGGTCTAAAGAATTTAGGGGCAGCTTACCAATGAGATATGATGTATGCATTTCACAATATGATGTATGAAATCATGCATGATTATGTGGATGACATCATAACTCGATCTATAAAACAAGAAGATCATATCCCTGATTTACGATGAATCTTTGATAGACTCTAAAAATATAAATTTTAATTGAATCCAAACAAATATGTGTTTGTAGTAAAGTTAGGTAAGTTATTAGGATTTATATTTTCTATGCACAACATAGAAATAGACCCTATAAAAATTAAGGCTATCGTTGATATGCCACCACCCAAAAACTTAACAAAACTCAAGAGTCTATAGGGTAAGCTCCAGTTCATCCATAATTTCATTGATAAATTGGTAGATAAATGTAAACCCTTTCTTAGGTTTCTTAATAAAGACACTCCTTTATTATGGGATAAATAATTTCAAGAAGCTTTTAAAACTCTTAATACATATCTACTTACCCCACCAGTACTTGTTCTACCTAGGCCAGAACACCCTTTCATTTTATACATATCTACCTTAGAACTTATGTTATGAGCAATGCTAGCACAACATGATGAGGATAAGAAAGAACGAGCCATTTACTACATAAGAAGAACTTTAATAAGCTATGAAACTTATTACACCCCCTTATAAAAGCTCTATTTAGCTATCATATTCTCTACACAAAAACTATGTCACTACATGCTTAGCCAAAAAACCTATGTCATCACAAAATTTGATCCATTGTGATATCTGATGAGTAGATCCTATTTATCAGGATGAGTAGCAAAATGGATTCTTGCTTTAAGTGAGTTTGAACTAACCTTTATTGAATAGAAATCTATTAAAGGACAAGTCATAGTAGAACAACTCACTGCTACCCCTCTTGAGTCTACTCACCCTTTGATGATAGTATTCCCTTATGAATGTATTAATCTAGATAGTGATTCCTTGGAATCATGGTCTCTATTTTTTTATGGAGCCCATTTTATGAGTGGTGCAGGTGCAGGTATCATATTGGTATCCCCACAAAAGCAACTTATAATATTATCCTTTAAAATCCAATTTACTTGCACAAATAATACAGAAGAATATGAAGCTTTAATCCTTGGATTACAAGCAACTTTAGACCTCAATATTAAAGTATTATTAGTTTTTGGAGACTCACAACTTGTGGTGAATCAAGTTAATGATATTTATCAAACCTAAGATGAGAAAATATATCCTTATAAAGAATACATTTTAAAACTTATTTCTTCATTTGAGAAGTTTACTATAGAGGCTATCCCATGCACCAGTAATCATTCTGCAGATGCTTCCCTTATCCCTTTGGAGTTGGATGATCATCATGCTACTATTATCTGTTAGAATATAATGTGCACTATACCTTGTTCTTGACACTTGTCAAGAGAATTACAAGTATCAAGAACAAGGTAAAAGAACCCTAACATCCTCATTTATTGCATGATTTGGTCTAGGCTCATGCTCTTTGCACTTGGCTATCTAATTATGAATAATGCTAGATCAAAAATGTATACATATCAATATTTTGCCTCAAGGTCTACCACTTCCTTGGATTTTTTACCTCTAGGTAAGCCATATAGGTGCCTCAGGGTCATCTTGGTGCCTCAGGGTTAGCCACTTCCATGGGTTTGTTGCCTTTGTAGGTCATTATCTAGGTATTTTGCCTCTCGTAGGTCACTAACTAGATTCACCATGAATATTATCCCCCCTCATGGTGAAATCAATCTATAAGGTGTCGATCTCTGCCAAAAATGTACCTTAATACAAAGGAAATACGAGCCATGAAATACAATAAAAATATAAGTTGTAGAATCCAAATGTGGAGGAGAAGAAGAAAGAAGAGAATAGAATATTCTAAAGCGTCTTCGTTTGTAGTCTTCAAAAATTGATCTAAAAAATTATTCAAATAGATTCTAGGGTGTCTATGTCTATAGTCCCTAGAGTATATGTCCTTATGGTGATCACCTCATCTTACCAGAATGTATGGGTATCTAGCCACTGCATCCACTGAGTGTGATAGAGGAGAATACTAGATACTAGGTTCACCTTCAAGTGCCTTGAGAGTGTCGGGTTCAACCGAGAGTGCACTCCATGATACAATCATTTTTTAGGCTAAAAAAGATAAATTAAACAACCTCAAAATTACATTTTGATACCACAAATGTGTCCATCATGGAAAATCCTTTTTGATGACTATAAATATCTCTATGTTTGGGTATCAATGGAGCCTTCATCTTATGAGAAAAAAGGAACATGCCTCTATAGGTAGAAAAATGAAGAAGGTATAAGCACAGGGGAGTATTCTAAAATGTCCATCATAATATTACAATGGCCATGTGAGGCCCTTCCATGCCATGTGGGAAAAAAATCTTAGTGCCCCATGATTTTCAAAATAATAAAGGTCCCCTCTTTATAAAAATATATCCCATTTTTATTTTAATTAATTACAGGCCTTTGCTTAGGCTTCTTGGAGGGCAAGTGCTACCACCCAAATGAGAAACTTCCTCCATATCCAAATTAAAAAAGAACTTTGAGTGCCCCCATATTTTTAAAAAATATTTTCATTAGGCCATCCCATATAGCCATAAATCTTAATAAAATGCCCCCCTAATGAGATTAAAATAAAACATTTTTAATTCTTAAAAAAAAACACTCTCTCCATGGAATTGGATAATAGGTGGAAATCAATTTTTCTAATACTGAGCATAATTCCTGGTAAGAGGATATCGCATGATCTAATGAAAAAGAAATGAATTAAATAAACTATCTTTAGGAGAAGCAATGTGGTTAGGAATCAAATTATTTGGTCTAGGCTCTTTGCACTTGGCTCTTCAACTATGAATAATGATATATCAACGATGTATATATCTCGGTATTTTGCCTAAATATCAACTAATTTCTTGGATCTGTTATCTCTAGATCAACCATCTAAGTGCCTCAAGGTCATCCTGGGTGCCTCAAGGTTAGCCATTTTTGGTTCTATTACCTCTGTAGTTCATCCTCTAGGTATGTTGTCTCTCGTAGGTCACTGACTAGGTTCACCATGAACATCATTCCCCCTCATGGTGAAACACAATCTAGAATATGTCGGTCTCTACCCAAAATATACCTTAATACAAAATAAATACAATCCATATATGAGTGTCAGTCTAATATGGAGGAAAAGAAGAAAGAAGAGAATATAATTTTCTAAATTATCTTCATCTGTAGTATTCAGAAGTTGATCTAAAAAAGTCCTCGGATAGATTCTAGGGTGTCTATGTTTGTAGTCCCTAGAGTAGGTTTCCTTATGGTAATCACCTCATCTTATCAAAATGCATGGGTAACCAGCCACTACATCCGCTAAGTGTGATAGAGGAGAAAACTAGATACTAGGTTCACCTAAAAGTACCTTGGGAGTGTTGGGTTCAACAAATAGTGCACTCCATGATACAATAATTTTTTATGCTAAAAATACAAATGAAATAGCTTTAAAATTACATTTTGACACCACCAATGTGTCCATCATGGAAAAACCTTTCCAACAACTATAAATATCCCTATATTTGGGTCTCAATGGAGCCTTCATCTTATGCAAAAAAGTAACATGCCTCTGTAGGCAACAAAATGAAGAAGTAATCAACATAGGGGAGTATTCCGATCCATTAAAATATTACAATGGCCATGTGAGGCCCTTCCACGCCATGTGGAAAAATAAATCTTAGTACACCATGATTTTTAAAATAATGAAGCTCTTTATAAAATATTCTCCATTTTGATTTGAATTAAATACAAGAATTTTCTTAGGCTTCTTGTAGGGCAAGTGTTGCAACCCAAAAGATAAACTTCCTCTATATCCAAATCAAAAAAGAACTTTGAGTGCCCCCCATTTTTTGAAAAAAGCTTTTCATAAAGCCATCCTATATAGCCATAAATCTTAATAAAATATTGTAACAACCCCAGTTGTCACTACTAAACCACTCTTATATATATATATATATATATATATATACATATATATTCATAAATCATTCATGAGGCAGAGAGCATGATCATGACTTAAGGTGGAACTATTCCAACTGGATTGTAACTTATCAAGGTAAAAACATCAAGAGCTATTGAGACTTGATCAGATTCCTTTTTGAGTAGAAGATATTAGCTTCTACGAAACCCTCATACCCCACTAGTATGAGAACACTGGCCAAGCGAAAGGTTTCATCCCATATAGAAGGGAAAATCACCCTGGTCCACCAAGACTAGTATATAGGTGATTGCCTTGAAGATGGAGATCCACACCAATGGAAAACCATCATAGATGAAATAACCACACCAATGGTTATTCATAGATCTTAGATCCGATCCACATCATTTTGATCATAGGTCACTATTCATTATTAAACTCATAGAATCCATGGAATGTCATCTTAAGCCAGATTATGTAACTTTAAACCTATTTATTTGTCCATTCTTTCCTTTATTTATTTGTAAGATTCGTTTAAAGACAATACTTGACCATCATGGAAATACCCGTCGTCATGCATACTCATCTTCTTAGCTTTAGGATATAAGGTTTGCTTTGGTTTTCAATTCTAAATCAACTTGTCTTCTTGTGGGTTTCATCTCATTCCAAATTCCAATGTATTCTAATTTAAACCATTGTGAGTGTTTAGGAGGTGAATATAAGTCAATGATGTTCTTTTATGATAAGATTAATTACATCGTAACCTTAGATTGAAACAATACATGAGAGGTCTATTTAAGTAAGAATTTACATTCTATTATGGTCAACCTATAAATCCACACAACCATTGATTACAAAGAGTAAAACTAACTAGTTGCATAATTATCCAATTTAATCTAGAAAGTAAATGACACATAACATTAAATCATCATCATCTCAAAAGTTTAAGCATACATTCTTAGCATCAGAAATGAAACTGTTGAATAAATAGTATTCAATGTAAACATTGCAATAATCTAGAAACATGCATAATTATCACATTGAAATATTTAACCATCCAGTTCACATATATTATTTTATTTTAAAAGCAATAGAGACAAGAAGTAAGACATAAAACCATATAATAGAGTGACACAATGATTTATCCTAGGAACCCTCATGGGGAATAAACCCAACCTCCAAAATATATGATTTCCTCTTATTCATAAGTCTAAGATATAACATATTACAAGTAAATAAGGCATCAATGAAACCCTTTTATTCAATATACAAATCAAGGGATACAACTATCCCTTACAGGACCATTATGCAATTAAGGAATTTCTCAATTCCTTTCTCTAAATCATCGTTATACAAGAATATATACCCATAAAGAATCCACACATTTCTTCATTAAGGAATCTAAGGAATCCCTTATCTAAGCCAACCCAAGGATTTAAAACATCCCATATGTGTTTATGATAATCATTGGAGATATATTTTGGAGAAATCGTATTGGTGATAGGGAAATCCTATAAATTCCCTTAAGAATGAATTTCAATTTCATTCTTCATGATATATTTGTGAATTAAACTCCCATACCTTTAATTCATGACATACTTATGAGTGTTAAATTAAATTTAAGCTAATTGTAAATTATATATTTATTTGGAACCCATTTCCAAAATTTAGCCCTCACTATTAGCTTCTAGTTATTATAATCAACTCAATGGAAATGTGGTAAAAAAAATAGAGTACTATCTTAAATAGGATTTATAAAGCATAACATGATAAAATATTTTTCTTACCTATAATTAATTCAATAGGATTTACATACCATTATACCTTTAGTGTTACCATGTTGATCCAAAAATAATTTTAAAGGCTATCCCATCAGTCATATCATAAACTAGTTACTTAGAGCAATAGCCACTAATAGTCAATTGAAGGTTATCTAATTAACTTATACATTTCCCCAATGTATGTGGATCAATAATCATATTAATCCCCAAATGATAACATTATCGTCTATTTCTTGCCATCTATCATGACCCGACAATCAATGATCAATATTGTCGATAAACAACATATGTTTATCACAACACCTAGGGGACTTCATTTATTGTTTTTAAATTTAGGTCGAGATCAACATCTATACTAGTGATTGATTATACTTTTATTTTCCTTATACAATAATTCTACCTAGATGATTGTTAAATGGCCTTATCTAAGCATTTTGTTGGGAGGCAGTTATCCCTCCTCCTACGTGCTCTTATAGTGTAAGCCCTCGGTGGAACTTAGCACTATTGGCCTTCTCTCAAGCTGATTCATGGGAATTTTTTCTGATGCCATCCATCCAAAATACCACACATCTTGATTTATTGGATTAGAGTTAGATTCAACTAATGTTACTGAATAATTCCATTTAGTCACTTATACACATGGGATAACAGAGCCTTGGTATTCAAATGTATCATCGAGTAGCACCAAATTTAGGTAAACCAATAGCTCTACGATTATGGGTTTTGTTAGCCATAGTTTGGACTACATTGAGGTGATCACTCCTGCGTAGGGATTATGAGCAACTCATGATTTTTTACCATATACATAGTGTAAAAATCCCTAATACTATGGTCACGTTTACTGTCTACATTCTAGCATGATGCTTAGAGTATTGTTAGAGGGTTTGGGAACGTAGAGAGTCTTGATAACATGGATATAAGAGTCCAATATCTTCATAATAGTGTTTTTAGTAGATTGAGTTACACTAAGGTTTTCATTTCACCAGGATCTAAACTCTTTTCAACCACCCACGACTATCATGAACTCAAATATTTTCAGTCTTCATAGCTCTGAGTGGAGATCTGGAGTCAATACTGCCTATGTATTTTTGCATAGTTTATAGTCAATGTTTTAGGGTGCAACTCATTGCACATCACAGTTCTTCTATGCTAATCGATGATTATTAATTGGATTGCATGATAACTCAAGCCATCCAATTGATGTATGTCAACTGTGGTTCTATGAGTGAGGTGCCCTTCCTTTGCATGTTACCATCATGATTTCAACCTAGTAGATACCAAGTATAATAAACCAGGTAGAATCACTTTTATTTCAACATCGATGTCCAAGGTTAATCATAGCTAATGGTTAAGGGATGTGATCCCACATGCACTCTGCTAGGTATGTAGCATAGTATAAGGCCATTTGTACATATTACAAGTGATAGCCACAAAGCGGTGGTGTTGAGCATAGTGGAGACCACAATGCTATGACTATGTAGCAGACATATATTTTTTAGTATCTTGGGTAGGGGTTACAATTATTTTCAAAACACAGTGATATGTTATGGCCTTCTAGGCCAAAATCCAATTACTTTTATAAATCAAACAAAGTCATCATGTAATTCATGGTTAGGAAAAAATATCCAACCTGCTATATTAAAGTCACCTTAGAAGAACATATTCCATGATATCGACAACATAAACTAGGTGTTAACTAAATTTAGTCTATAATTAAGATTTTTCCATATCACTAGTATATTATAACTAATAAAGCTAACTGTTCTTAGTACTTTAAAAGAGGAGGAGCAAAGGTTAGAAATATCTAACCCGACATGGCTCCTAGAACCTTCCTTTCCCAAGGCCTAGAGTTTTCTATAGGCAACCTAACTCTTTAACTTGATGTCCTCCTCCTTTCTCCTCTACTCTTTTCTTCTTCTCAATTTAGTTTTTTTTTGTTTCTAACTAAAATATCTCTTAATACCTTCTAGTTTATGATCCAAAAAAGGTGGAGAGCATACTCCCTAGACCATACAGATTTCCCTAGCTACCCTTTATTCACAAAATATCCTCTATTTATAGGATACTTCTCCACTCATGGGCCAAATAGTGGCCACATTATAATAATATTAAAAATATGCCTTGGACCCATTGTGACTCATCATGTCTTGTATAGTATAATCAAAGGTAGAAAAAGGGTCCACTTAGAGATAAGGAGAGTGTCCTTATTTTTGTTTTGTATCTTTTCCCATGGGGACAAATATAAAACTAATACTATTAAGGTAAAGAATGGATACAAAGTTAGAACTATTATTGATAGGGTAAGGGATCTCCCTTTTTATTTCCACCAATATAGGAAAGCCATATGGGTATTTCCCAATAGATAGGATAGATGTATAATATTTAAAAATCCTATAGTCCTTCTGAGTCCCATATAACTTGGGTTCACATAATTTACTTTATTGTTATAATTTTGCAAAATATGATTCCTCAATTTTATCTTTTCACAAGACCTCATAATTATATTCTTATAATTATATTCTCAAAAACATAATTAATATTTTCCTATACTTCATAAAATTATTTTATTTGAATTTTTATAGGATTATTTAGGGTCTATGCCCTTTTTATCAGGCATTAATTGATCCCTAATATCAATTAATATCCTTTAAATAAGGTAGGAGGGTGGCAGGTCATGACAAATGCGCTCTTCATGAGATTAAAATAAAACATTTTTAATTCTAAAAAAAAACACTCTTTGTGGCATTGGATAATAGGTGGAAACCCATTCTTCTAATACTAAGTAGAATGCTCAATCATAGGATGCCACATGATTAGATAAAAAAGAAATAGATTAAACAGGCTATCTTTAGGAGAAACAATGTGGCCAAGAATTGATCGCTTAGTAATATTCTCATCCTTTATCGCTTGATGTGTTATCTCCAAACTACATTCCATGAGTGCCCCCCATCTTCTAGGCATCACTAAAACTCCACCTAACAGGATGGCTTGTGCAAGCAACTAATTATTCACCATATCTTCAATAGTTTCTTGGTATTCATCATTATGCATAATAGCCACATCAAGAAAATTAGAGGTGGCCTTGCTAAGCAATGTCATGCAGATGCTAAGTGCAGCATCAAGATACCTATCTCTTAAATAGACATATCACAATCCCACTTCATGCTATGTATTCCTTGGAACTAGAATGCAAACATTATTGGATATTATGGACATTATGGGATCTTGCCAGTAATAGAAAGAAATGGTAATGGCATTGATTGCATTGCATGCCCCTCGATGAAATCGATGATCGTAGATATTGGCGAGCCACCATCACTGAGTTATATGTCAGATAGATCTGATGTAACAACTTGGTGGCACTAGTTTTTATAGTGAGCGGTGCTCCATCTAGCACTACATGCGGCTCCACATTTGAATAGGTAGAAACCTCCATGAAAAACATCACCATCATCATATTCACACACTGGGCAACCAATTTGTGATTCCTATCACCAAATTTTCCTTAACATATCAAACAAATCCCCACTCTCTCGTACACTGGTTTCTCAAGATGACGATCCCTATAGATACCTCCTCTCAAACGTTTTTTAAAAGAAAACAAATAAATTGAATTTTTTAAAACTCCTTCTACTGTGGCAAACAAAATTGCATTGCATGTGGTAGCTTCTTCTCATGTGTTAAACTCCATGTCCTTCCTTTCTAAAAAAAATCACACTATGGGAAATACGCACCCAATGTCCTGCCTTCTTCACAGTATTCATGATATCATAACTCACAATATCCTTTACACATAGATAGAAAAAAGAGCAACTCTCACCAAGTCTGCCTCCAAACTAAAGTCACCCATCATATATATTTCACTAGAAACAAAAGCACAACAATTGTAGTCTTACCCCAAAATCAATTAGAAATACAACTCCGAGAATAGAATGGATTCATTTCTTCCTATTGTAGTCAGTTTTCTCGTTGCTAAGATAAAAAAATCATCTAATTCCTCATTTTCTCATAGCATTTCAGCTCTCCTTGGTGACTCTGATTGCATCAGATTAGAGGCTTTCTTCAAATGGTAGATATTTTATTTTGCTAAATGATTTTTTTTCTAGATATTTGATCACCACATACACCCTAATAATGTCCTCTTGTTTATCACAACCCACCAAAATTTCAAGCATATTTAGACACCTGCAGATTCAAATCCTTGCAAAAATGATGTCAAAAATTGGTGTGTAGATCTATGGGATACTACATGACTAAATCAAGATGCACTTAGGAATCATACATCTATGTTGGAGGTAAAATAATAATGGTTTCTGCGCACTTAAAAATTTGAAACTCTCAACAGGTGTCAACTCCACAAAGTGTTGCATTTTTGCATCAATCATAAAAAATTTCTGCATGACTCCACTATGGGGGTAGTTGAAATACCTTCAATTATGGTTCTTTTAGTGAAGTCAACATTAAGGGGGAATGTTACCTAATGTTGACTTATTTTTTTTCTATATTTAGGATAGTGCACATTAAGGGGGAATGTTAGAATATAATGTGCCCTATACCTTGTTCTTGACACTTGTCATTCTCTTGATACTTGTCAGGTTATCATATAGGCATCCTACCTATATTTGTACTATTTTTGTATCAATGACATATCTTATCTTTCTCCATTCCTAATATTATCATTCACCAACTTTGGGAACTTGCATAACTATAGTCATTTCTAGAACCCTTAGAGGTATTCACAATTGAAGAAGCATTTTCAGAACCATGGTATGGATATATTCTAAAATTTCTCCAAGATGGATTATTCCTAGATGGCTTCGATAAAAACCAATGATGATAATTGCGTGAGCAATTTTTTTGCTTCATAATCATCGAAGGTAATTTGTATAAAATATAATTCAAAGGCATCCTCTTACGATGCCTCAACCTCAATGAATACAAAAGAACTCTAAACAAGTTCCATTATGGATCTTGTGGAGGTCATTTTAGTGGGGATGTTATAGCCAAAAATATCCTATGGCTGGGATACTTTTGGACCTCCATGGAAAAATATACCCATGAATATGTATGTAAATATGACAAATATCAGAAGCATGCAAACCTTTTTCATGCTCCTACCCAAGAGCTTCAAGCTAGTTCTTCCCCATGGCCTTTCTCAAAATGGGGCCTAGACATCATTGGGAAAATCAATCCAATTTCTTCAAATGACCATACATGTATTAGTACAACAACTGAGTATTTTACAAAAATGGGTAGAAGCTTTACCATTAGCTTCTTGTATGGTAACCCATGTCTCTAAATCTATTTTAATCAAATTTTCTAGTAGATTTGAGATTACATCTACACTTATTTCAGATAATGGAACTTGTTTAAAAACAAATACATTCAAAAAATTTGTACGAAATATAAAATGCAGCATACATGATTACATCTACCTTTTGTCTAGTAGATTTGAGATTACATCTACCTTTTGTCTTAGTATATGGAATTGAAGTTGTATTTCCTTTTGAGCTTGAAGTCCCTTCTTTAGGTGTTTTACTTCAAAATTCTGAAGTAGGAGATGAATATCATGTTGGACGATTAAGCCAATTAGAATTACTAGATGAAAAATGTATAAATACTTTAGAGCACCTTTTCTCATATCAATATAAAATCAAAAGATCATATTCTAAGAAATTTCATACTTGATATTTTGAGATTGGTGATCTAGTTCTTAAAGAAAATAAAAAAAATACAAATGCTCAAACTGATTAAAAAGGAAAATTCCAACCAAACTATATAGGACCATTTATCATTACTACAAAATTTGAATCTAGTGCATATCGATTGGCAACATTAGACGAAAAATATCTTAAGTAAAACATGAACATAATGCACTTAAAATGATACTATGCATAAAATCAATAAATATCACCATTATACATAGTTGTAAATACCTTGTACATATATTTATTGCATCTACTTTAAATCATCATGTTTAAATAATCTATTGTTTAGTTGCATTAATTTATGAATTTATTAAAATAAAATTGTGGTTCAATTACATATGCCATATGGTCATATCCAACTATTATTCCATTTATAAATTAGATCGATGTTGTCAAAATTCATAGTTAATTTTGGTTTACTTTGGGATAATTCAAATATTATCTTGAACCACTCACCAAAATACATATTTTAATAAAATATTGATTCTCAAGATTGATTATAAATCTTTCTCGAACCAAAAGGACTACTATTTCACTAAATAAAATTTTAAATTTTGGGAACTAATCTGGCCACTTTTTGAACAAAGAATCACTTACACATATTAAAAATGATTTTTCACAAGGGAATATGATACTACACAGTAGTCCTATCTTCTTAAGTGAAAGGTTTCCCTTGCTGTACTATTATGTGCATGGTATAGAATACTGAGAATTGGAAAAAGGACAAGCTCCTCCTTATCCAAATAAATCCCTTTCTCTTTGTCTAATCCAAGCAAGTATCCCTTGAAAAAAAAGAGTAAAAGCAAAAATCAAAAGAAAAGTAGTTATACTACAAAGCAATAAAATCCCCTTGTTCAAAAAAAAAAATGAACAAGAATCCCTACTCAAAGCAATCAAAAGAAAATAAGGGAGTAATGAGATTGAATCTCTAGAATTCCTCAGTTATTTGAATACCATGAGATGATCCTCATTACAGGTTAGGTGGCATCAAGCCTACTTGGCAATGGTGGTATCCTTATGTGTGGCAATATGTCTATCATGTTAGCAACATTATTTTGTATAGACCAATGTCAGCTTGTGGATTAGCTAGATTTTGGTAGCTTATATTACAATATAGTTAAGTCTAATTGAATGCATACAATCATGGTAAATAAACTTATCATTTGCACACACATTGGTTCTTAAAATTGGCTTACATCATTACCTTACTCAAAATTGGTAAATGAACTTCATAAGCACACACATTTGATCCTTGAGATATTTTTTATCATAATTTAGGTCAAGATGGAAAATGAATACACAAATCATGCACTAGTACTTGACAAATTTGGCTTCATCCTAGAAATGACAAAAATTCTCTTTGAAGTTTTATTAGCAGAAGACACCATTTCCTCATCAATTTGTATGATTATTAGCATATGTAATTGGTTCTAAAAAAAATAGTTAGTCTTGCACCTCAGATCTATAACTTAGCATAATGCTTCCATTCCACTGCATTGCATGATTGCTCAATTATTACAAAAAAAAATTGTATTTTGATCATACATAATCAATTTCTCATATAAACTACATATTGACTTCATGATGATGGCATGAGATAACCCTAATAAAATATTTTTAGGAATATTATGTGTAGTGCAAGTATTTATCCAAATTTGTCATGCTTAATTACTATCATTACACAATACCTTTTTTTTAATATTAAAACAATATTAATATTAAAACACACACATTACTTATAATCAACTACATCACTTTCAATCAATAAATTCAAAATACTTTTGGATCATAACCCTTCGCTATCAGCATAACATAAAAACCTCACACAAGATCTTATTCATGATTAAAGCGAGCAAATAGCCTCCATAAACAATCATATACAAGCACACATATTCGAGGTATTATTGTTGATTGATCAAGATCATAAGGGTATATTTCCCAAAACAATCATCTTTATTCTACAAACAATTCAATCACACTACATTACAAATATAAATTACATCAAATCACACTTTACTTTCCTACAATGATATCTTGATTAAGCATGAGAAAAAGTACATCAAAAACCACAAAATAGGACTAAAAAGCATGATTATGTAGATCATAAAAAAAAATATATTACACATTCACACATCAACATCAACATACCAACACATCAGATCAACAATACACACACACACACACACACACACACACACACACACACACACACACAAACACACATATATATATCATCAAGAATACAATAGGATACATAAATCAGTCAATTGGTATACCACAATCATAAAATCGGTATACTCAATAACTAGGGGATATACCATAAAATCTAGCTCAATGTATCATCCCATAGAACCCTTAGAACTTTGGGTTTCATCACCTAGAGGTGGTTTGGACTCATGAAATGGAGTAGCCCCATACACTGTCTTAGATCCTAACCTACCATGACTCAAATAAACACACTTTAGGGGTAAATAAAATCTTTGACCCTTAGAAATTGATGCATTGTCGTTAAGCACATCATTAAATCTCAAAGATCTTATCAATCCGGGGTGGTGTCCAAGGTTGTCTACGATAGAAGGCTAGGGCAGAGTACAATTCAGGCATTCAGATTTCAAGCATTTATTGGGTGAGACAGATTTGGTTTAGCCTTTTGGTGTCACACTAAACCTAATCTATAGAATGGAAACTTGCAGGAACTAAAAACTAATTCTAAGTTGCATGAATTGAAATCTAACTACAATTTCAGGAATTGGAATTGCTAAATTGAAAGTCTAATCTACTTTTGCAGAATTAAAATAACAGAATTTAAATTGCTGAATTTAAATGTTGCTGAAATGAAATCCTAAGTTACATTTGTAGAATTGAAACCTAGTTACTCTTGCATAATTGAAATGATGCTTGTAAATGAAACTTATGCTAAAAACACCTATCAATGTCCTGCCACAAAAGGTCATCAAGCTTCTGCTACAGGAATTGACAACAAAATGAAATATGCTAAAAATGAAAAGTTGCTAAAATAGAAAAGCAGGGAAAACATGGAAAGCAAAGGAAAAATGCTTAATATAATTTATCAGCTGACACACACACAAATGCTGTACACAAACATAATAGAAAACATAAAGAACATTATACAAACTTAAAACAAGAAAAGTAAACTTGACAAGTAATTTGTTAATTCTGCTGCAACAAAATTACAGATTAAAACCTGCCATAAAAATCCTCCTTCTAGATCTGAAAGTGGGCCCATACTTCCTGATCTAGAAGGAGGTGAAAAGCACTCCTTAACTAATTAACACTCAGAACAGAAAATGATAAAATAATTGCACTTTTATTGATGACAAAACATGTTGAAAACTGTTACAGAAAATTATTGTACAGTCTTAATTGTTGCTATTGAAAACTCTCCTCTATTCTAATTCCTAACTGGCTCAACCAAGGAGGGATCTGTGTTATTTATATAAATATTTACAACATATCCCATGCTCAAATCAGCCTATGTGCTACTTTACGGTGATTTGCCAATAATTTTGGATCTGAAATAAATGCAAATCTGGACAGTTTGTGTTGCAGTAGTAGTCATTGGCCCTTAGAAAGCATCTTCAGTGGTGGGAGTACGTGGGAGGAGTCTAGAAATATCTCACACATCTTTCTCCACTTCAGAATATGCCATTTCTATCTTGCAAACAACTTCCTATTATGCTGCAGTTTTTTTCTGGGTTTATCCTAGAAGAGGATCAAAATTGATCTTTTCCATGAATGGTGGCTTTGGATGGCAAGGACGGCAAAGTCAGATGGGAGATATTTTCCTTTAACCTTTTCAACCTTCTTTCCCTTTTTCCATCGTCAAAAATCAGTCAACAAGTCAAAAAACGCTTTCTGTTCTCATTCCGAAGATAAGTGGCTCATTCCGAAGAGATTGTATTTCTCATTCCGAAGATGTCCGCTCATTTCGAAGAGACTGTATTTCTCATTTCGAAGATGTCTGCTCATTCCGAAGATCTTCGGAATGAACAACTATGTGCTCTTCAAGTGATTTCATCTGCATTTCTCAGGTGGGTTAGCTCTCAGGATCATATTGCAATAGCCTTCATCCCTCTCCATGTGTGAATTCCATGCCTTGCCATTCATTGGTAGCTTGCTGGAATTTACATGGTAAATTACTGCATTTTCCAACTCTGCTGCACAGTTGTAAAATATTGGCATTTCTTGCAAATTCAAACAAATTAGAACATGGAAAAATTATTCAAATATCAACATGAAGGAGTACATCAAGTTGCTACTGAATTTATACACTTCATTCACCAAGTAACCATGTTGAAATAGTGCAATAGTGCTGCACAATTGTCCCTGCTCTGTTATACCCTATTGCTGCCTATTTAGACCATGTGGGAATGCTTCTAAATAGGTCAGATGTCTTCTGTAGTCCTTCTGAACTCATTCCATCCATATCCTCATGCTTTGCTTGACAACTTCAAGGTGTTCCTATAAAGTGACAGCTTGCTGATTTTTATATGGCTGTTTTTTTTAGATTTTCAGATTTATGATAGTCCTAATAATTTGGCTTCAATGTGGACTTCAAACAAGTTGAAGGGCAGGAAAACATTCATAAACCATTGCGAATTTAATGGATATCAGCATACCACATTTGGCTGTTTGAAATGCATATTTTTATTTGCTACTTAATCAAGCAAAAGCAGTCACAAAATGCTGAAAATAGTCAAAAACAGAGATATAATGATCCTAACATAAAATCATGCAAACACTTAACAAATATATATTCTAATCAACTATTTGGCATTTAACTTAATAATATGACAGTTTTTATATGTCAAACATAGTGTAAAAATGAGGCATTTTCAGGCCTCATCAGAAATAAGCTAATAGTATAATATCTGATAGAAATATGCCTATTGTGATGCCATGACTAACTCTACCACTACTGTTCTACTCCTTGAGGATTGACCTAAAGTCATACTCCTCGACTGATGGGACCATGACTATGTCTGGTATGACGATCCATATCCCTGCATCCAAGCTACTTGAGCCTAAGCCTAGCTCATAAGAGTATGTGCCTATGTGAGCTATCCCTCCAACTACTAGATGTGACTCACCTTGAATAGTGATTTGATTCCTTAGACTATAATTCTCTACTCATAGGGCAACCAACTCTATTACGTTGCTCGACTCTTCCACCTCTATAGTAATGCCCTTTTCAGGTGAATCTGGTCTCAGGGCAACGTGGGTCTCTCGCTATGGAGAAGGCACTATATAATCTAGTGGAGGAACATCCTGCTATGAGCCTCCCTCCTACTAGCATCGTCCCCTATCTCCCTCGATCCTAAGATTCCATTGATTAATTTCCTATGACCACAATCCTCCTCTCGTCTGAGGTCCCTCTCTCTATGGTGACCTTTGTCTCTACCTCTACCCTTCCAATATAGCAAAATATCATCTAGATACCTCTCAAAATACCTCCTACATCTAACCAATTATGCCTCTCTCCCAAGTAATCCTCGTAGGAAATATGTTATCATACCAATAATTATAGCTATCCACCATACCTGCACTGCAACAATGACTACTGCATCATCCTCATCCACCTCAATAACAATAAACCTATTGAGATCTAGTACCCCACTAGTGGTCATCAAATCTCATACAACCTGAGAATAAGTAAAATATTAAACCTTTGGAATACCCTATACCAATATAATATAACAGAGCACTTGATATGCCCAGTGTAGCTCTATATTCCCTCTATCCATACAAAGTCATCGTACTTGCCTCACATTAGCTAGCTCAGATCTATCATCCTCCCATCCATGGTGCCCTCTCCAAGGTCTCCAACAAATTTGTACCATGATCAACTCATCAATAGTCTGTATGGCCTCCTCTAGGCCACCTTCCCTCCTTACTCGACCAACCAATAGACCCCAATAGAATATTGTAGGCCATCCATCCTCTATATCCTGAAGAGGAAATCCTATCGATCTCCTCACTACGATGTGATCCTAGCACCATACCTGAATAAATGATGTAAGCACTAAGCTAGTGCCTTTATTGTACATGACCCTAAACAAGGTGTGGTACAAGCAATACAAAATATAGAGGCCTTAAGAAAACCACATACTGGTATCTCGTATGTCCACTACGACCTCTACTAACCCCCATAACAAGTGTCTACCACTCTAGTCACATGCTAAAAGCTCTCCCACTATATCTACCAATACCACTATCAAGGCATATATTCCATCTACTACAATGAGTCCATCTATACTGACTTTGCTATTCTCAATGGAAAAATATGGATCTCCTATCAATATTTGTATGGCCTAACCTTGGGCCAAGGACTGGTATACAAACTATCCTCTAATAGGAACTTTGAGGATCCTCCACACATCCTCCAGAGTAGGGGCCATCTCCCTCATCAACAGTCAAAAAGTCAATGAACCTAGATATCATCAGTTAGCTAAAGTAGTAATTAGACTATAGTCTACCTCTATGTATGGCATTTCAACCATGTGATTAAGCCCTACTACTTTCAAAGTATACCTATCATCCACACTAAGAGCTCAAACATGATTCTCAAAATTGACATGTCACCACTCGCGACCCTTAAGTAATCCTCCTTGCAAAATAAAAAATAAAAACAGATTAATTATAAAAATTACAGAAAAATAAAACTTTTATTAAAATTTTTTACAACTTTAGTCCTAAATTACAAATTCGGATGCACGAAAATAATTGTACATCTAAATTTGCAAAATAAGACCTACTATGAACAAAATTGGAGGTATGAATTCATTTAAAAAGGTTTGAATTTATCAATTTGGATGTATTTTTTAATGAATTCAGATGTCTAAATTTGTTGCAATGATCCAAATTCATCATTGCGGTCATGTGAGGGAAAGCCACATCCAAAAATAAAAAATCCTAATTTTAGATCAAAAACATTCAAAAAAGAAGTGATAAAATCACTTAGCCTAATATTCTTGTCATTGCCATCATTCCTGGCTCAAACTTTGTCTGCTCAATGCACTATGGTAGCCATTTATCCATTTTTCTCTAGAGAAAAATTTGCTAACACTAAAAATAAAAATGATTTAGGGTTTTTAGCCCCAATTTCCATTTTATGCTCTTTTTACCCCTTTTTCTTCGAATTTTGAGTTTTGTAATAAATTGCAAATTTATTACAAAGCTTTAAGGGTGTATCCACGATAATAAACATAACAAATTTTAGTTTTTTGTAGCATAACATTCCTTTTTGCTACATCTTTATTTAATGCATTTATTGTTTATAAATGTGCAAAGAAGGGGAAAAATGTAGATGCTAAATTTTGTCACTTTAAAATTCCTAATTTATATTAAAATATCTTAGTTATCCTAACATGAAACTTATCCTCAAATACCCCTGCCTCAATATTCATACCAAAAAATTAAAAAAATAGCTTAATTTTTCCCTTCTCGATAATTTCAAAAAATTATGATGAATTTGGACGTATCCGATAAAATCAGATGCATCTAAATTCATCCAAATCCTACGTGCACCTAATTTAGGCACCCAGTTGGATTTTGAACCTAATATAGACATTGTCAGATTCCTAAATAATTTTGAACAATCCACCAAAATTGGATGGATCCAAATTTATCTAAATAGAGCCAAAACCTAATTTGGCTTAACAACCCTACCTAATCTTGCCAACCTACCTAATTCTTTGAACTATAGCAACCATTTAAACCCCCAACCTCACATCAAATAGTTTGGATGGTGATTTTTGTAGAAGAGCTTGGATTGTAAAGAAGAATTTGGAGCCTTTTTGCAGGTTGCAGTGAAGAAATTTGTAGTTTTATCATCATCCAAGGAACACACAAACATGAAGATATTTTCAACACACACGAATCTAGTTTACATTTAGTAATTATTTGAGTTTTACATCATTTGTACAAATTTGGATGCATCCAAATTTATCACCTTGCATATAATTTATTTTTTTGTTTTGTAGGACTAGTCGTTGGATTAATTTTGGCTACATCTAAAATCAAACATAGCGTCTGAAATCAATCATTGTGTTCAAATACATACTAGTGGCCCATTGGGGGGAAAATTTTGACTATCATATTATTAATTACTTCATATTTATTGTGCATTCTATTTGTTTTTTCAATCTTTACTACATCTTATTGTTATCATTAGATAAATAACATCTAGAATCATATGTTTCATATTTAAATAATTAATCATTCATTTTCTTTATGGTTGGCTAAAAGAACCAAGGGGATTTGACTGTCACAGACCATGATCTACTATGGCTTATGTAGTTCCCTCATCTCTGATTTCAAATTTTAGTATTCTATTGTGCAATTATAGGTTTCTAACACATTTGTACGCATCCAAATTCATATGACAAATTCATACGATCGAATTCATCTTGTGTATGTTTGAATTCATCTTGTACATCTAAATTAATCATAAATTAGACATCTAGGCTAGGTAAGAACTCAAACCTATTTTTTTGTACTCAGATTTATATTTTTCTATCTTATATGCATGTATGTTTAATCAAAAAACAAAAAACACCCAAAATGTAGACTTTATTACACTTTTCATAAAATATAAAAATACAAAAAGAAAACATGCTAGCATAAAGAAAACCTTTATCTATTAGTTAAAATTTGTAATGCTTTCTAGATATATTTGTATGCCTTGTTTTCATTTGAAATTGAATTGCATGTAGCTAGGTAGAAATTGCATTTTGGCCAAACCCTAGGTGTATGCTTTCAAAACAAAGAAAATAAAAACACATCAAACTACTACCTCACCTAGGCGTGGAAATCGCCATAGCAAGTATTTCCTAGTGAACCCATAAAATTCATTGATGAATACCAAGGAGAGTGCAACACAAGAAATTCTCATTTGAGGTGTAGATACTTCATTTTTCCTTTCTCTTTTAGGTGCATATTCATTATCCTGGAATAAAGGGGTGCACAAATATTGGGTTTGCACAAAATAACAAAAAACTAGGGAGACAACACAAAGATGAGGGAAATGTTACATTTCCCAAAAAATTTGTAGGGAATACCTTATTGGTGTTTCCTAATACTTGACCAAGTGGTAACCTTTCATAGGGTTATGTTTCTCTAATGATCACTAAAACAAATTGTGATTCCCAATGCACTGGTTCTGCATAATACAATTCTTTATTTACTAGCCATAAAATTGCGGCATGACAGGCACACCTAAGCTAGGATATCTCATGAAAATCATCCTATGAATATGTAGTGGCTAGACCATATTACATTATATTTAAGGTACCACTTGTAACTCATTTGGTGTTGTACACACTGGCTTAGAATTACAATGGAATCGTAATTCTTATTGTCTTGCCTGAGCTTTTGAACTCTCAGGTCTTTGAAACCTAGGATGGCAAAGACTTTTGCCACCATATTGCATCATCCAGGAGATGAGCTATTAGGGGCCTCATATTTTAATACTGTCCCTTTTTTATATTGCCCAACTATAGTAATCTCATGGTTGACTCTTCCTCCACCATTGGATTCTTCTCCCGCTCATGGAAATCCATGTCCTTTCCCATATCATGTTGAGTCTAGAGTTGATTTATCACATTGTCCTCATGGACGTGGTCACCGTGGTACACCTACTCCTAGTATGTGCTTACTACATGATCTGACACCATATCCTAAAAGGAAATTATTGGATGGATCCTCCACATCAGAAATTTTTCAGCTTTGATAGCTTTCTTATAAATTTATGGGAAATTATTGCATCATAAGGAATGAGTGAGCTAAGGTTTAGTGGGTGTGATGGGAGTGAGGATTTGAATTTTTTGGGCAGGAATCTCAGCCAAGGTGCTAGAGGTAGAGCAGGTATGGAAGAGGTGGGTGGGAACCTCAAGCATGGATCAAGTGAGGATACAAAGGAAGACAGTCAAGATGTGGTAAATTTGGAGGTGGGTATCACATGGGGGCTCGACCCTCCTCAGAAAAACCTTACCAAAAAAGATACGAAGGACAATGCGAGGCCCAAGAAGTGGTTGTATTTTACTGAGACTCTTAGAGGAAAAATAAATGAGGTTCTCTCTCTTTCACCCCTAGTTCCAATAAATAATAAAATTTTGACCCCGACAAGTTCCATGAGCCCTTTTCTTTCAATGGAAGAATTCTCCCTGGTAGACAAGCTTTTGGGAGGTAGGTCAGATATGGAGACTATTAGGGCTTGGGCGACGGGTAAATGGTGATTTATAGGTAGCTTTGAGTTGGTAGCTCTAACTTAAGGGTTCTTCATTATCTATTTTAACAATATGGAGGATGCTAACCATATTTTAACAGGAGGTCCTTGGTTTTTGGGCAAAAAGAGCCTTTTTCTTAGACAATGGGTTGAAGATTATGACCTTGAAAATAAAAATATTAATATTGCCCCTATTTGGGTTCATCTCCCAAGTCTACCTACCCAGTTATTCAATGAATATTTGTTGCAAGGAATAGCTAAAACTATAGGGTACCTGGTCTCCATTGACCATGCGACCTTGGCTAGGACAAGGATGACTCATGCACGAATCTGCATAAATGCTAATTTGGATAATAAATTTCCAAGGTTTGTGGAGCTAGAGTATGGAGAATACTATCGAAAATAGCTGGTAGAATACGAGAATAGACCAAAATTCTATGCAGAATGTAAAAATCAAAAACATCTATGCAATCAGTGCCCTAACCTGGCAATGAATAGAGAAAAGTAGAAGTAGGGAATGCTAGACAAAGGAAATTTGTGGAGTTTCCCTGGCAGATGCAATTTCAATTAGGAAAACTATGTCTACCAAAATAATAAAAGAGAGGGTGCAGGGTCCCAACAAGACAAAGGAAAATAATAAGTTTTTGGCAACAAAAATACTCAAGTAAGTTCCAATCATCTAGTTTCAAATAAATTTTCAATTCTATCCAATATGGGAGTAGGAGGATTATCGAAAGACATGGAAGCCCAGAACCTTCAGGCTAACCTTTTTGACTCTCTAGAATCCCCATCCAAGTCAGGATCCTCAAACCCTAATGCTGAAATTACTGTAAGGCCCATGGGCATCACAAATCCAAATCCTAATGCCCAATATCTAGAATCCCCATCCAAGTTAGGATCCTTAAATCCCAATGCTAAAAATACTTCAAGATTAGTGGGCATCCCAAAGCCAAACCCTAATGCTGAAGAACTTAGGAAGAAATTTGAGGTATTGGAAAATAAAAAATCTCATCTCCCTAACATGATCACCAGGAGCCGGGTGAATCCTACTAAGGGGCCATCCCACAGACCAGGGGAATACAGGAAAAAAGGAGAAGATTTAGATGTAGGAGTGGAGATATGTGAAACTCTTCAAACTAAGGAATACGACAATCTGGTTTTGCAACAAATTCCTCCCCCTAGTTTAGTCCTAAACAAACCAGGAGCATTGTGAAGTCTCCTATAGATTTTGGCAGTGAAAAAGAAGAGGGAGAATATCAAATGCTAAGCATCAAAAAATTAAAACTGATAATGACATTACCAATAGAAAACATAGAACCTTGTTTCAATAGGTTATTCCAGGTTCTGAAGGAAAACCCCCTCAAGGTATGGGGAGAGGAAGAAATACCAAACAATCTAAATTAAGTTCCTCTCATGGAATGTGTATCGCCCAAATTTTTTGCACCCTTACCTTCAGGCTAAAGGATCCATGCCCGAAAGGGGGATGCGAGAAGGATGGGACAATACCTCGAATGGAGAGGCCCTTTGAAGGTCACGCCTCTCGGGGGAGGGGTATAAGGGTGAATTTTTGATGGATGGTGGGGTTCACCAGGAAACTTTAAGTGGCAGTTTCCACGCCTAGGTTGAGAATGGGTTTGATGTGTTCATTTTATATTCAATCATTCAGATTCCTAGGTTGGCCAAAATGAATCTAAGCTATTCTATATGAAATTTCTAGTTTATATGAAGACAACAAACATAAATGAATCCTAAATATAGAAAATATCTAAGATGGAGAAGAGTGCACCTGATTTTTGATGTCTGATGAAGATTCTAAAGCTTGTAGGAGTCCAGATCATCCCGGATATGACAGGATCATCTGTAATTGTACAGAATCATCCAGATCACAGGAGATCATCTGAGATCATCCGAGATCATCAACGACCTGACGAATTCGTCAGAAACCTGCAATCATGAAAATAGACACCAAAAACCAAAAATACAATTGCAAGAATGATACAAAATGATAGAAATAAGAATATAAATGCTTAAATGATAGATCCAGATATCAAATCAAATGGGATGCAATATTTTAATAATTTATTTTGAATTTTATCATGCAAATATGCTAAATGAGGTGAACTCCAAGATGCAAAATAGAAGTGAATTAATCTAATGCACAATTAAATAAGAAAAGAGATAGAGAATGCAAACTCAGGGCTCTGATTGCCCCCAATATGAACTGTAGTCAAAATCATCTGAAATCGTACGAGATCATCGTCGATCTCGACAGGATCATCCAAAATTATGGTTGAATCACCTACAACGATCCGAGCTTCCTCCGGCTGAAACACAGTGAGATCCTGCAGTAAAACCTGAAAACACAAATGCAAATGATAGGGGATAGGATGTTCTAACACAACAAAAACTAAAGTTGTAGGGAAATGATCAGCCAGGGAGATAAACTAGGAAAATCCCAAGTTTATATAGGATTAGGGGGAGGTTAGGAGGTTGGGGATCATCCCAATCTGGGAGATCTCCAACGTAGGAATCTCCAACCGCGTAGACATGCTTCTACCCGAGTTGGAGAGGTTGTTGAAACAGAAGCTAATTATGAAAATTTGGTTTTGGGATGAAATCGTCTGGACGTTCTGTTCCAGATGAATTCATCCGATTTGGGATGATATCGTCAGATCGGCGATGATATCGTCCAACGGTCAAAACAACTTCTAAAAATGGCACAAAAAATGAGGTGAGCGGTTAACGGGCGATTTTGGGGTTAAAATTCAAATTTTTTACTTTTTACTGAGGGTTTAACTGTGCCAATTTTAGGGTGCTACATTTTGCCCCCTCTTTAGCAAATTTTTTGAGGAAAATGCGTTAAAGACGAGTTCTTCACGCTTTACGAGAAAGCAAAAATTTATTCCATTTTTTAGACGACGATTCTAGGTCGAATCGTACAACTGTTTGCTATGGTGCCCCCTCCGAGTTTTTACCCAAATCGAACGTTTGAGGTAAAAGCGCGAAAAAGCAAAAATTAAAAAAAATGTTGTTTTTAAATAAAAATAAGAAAAATAGGGTAAAACCCTAATTCATTTTTACTGTTCACTTTCGCTGTTTCAGAGCTCTGCAGGCGAAATGGTGGAAATGACACACAGATCGACAGAGGTCCGACGCGGGTTGCGGGTAAGGATCTAAACCTAGTGTACTATGTTTTTAGCTTGATTTGTTTAATTTTTTACTTGAATTTTAATTATTTTTGGGCATCGCGATCGTTTTTAGGCCGTCGACGACGTCGGGATGAAATCATCCCTATATCACCGATTTCGTCTGAGGACAAAATCGAAGAAATAGGGGTGATCCCGTCCAATAAGGGGCGATCCCCAAATTGAAGAATCGGAGACGATTTCATCCTATTAAGGATGATTTTGTCTAGATTTGGTACGATATCATCCAATAATGGGCGATATCATTTTTTTATGAGATGAAATTGATTTTAATGATTATGTATTAATGATTTTTGTTGTTTTATTGTTTATTTTGTAGAGGGGATTGCTAAAGAGTCGAGAGTGGAAATACGGAGGTCTAAGGGATGACTTAGCCATGCTCGATCAGGCCGAGCGAGACAGACTAGTAGAGGTCGGGCTGCAGCATGTGGTAGAGATGCCACAAATTCCTACAAACATGGGGCTACTGACAGCCCTAGCAGAGAGATGGTATCCGGAGTCATCCTGCTTTTGACTATCGACAAGGGAGATGACTCCCACTCTAGAGGATGTATGGAGGATCTTGAGGATCCCCATACATGGGCGGTTCATGACTCCTTCGGCCAATCAGGGCCATGCCATGATGAGATTGTGTAGTGACCCAAGCTTCGCCCTGGAGAAGGGCGGAGTGAACATCGAGGCTTTGAGGCAGATGCCTGGGGCATCTCGGTTGACCCAGGTTTTGGTAGGGGTGGTGGGTGGCCTTCTTCTATGCCACCAGAGTGGATGCAGGTTACCATGGCTCCTCTCAGATGTGGTCTACGACATGAGAGACCACGGATATAGGTTTGCTTGGGGTAGCTTTGTACTATGTCGCTTGTATAGGATCCTTTATGGGGTCGTATACAAGGGAGGTCGATGTCTGGTGCTGACATCACTGCTACAGGTTTGGTGTTGGGAGCACATTGTGGTGTGGAGGCCGGTAGGGCTTCCACTGATAGGAGTTGACCGGGAGAGACCCTAGGTTTTCTATTGGTGGCTCCAGAGAGGGTCACAATGATGGATAGATCTATCGATGTCCCGGAGGTTACTAGATGACCTCACCCTAGATCAGATCACCTAGAGACCATGGAGAGAGCATCCAGGGTGGGTAGAGGATGGACAGGAGTTGGCTCACATCAGGTGAGTCATCTAGTTGAGGATAGAGCGGGGAGAGGTAGAGCTCCACCGCTATGACCAAGTTTTGAGGTAGTTTGGTCTACAACAGGGGATCCCTTCTCTTAGGGATTATGAGTACTCCCAGACTGTGTGGGATAATACCACATTGAGTGGGGCTCCAGACATGCAGCGGTTCTGGAGTCAGGACGTTGATGATGCCCCCATTCAGCCAGTGGATGGGGATAACATGGGGGTAGCAAATGGGTATGATGCCTGGTATGCAGGCATCCACCCTCCTCGGATGATGAGGGCATAGGGTCCGATGCATGCTATAGTGCAATGGATGGAGAGGCAATGCCAGGCTACCATCGGTGCAGTGAGGGGTCATGGAGGGAGGGATCAGCGATGGCCTCCTCAGGAGAGACGTCGAAGAGTACCACAGGCTCTAGAGAGACAATAGTAGCCAGAGAGGAGGGAGAGACTCCCTTCTCAGCAGAGGGATAGGCCACCATCACCCGATAAGGGCAAGGGTGTCGAGGTGGGGGAGAGCAGCGAGATGGTGGCTCTCCGGGTGGAGAATGCCCGCCTACGAGCTCAGGTGCAGACTCTTTAGGATGAGGCTACATGGCTCAGGGCTCGGAGTGGAGGGGCGAGCATTTTGGAGCTGGCATGGGCTGTTGTGCAGACCATGTTCTACCAGGGGTTGTACTATCATGTGGTTCCAGAGGAGTAGAGGATACCGCTGCCAGCCAGCATTACGAAGCCGATCAGGATGGGGTCATCGAGGACATCATCACGATCGACGTCGAGGACCCACGACATAGGATGGACTGTGATGGGACCACCTCCTCCACCTCAGGGTGGGAGAGGAGATGAGGCTGAGAGCTCGAGGGCTTCTCGAGACTAGCTGCTCATTGGTACATAGACCATATATTTTTGAGAGGATTGAGTATGCCAGGGTATAGATTGTGGCATACCAATCCATTTTGATATGATGTATAGACTTCTTGATATATATATATATATATATATTTATTTTTTTTTTTTTTTTTTTTGTGATATGACTTGTGCATATGTTTTATGATGCTTTAATATTTTAATGGTTGATTGATTATTCATGTAATTATGTCGTTGAAAATATTATAATTTTATGTCATGCTATAAAATTTAAATGAAATAATCTGATGTAAACAAATTGGTTGTTGTGGTATGATTTGATGAAAAATAAAGTGACTTCTAACAATAATTTCAAAGGACATTGTCATTGTTACATGACCATTTCATGGAGTCGCCGCTCGCTAGGTCATCAAGCTAATCCCGTTATGAGAGAAATATTGCTAAAAGTAAAAGGGTGCTTAAGAGACTTTCTTAAGACTTTGTGTTGTGATGATGAAAAATGATGATGGTGATGATTTGTTTTCAGATTTCCATAAAAATATTATGCATGAAATATTAAAAATATGATTTTTTCTAGGCATAAAATTCCTAAGTGTGATAGAAATTTGAACAATTGCCTAGGAATTATACCATCATCGCAAAACTGAATGTCGACATAATGAAATGAAATAGAAAAGTTTTCGTTCTTTTTTTAAAGCACAATTGTGTAACATAATGATTTAAGCCATATGCTTTTTATGGATTAAATAAGTGGGAAATAAAATTAGAACGATGGCTTGCGCTAGGCATAGAATTTTAGGTATAGACTTATACCATCATCACGAAATCCAAAGAAGAAATTGATGTAATAGTTTTATTGCATAGTTGATTTTTGATTTTGAGATAAAAAATATAAAAATGAGGACTTGCACTAGGCATAAATTCCAATTTAGGTTTAGGAACTATACCATCGTTGCGAAAGTCAAAAATATATACATGTGACTTTATTGCTAGATTTTTGTACATGTTTTGAAAGAAATTTTGGATTTTTGAAAAAATGTATTTAATTGATTTTACGCTAAGCAGATATTCTCAAGTAAGAAAATCAAATTATTCCAGAAGATTTGCATAAATATTTTAAATTATCTCAAAGACAAAATTTAGATTTATAAGGAACCCCATGTGCATATGTGAGTTCATTGCCGATCTTGATCTATCATAATGATACAAAATCTCTCAAACACAAATGTGTGTGCAATTGTATTGTTCATTTACCAATTTTGAGCAAGATAATTTGATACAAGTAATTTGAATTAACCAAATGAGTGTTCGTTGACCATGATTTATATGCATGTAACCGTACCAGACTACTATGTAAGTCGGGTCATCAAGAGCTAGTTGATCCATGAGTGGACATAGGTCTATACAAAAGAAGGTCGCTAATGTGACAGACATATCACCACGCTAGGAGTTACCCAAGGCCAAGCGGGTTGGGCACAAACCACCTGTTATGGGGCTTACCTCATAGTTTTCGAATAATTGAGAATTCTAGGGATTCAAGCTCATTCACCCTTCTTTTCTTTCAAAGGGTAGGGGAAGGGATTTATTGCTTTTTTCTTTTTCTTTTCTTGTTCTCTTTTTTTTTTTTGTATTTTTGCTTGACACTGAGATAATGCTGAGATGGTACAAAATGATACTGAAACAATGCTTCTTTTTCTCATGATTTTTTTTTACTTTCCCTTTTTTTCTTTTTCTTCCTATACTAGGGATACTTGCTCGGATTGGCTATAGAGCAAGGGATTTTTATTCTGGGCAGGGGTGAGCTTGTCCTTTTGTCAATTCTCAAAGATTCTAGACCATGTGCATGATAGGATAGCAGGGGAAACTTTTTGCTCAAGAGACCACTTCTACTATGTAGCATCATTTTGAATTTGCAATGAAATCATTTTAATGTGAAAAGGTGTACTTGGTTCAAGTAAATAACAAGATCAGTTCTCTATGCTCAAAACTTTATTTAATTCAACTGTGGACTTCGATATAAGAGAGATTAATAATCATACCAAATAATATCAAGATATTTATTCATGTGAGTGTGAAAGTGAGGGATTCCAAATAAATGCTAATTTATCCAAAATAACTAAAAATATAATTGCAATACTTCAAGAATTGATAGGTGCAAAAATAGAAGATGTTTTTGAGGATTTTGATGATTTTGATTTTTTTATATTTTGATTTTAATTTATGAATTAAGATAATACATAATATTACTATTTTTGAAATTTTTATATGAATTACTAAAAGAAGACAATATGTATAATATATACAGTGACGAAATTACCAGATTTATGCATAATAGTGCTTAAGGTGCATAATGTTCATAGGTTCTTTAAGATCTTTACCATCTAAGGTAGCTAATCTGTATGCTCCCGATCCAAATTTAGCAGTGATAATATATGGCCCAAGCCAGTTAGGCTCGAATTTGCCTTTAAGGTCTTTAGTTGCATTAGTATTTTTTTAATTTTCTTTTAAGACGAGGTCATCGATCTCAAAGGATCGATTATGGACTTTCTTGAGATATGCTCGTTTGAGCTTGTTCTGGTAGGCACGAAGATGCTCCAAAGCATTAATGTGCTTCTCATCTAGGAGTTCCAGCTGACTAAATATTCCAGCATGATATTCATCTCCTACTTCAGTATCTTGAAGTAGCAGAGCCAAAGAAGGAACTTCTAATTCAAAGGGAAAAACAACTTCAGTGCCATAAACCAAAACAAAAGGTGAAGTGCCCATGGGAGTACGAATGCTAGTTCGATAAGCCCACAAAGTAGGATATAATTGAATGTGCCAATCACGGCCATATTTATTGACCAGTATTTTGAGGATTTTAATTAATGTTTTATTAGATGCTTTTGCTTGGCCATTACCCTGAGGATAATAGGGAGTGGACCAACGATGTTGAATTTTATATTTGTGACATAGTTTCTTTACATATTTATTTTTGAAACAAGTTCCATTATCTGAGATGAGATTTGCAGGAATTTCGAACCTACAAATAATTTGATTAAAAATAAATTTGGAAACTTGAGTTCTAGTGCAAGAAGCTAAGGGCATAGCTTCAACCCACTTCGTAAAATACTCGATGGTGGTTATGATGAATTTGTGTCCATCAGATGACACAAGATTGATTTTTCTGATGATGTCTAAGCCCCATTTTGAGAAGGGCCAAGGAGATGAAATAGCCTATAGTTCTTGTGCAGGCGCATGGACAAGGTCAGCATGTTTCTAGCACTTGTCACAATGGTGCACGTAATCATGTGCATCATTCTCCATGGTAGGCCAAAAATATCCTATCCTAAGGAGCTTCTTAGCAATGGCGCTACCACTAAAGTGTCCCCCACAAGATCCATCGTGGGCTTCACTCAAAGCTGATCTAGACTCTTCTAGATTCAAACATCTCAGTAGGATACCTTCAAAGGATCTCCTATATAAGGTATTGCCAATTATGATGAAGTGACTTGCTCGTCTACGTAATAACCGATGTTGGTTTCTATTAAAACCTTCAAGGAAGGTCCCATTTTGAAGAAAATTGAGGATATCAATGTACCAAAGTTCAGGAGTAGTTTCGTTGATTAGAAACATGTCCAAAGGTTCCAAGCATGATTTAGTTGAAGCGGGTTCCTGGAGTCGACGAATAATGATGGTAGCATATTCGTCATCTAACTCCAAGGGTAAAAGAGATGCAGCTACGGCCATAGCGTCAGCCACACGATTGCTAGTTCTAGGAATAGCTTCCAAGGTAACTTGATCAAATAAAGATATTAATTGTAATACATATGCTTTATATGGGCACAATTTATCATCTCTAGTCTGATAAAAATCATTAATTTGATTTATAACAAGTTGAGAATCATCGAAAACTAATAGATTTTTAATTTTTAGTGCTAGGGCTGCTCGTAATCCAAGGATCAGAGCCTCATATTCAGCAATGTTATTAGTACAGGCAAACATTAATTTAAAGGATAGAGGTATGAGATGTTTCTATGGAGATATCAAAATAATACCTGCACCAGCCCCACTCATACATCGAGCTCCATCAAAGTATAAGGACCATTGCTCTGAATGATCTACCTCTAGTTTAAGGCATTCGTCAGGAAACTCAATGATGAGGGGATGGGTGGATTCTAAGGGTGCAACAGCTAATTGATCTGCTATGATTTGACCCTTAACAGAATTCTATCCTATAAACATGAGTTCAAACTCGCTTAGCGCAAGAACCCACTTTGTTGTGCGACCAGATAAATAAGGTCGACTCATGAGATACCGCAAGGGATCGAATTTAGCAATAACGTATGTTTTTTGACTGAGCATATAATGGCATAGTTTCTATGTAGAAAATATGACTGCTAGACATAACTTCTCTAATGTTGTGTAGTGGGTTTCATAACTAATTAATGTTCTGCTAATGTAATAATTAGCACGCTCTCTTTTCTCATCATCAAGTTGAGCTAACATAGCTCCTAAAGCAAAATATGAAGCAAAAATATACAAGATAAATGGGCGATCAGGTTTAGGTGGTGAAAGTATAGGTGGGTTAAGAAGATATTGTTTGAGGAGTTCAAATGCTTCCTGACATTCATCATCCCAATGGAAAGAGACATCCTTCTTAAGAAGCTTAAGAAAGGGTCCAGTTTTATCCGCCAGCTTATCGATGAAGTGATGGATAGCTTGAAGCTTACCTTGTAGACTCCATAATTCAGATATATTTGTAGGTGTGGGCATATCAGTGATAGCCGTAATCTTGAGAGGGTCAATTTCGATGCCACGTAAAGAAACTATAACCCCCAATAATTTACCTGACTTAACTCCGAATATACATTTGGTTGGATTCAATCGGATAAGATATTCCCTTAACCGATCAAATACTCTTCTCAAGTCATCTAAATGGTCATCTTCTTCAGTAGAATGAGCTATAATGTCATCTACATAATCGTGTAGTATATCATGCATCATATCATGAAAGATATAAGTCATGGCTCGTTGATAGGTTGCACCTACATTCTTCAACCCGAATGGCATCACTTTCCAACAAAAAGTCCCCCAAGGGGTAATAAAGGTTGTTTTAGCCTGATCTTCAGGAGCTATCCTGATCTGATTATAACCAAAAAATCCATCCATTAAAGATATCATTCCACTCCTAGCAGTAAAATCAATGATCTGATCCATATTGGGAAGGGGAAAATCATCTTTAGGGCATGCAACATTAATATCTCTAAAGTCTATACAAACCCTAACCTTAGTAGTTTCTTTCTTAGTTACTGGAACTACATTCGAGATCCATTCAGCATAATCAATGGCTTGTATGAAAATAACATTCAAGAGTTTTTCTAACTCCCCTTTGACTAGTAAGGCCACTTTAGGATGCATTTTTCTAAGCTTCTGCTTAACAGGTTTAGCATCCGGGTGCACTACTAGGTGATGCATAACTACAAAAGGGTCTAATCCTGGCATATCTTCATATGTCCAAGCAAAGACATCTTCATATTCTTTAAGAAATGCAATGTATTTATCCTATTTTTCTTGACTCAATTTTGATCCAATGTTGATTATGTGGGGGTTATCCTCGGTTCCAATGTTAATTTTTATGACATTTTCTACTTCCATGTGTAGATCTCTCTCAAAATTAGGTGGGGTGGGTGAAACACCCAATTCTTGTAATTCTTCCAAGGTTAGCTTGGATAATTCGTTTTGAGGAGTCATGGCCTCAAGTTGGGCTATACTAGGTATAGAGCCATCAAAATAAAATCCATTATGTAATAATTCCTCAATGGAGACATCATGAAAGATATCTCCCTCCAACTCATCGTCGGATTCAGCGATCATCTCAGGATAAGCTATAGATAGCATATTACATGTGAATGTTTTATTTATTAAATGCAAGGCATCGCGTTCATCTAAAAAATCTTGGTAACATATAAGATGGTCATCATCCTCAAATGGGAATGGCTGACCCTTACTAGAAAATAGGCCCACACCACATCGAGCGGGCCACGCTTCTACCTCAAAAGGTTCTTTCATACCATTCTAGAAAGGTCCCAAACCTTTCCCTTTATATCCCAATTTTAGCATTATAGGTTTGGCTTTAATATATTCATTAGTAAAATAACATCGAGCATATCCATCATAATGAGTTCTAATGTTTTTGGGTATTCTACCCTAGTCATATCCCTTATAAATAAAGGCACAACTCTCGACTTGGTAAATACTTCCCATAGGCTGTGGGAGGCCCAAGGTACGAGGAGATGGCAGCAAATTATTTAAAATAAGGGAATCTTGCATAGAAGCATTCATTTCTTCTGATATAAGAATTTTAGATAGATCGGGTAAGAGTTCATCAGTAAGAGCATAAGAGGTAGAAGGAACATTCCCTACATCTTTTGATGTGGAAAATATGACTTTGGTGGATGTAGACGGTGTAGAGGAGTCGATAGATGGGTCTATTAAAGGTATGGAAGTTATAGGAGTAGAACAAGAGACATTGGTTGTGAGATTAGGATCTTTCTTAGGTCCTAATGCGGTTTGTTCAGAAGATGGTTGAGCTATATGTGAAGGTGCAACTGATGGAGAAGAAGTAGATGACTTTGTGGGTGTAAGTTTCACATGTTTAGATGGATAATGAGAATTAGGATGTGTGGATGACAGAGTAGGGCAAAATTGAACTCCAATAGGTTCTACCAAAGCACACATATCAAAGGGTCTTGGATCACCATGAATGGTAACCAACTGATTCTTAAATTCAAACTTAACACATTGATGTAAGGTTGAGGGAACAACTCACATCGCATTGATCCAAGGACGACCCAAGAGTATATTGTACGATGCAGGGCAATGTACAATAAACACGGTCGTATCCAAGGTTCTTGGACCAACCTGCAATGGAATGGTAATAACTCCACATGTTTCTTGTGTTTCGTCATTGAAAGCTTTTATGATCATATCAGTTCTTTTCATTTCCTCACTTCTAAACCCGAATCTTTGGTAGAAGTCAAAAGTGCAGATATTTAAAGATGAACCATTATCAATCAAAACTCATTTGATTGCTACATCTCCAATTAAAGCAGTAATATACAAGGGGTTATCTTTATGTAAACTATGTTGAGGTATGTCTCTATCCCGAAAGTCAATACAATCAACTTCACGAGTTATTATAGTATTAGCCATGGCTTTAGGTTGAATGTCTTGTGGTACCATCATCTGGCTTAATGTGAGCATTAATTCATCTCTATGTGTAGGAGAAGATCTTAAAAGGTCCAAGAGGGAAATTCTAGCTGTAATATTTGATAATTGTTCATTAATATTATAAGGAGGTTTAGGTTGAACATTAGGTGCATGATTCCCTTTATTAGGAACCTTCAAAACAAATGGAGTTGATCCACCATTCTGAATTTGATCTTGTTGATAATTTTGAGCCTATTGTCTAGTAACAACTCCGATGGTACCCACAATATTATTCTACGGATGATGAATGGGTCTTGGTCTAGCATTTATAGCTAGCTCATTAGAAAGTAATCGGTGAGACGATGGTCTAGTAGTGACTCTTCTTGGAAATGGTTCTTCTGGAACCATATAACTTGTGATAGGGTGAATAGTATCTGATTCATCTTCAGAACTATTCGATTGATTTGATGTGATTTCCATATCACTCTCAGTCTCGTATTCTGTATCACTAAGATCAGGTATCTGAATATTATATAGAGGCCTGGTTGTAACCATGGATAAATTTGTGTCAAATATTTCTAGATCATGAGCAGGTAAATGCCCACTAATAGTTCCTACATATCGGGCAGGAGGAGGGACATTATGATGTTCAATTTGATTAGCTACCTCCTTACCATGTTTTGGTAAGGGATGTTGAAATATGTCTAATGACTGATTGGCATTCTGATTATGGTTTTGTGGGGTGTTCTTTTGAACATTATTAGGAGGATTTTGCTTAGGTTGAAAGGCTTGTACCTCCATCTCATTGTTATCAATCAAGTCCTGTATTTTATGTTTTAATATTTTACAAGAGTTGGTAGTGTGTCTAGGTCCTCTATGGAAGTCACAATGTAAATCTGCTCTATATCCGGGTATAGTTGGATCAGGTTCCCGGATATTTGGTAATTGAATCAAACCTCGTTCTAATAATTGTGGTAGGATAGTTGATAAAGGTTGATTTAACCTAGTAAATTCTCAAGGAGGTCTATCAGGAGGTTTCAATACAAACTTCTTCGTTGTCTTTGCAACATTAACATTAGCAATATTTTTGCTATCGGTGACTCCATCACCCACAACTTGTTTATTCTTATATTGATTTTTGGATGTTTTCTCATTGTCTTTCTTTTTAAGCTAGCCTCTCCTAATGAGAGCATCTTCCACTCTTCGGGCTAAGTCTATAGCCTGATCGAAGGTGGTCAAGGTAGCAGTTGATAATTCGTAAGATAGTTGCTCTTGCAAATTATTAATAAAGATGTCCAACATCTCCCTATAAGGTAACACAAAGTGCAATTTTCCTATCAACTGTCTCCACCTAGCTAGGAAATCAGCAAAGCATTCATCTTTGTCCTGTTTTAAGTTATACAAATCTTTAATGGTCACATGTCTTTTGATGTAGGCACTAAATTGATGAACAAAAGACTCGGAAGTTTCTTCGAAATTCCTCAAAGAATTAGTGGGTAATTGATAATACCACTCTAATGCCATTCCTCCCAAGATTTTTGGGAACATTTTTAGTAATAACAAGTCATCATGTGATATATCATGACATGCTATCCTAAACATGCGAAGATGCTCTATGGGATCTTCGGTTCCTTTATATATGGGAAGAACAGGCATAGGAAAATGTTTAGGATACGGTTGTGCTATGACTATAGGATCTAAAGGCTGACTACACATCTCTCGATAGTTGTACGAGGGATGGTAGGGATCTATCTGGTCCATGCGGGAAACTAGTTGTTTCACCATGGTTTCAAGATTACTAGTTTGTCCACCATATTGGTTCGGTGGGACAAAGGTATGGGATCTATGAGTGTATGATGGTGTGACATAAGGATTAGATGCTATATTGCTATTATGCAAAGTGTTGGTAGGAAGAGTATTATGAAGGGGATTTGTAATAGTATTATGTTGTACCCTAGATTGTTGGTAATTGGTGTTTGGTTTTGTTTTAGGTTTTTGTTGATTTGAGGTAATTTGATCAAGAGCTTGGCGAAATAGAGTAGTAAATGATGGTTTCTTTTGTGTGGGAATGACCCTAGGCTTGTTAACAGGCACTTTAGGTGGTTGGGTAACCTGTTTTTGTTGCATGTTCTGAATCATAGCTGCCATATCCAAATTGGATGGTCCAGCTTGATCACTCTCTTGATCAATAAAGGACAAGGGATTAGTGCGTGTGTGAAATACTTCTTCTAGAGTTGCTTGAGTGTCACTAATTCGATCCTTGTCCATATGGGCTGCTTTATTAAAAACACCAATATTAGTGTTAATGAACTTCCAGAATTGTTCCATGTTTTCAAAAGTGATAGCTCCTCCTGGAGATATTTTAGGGGATGAGGATCCTTCCTCTCTAATAGTTTCTTCTTGTTCATTTCCTACAACAAGCTCTTCTTCTTGCTGGTCTAGGGTTCCTTCTTCTAGAACTTGGTCCTCAGGAGGGACATTTTGGTCAGTTAATGGTCTTCCTAACCAATCTTCATCTTCTTCGGTTTGTTTTCCATTCCTAAGTCTAGGCATTGTGCTAAACTTAGGTTTTAGCAAATATATATACTTATATATATATATATATATATATGTGGTAAGGTTGAGAGGTATATATTTTAACTATATACCTACTATAATACTTTAAAAGGAAAATGTTTTGTTTTTTTTTTTTTTTTTTTTGGTTTGATTATATTATTATTTTGCAAGAATAAAAATAACAAACATCATGCTAGTTGCAAGAAATAACAATAGTAAAAAGAATGACTTAGTTTTCTATGAATAGTTTATGGATATCATTGATAGGGTCAAGTTCATCAAGAGTCATGAAATGCTCCTCTTCAAATTGGAAGTGGTTTTTCAAGAATTTGACAAAGTGTGCTATGGTAATATGATCTACTTCAGACTCTGACATGTAAAAATAAAGTTCATGGCAATACTCTCGATACAAAATAGCTCTAGGAACTCTATTCCATATCTTTCTATCCATAAGAACGACTTCTTGATCCTCTATATGAGATAGAAATTTATGCACTACAACTGCGTTCTCAAGGTATTCCTCAAAGGTGTATAATTCAGAAGACACAAGTGCTCTTTTATCGACTAACCACCTATGGCAAGCTCTCTGAAGTTCATGATACAAAGTCACCTGATCAAGATCCAGGATTCTATCTAGGACAAACCTCTTAATTTGCCTAAGTTCTACAGATCTGGATTCAATAATACTCAATCTCCTATCAAGTTTGTCCCACAAATATTGGGCTCTATTTGTTTGAGGTACTCTAAGCACAAAAGTAATCTCTATGGCCATTAATTGATTTTCAACATTTATGGTGACAACTCGTCTTCTATTATAATCTACCATATAAGTATGATATGCAAATTTAATGGTTGTCTAATGATTCTAGATGTTCTTAATAATGTGTTTTTTTTTTTTGGATTGTTTTCAAAAGGTGTTTTAGTTTCATGTCGGGTTCACCAAAATGTATCACCCAAATTTTTCACACCCTTACCTTCAGGCTAAAGGATCCATGCCCGAAGGGGGATGCGAGAAGGATGGGACAATACCTCGGATGGAGAGGCCCTTTGAAGGTTGCGCCTCTCGAGGGAGGGGTATAAGGGTGAATTTTTGATGGATGGTGGGGTTCACTAGGAAAATTTAAGTGGCAGTTTCCATGCCTAGGTTGAGAATGGGTTTGATGTGTTCATTTTATATTCAATCATTCAGATTCCTAGGTTGGCAAAAATGAATCTAAGCTATTCTATATGAAATTTCTGGTTTATATGAAGACAAAAAACATAAATGAATCCTAAATATAGAAAATATCTAAGATGGAGAAGAGTGCACCTGATTTCTGATGTCTGATGAAGATTCTGAAGCTTGTAGGAGTCCAGATCATCCCGGATATGATAGGATCATCTGTAATTGTACAAAATCATCCAGATCATAGGAGATCATCTGAGATCAGCCAAGATCATCAGCGACCTAATGAATTCATCAGACAAATTCATCAGAAACTTGCAATCATGAAAATAGACACCAAAAACCAAAAATACAATTGCAAGAATGATACAAAATGATAGAAATAAGAATATAAATGCTTAAATGATAGATCCAGATATCAAATCAAATGGGATGCAATGTTTTAATAATTTATTTTGAATTTTATCATGCAAATATGCTAAATGAGGTGAACTCCAAGATGCAGAACAGAAGTGAATTAATCTAATGCACAATTAAATAAGAAAAGAGATAGAGAATGCAAACTCAGGGCTCTAATTGCCCCCAATCTGAACTACAATCAAAATCATCTGAAATTGTATGAGATCATCATCGATCTCGACAGGATCATCCGAAATTATGGTTGAATCACCTGCGACGATCCGAGCTTCCTCTGGCTAAAACATAGTGAGATCCTGTAGTAAAACCTGAAAACACAAATGCAAATGATGGGGGATAGGATGTTCTAACACAACAAAAACTAAAGTTGCAGGGAAATGATCAGCCAGGGAGATAAACTGGGAAAATACCAAGTTTATATAGGATTAGGGGGAGGTTAGGAGGTTGGGGATCATCCCAATCTGGGAGATCTCCAACGTAGGAATCTCCAACCGTGCAAACATGCTTCTTCCCGAGTTGGAGAGGTTGTTGAAATAGAAGCTAATTATGAAAACTTGGTTTTGGGATGAAATCGTCTTGACATTCTGTTCCAGATGAATTCATTCGATTTGGGATGATATCGTCAGATCGGCGATGATATCGTCCAATGGTCAAAACAACTTCTAAAAATGGCACAAAAAATGAGGTGAGTGGTTAACGGGTGATTTTGGGGTTAAAATTCAAATTTTTTACTTTTTACTGAGGGTTTAACTATGCCAATTTTAGGGTGCTACAGAATGTGAGATGCTTCAATGGCCTGCCCAAACATGGGGAAGTTAGTGCAATAATAAATCAAGTGAATCCAACTATTATCATGTTGCAAGAAACAAAAACTAATGAGATTCAATCAAAAAAAGTAGCAAAAAAATCTAGAATCAAGGGGAGATGGTTTTCAAATCAGCCAAAGGAGCGGCTGGAGGCCTAATGACTTTGTGGGATCCCTAGATAGTAGAAGACACCATTATTTAGAAATATGATAGGTTTATTAGTAATTTATTTAAGGAAATAAACAACAACAAGTCATGGATCCTTTAAAATATTTATGTCCCGACTTCAAGTCAAGGGAGAGCTCTACTATGGAAGTACTTAGGCAATCTAAGTGAAATCTTCTATAATATCCCCTAGATTCTGGCTGGGGATTTTAACACTCCTCTTTATCCTTCAAGCAAAATTGGTGGAAATGGACCACCTATCAAGAGCATGGATGAGTTCAATGACTTTTTGAACTCCAACATGTTGATGGATGTAAAAATTATAGGAGTGAATTATACCTAGAGAAATCGATGGATAGGGTGTCATCTCATTCAAGAAAGGTTTGACAGGTTTTTCTATCAAAGGAGGCTATAACTTTGTTTGTTGATTCTACCCTGAAAGCCCTTCCTAAGATTACCTCTGATCATAATCCTATTTTTTTGGATATCCCTAACTCTCTATCCTTAAAGAAACCTTTCAGATTTCAATCTATGTGGATAAAACATTCCAATTTTAGAGATAACTTAATTCAATGGTGGCAGAAGCCTGTCAGGGGTAGTGCAACTTTTAAACTTGTTGGCAAATTAAATTTTGTTAAGGAAAAGCTTTGAACTTGGAATAAAGAGGTCTTTGGGAACCTCTTTGAAAATAAAAAATAGGTTGTTGAAATTTTAAAGATAATTGATCAAAGGATTCAACATGGTGATGCTGATGAAACTACTAGGCAGGAGGAACGAACAAAACTAGCAGAGTTTCATAACATTTTGGCCTATGATGAAATCTATTGGAGGCAAAAATAAAGGGATCTTTGGTTGAAATATGGAGATTCAAATTCCAAGTTTTTTCACGTCACCACACTTAGAAACAGAAGCAATAACAAGATATTTTTTTTTTAAAAAGCATATGGTTCTATTACTCAAGACTTAACAAAAATCAAAAAGGAGGCAGTAACTTATTTCAATTCTATCCTTGGTTAGGAATCGTAGTGCAATGAGGAGGTCAAAGATATTATCTTGCAATCCATTCCTAGCATAATAAATGAGGATATAAACCTTAAGATTCTAGATCCATTTTTTTATGAGGAAATTAAGGAAGCCTTGTTTAGCATGGAGCCAAACAAAGCCTTGATGACTTTCCCCCTCATTTCTATCAAGATTTTTGGGACATCGTAAGTGAGGATGTAATTTTTTCTATAAGATAATTATAAGAAATAAATCATATCCCAAAAGGTCTCAACTCTAATTTTATTTCTCTAATTCCTAAGAAGCAAACCCCTGAATCTATGGCTGACTTTAGGCCAATTAGTCTATGCAGTGTTTCTTACAATATCTTAATTCTTTGTCGGACTAAATGCTTGTCCCTTTCCTGGTGCTTTCAACGGTGTAAAAGGTTTAAAATGATTGTGGCATGGTGGTTATAGGGGTGGACTACGTGAATATTTGTGTGGTGGCTTCTAGGGCGGATAGCGCAGAATACTGTGGTAGCTATAAAAAGCTGGACAACCTGCCTAGATTCGTGGTAGCTACCAATTCCACCATGTAAATTAAAAAAAAAAAAAAAACAATATCTTAACTAAAGCCATTACAAATAGAATGAGAGATGTGTTTCCCTACATCATAGATCTATGCCAAGGAAGCTCTATCTAGGGCAGTTCAATCTTGTATGAAGTTATCATAGTTGATGAAGCCTTGCACTCTGCTCATAAGACTAACATGTATGTTTTTGCCCTCAAGCTTGATATAAACAAATCATTTGATAGGCTAAATTGGGACTTTCTGATTGTTGTCCTCCTTAAGTTTGGTTTTCACCACCAATGGGTTAATTTGATCAAAGAATGCATTTCTAAAGCATGGTTCTCAATTTTTGTTAATGGAACAACTACTGGTTACTTTCAAAGTCATAGAGGAATTCAGCAGGGGGACCCTATCAGCCCCATGTTATTCATCATTATGGCAGAAGCTTTAGGAAGAACCATAAAAAATACTTGTAGTTCAAGGCTAATATCAAGAATCAAGGCAACATCTCTCACTAGGGTTGTTTCTCACCAACAATTCATCGATGATACCCTTATATTGACTAAGGCATCGGTGGTTGAGGCCAAAAGAATTAAATACATCCTGCAAATCTATGAGGATGTTGCTTGTCAAAAAGTTAATTTTAGTAAAAGCAAGTTATATTTCTTGAACACCCCCATTTAGAGGCAATGAAGGATTGCAAAAATTTTAGGGTGTGATATAGCAAACCTCCCAACTTTGTATCTTGGTCTCCCTCTTTTCATTGGTTCTTTGAGAGAGTCAATGTGGGATAGGGTTATTGAAATAATTCAAAAAAAACTTATTGTATGGAAAGGTCATCTTCTATATCAAGAAGGAAATTTGGCCCTCACTAAGGCCTCTCTTCAAAGCATTCCAGTATATTTCCTCTCTATTTTAAAAACCCCTATGAAGGTTTTCTAGAAAATTGAGAAACTCCAAAAATAATTTTTATGGACTAGATCAAAGGAGAAAAAAAGGATACACCTTGTAGGATGGACCAAAGTGTGTAGACCCAAGGAAAATGGGGGCTTAGGTCTGAGGAGAATTGCTCATATGAATTTAGATTTACTAGCTAAGTAGGCATGGCACCTCATTTATGGTGAAGAAAATGAATGGACAACTATCATCAAATGAAAGTATCTTTAAAATATGGAATTTCTAAGTGACTCAGTTCCAATCAGAGGTTATGCTTTTTGGAAAGTAATTATCAATTGTAAGGAAATCATAAAAAAAGGTTTAATATGGGTTTTAGGCAATGGTGAGAGGATAAATTGTTGGAATGATAGGTGGGCTAAGGATGAACCACTGACACAATATCCTAACTTAGCTCGAATCAGAGATATCATAGAAGAACTCATTGATAGAAAAGTCTTTGATTATATGGTTGAGGACAAATGCAGAATGAAGTGGAAACAAATAAGGATTCAAGTATTTCAAGTAGAATCAAATGATCTTTGTAACATTCTCGAGCAACAGTTTATCCCCATGAGACCCAAGGAAGATCAAGTGACCTGGGCTCCTACGAAAAATGAGCAGTTCACTGTTAAATTAGCTTACAAGCTTCTGCTTGATGATGAGGATTTTGTCCTCCAAAAGGACTTAGTTTGGATAAAAAATTTAATTCTAAAAATTGCAATTTTTTCATGGTTGGTTATCCAAGGAAGAATTCTAACCATTGATAATATGATGCGTAAAGGTATTTGTATCACTAATCATTGTTATCTATGTAGGGCTAATTGGGAGACCATTTATCACATTTTCCTTGACTTTCCTAAGTGGGATTTTTTAGGCCTTCAATATTTCTTGGGTTAAACTAGCCATCATACTTGATTTGTTCATCCAATGGCCTTGCCCCTTTTCAAACCAAAGACTTAGATACATGTGGAAAATTTGTCTCAATCACTATCTTTGGTAGGTGTGGTTAGAAAGGAACCATAGAGTCTTTAATGAGTCTATCCATGATCATCAAACTATCATTAGGATCCTATCCTTTGCCAACAAGAATGTGAACATTATCCATTTTGATAGCCATAAACCTCATCTGCAAGAGACCATGATTGCTCAATATTTAAGCTTAACCTTGTTAGATGAGTTTTTGCCTAGGGTAGTCAACAATAGAGCCAATGTTAAGTGGTCCCCACCTCCTACAGGTTGGTTTAATCCTAATTTTTATGGAGCAGATAAGGACAATCCTAGAAGAGCAGGTGCTTGTGGTATTGTGTGAGATCATAATGGGAATATGATGCTTGCATTTTATAAATATTTGGGAACAAGGACGAACAACAAAGCTAAAGCTAGAGCTATGTGGAGAGGCCTTCAAATGACTCAAGACTTAGAAGGCAATTTATCATAGAAGGATACTCTATGCATGTTATAAATCTCCTCAATAATTGGAAAATACCTCCTTGGAATATTAAAACAATTGTTGAAGAGGCTAGGATCCTTTTCCAGGGAAGACAGGATAGAAAAGCCCAACATGTCTTTCGGGAAGCTAACAAAGTTGTTGATAAGCTGGCCAATTTGGGTGTCGATGGTGACAAACTTTTCAAATGGGAACACGATGTCTCAAGTGAAGTAGAGGAGCTTATTCAACAAGAATTCCAAGAATTATAGTCAAATTTATCAACAGGGAAGACATTGTAAGTTCAAAGGCTATGAGTATTCCTATCTCTTTTTTGAAATGGACTCAATAAAAATTATCAGAGTTTTCAGTCTTGGTGGATGCTACTTGGAAGTACCACAAAGACTAATGGGGATAGTCACATGTCAGATAACATGGATCCTAGTTGTCTTAGTAATTTGAGGTTGGTTTATAATCATAGGGCAGGAAAGAAACAACAATATAAGACTTTGAACCAGAGCCACGTGGACCACCAGATAACCATTGCCATAAATCTAGCCATCTAGTTAACTTCTCCAAGGTTGATTGGCCAAGACAGGATGTGGTCCCAAAGCATGTCATATACATAAGAAAGCAATTACCAAAGAATTATTAAGAGTAATTGTCAATACAAAGCTTGTGGGAGTTTTTTTTAGTACTTTGCTATGTGTGTCTGCAACTTTTTGTTTCTCCACTATTTCAAGGAAGGGATCTGTGTCTATTTATTTTTTTGTAATTATGATGCAGGTGTGTTTTCTTAGGGTATATCCAAAATGTTGTATGGGAATTTTCTTTTTTTTATAATAGGCTATGTGCCTTACCGGATGTAATGTCTTTGGTGGTATGTAGATTTTACATATATAGGATCCTTAGTAAGGACATGTTCATCAACAACCCTAGGAATATTTTTGTAAAAGGTTTTGGGTCAACCTGTAAAACCCAGTATTAATGCTATAGTATCTTATCTACAAAAAAAAAAAAAATTATGGGAAACTAGTTTCCCCATATTGGTGTAGAAGGAAGCTAATGTTAGGACCAAGAGCCCGAATGTAGAATAGATAGTCCTGGATAGAATTTGGGAGGATTTATTATGGAATCCACTTCTAGCTCTTCCAAAAATGAACATTGAAGTCTACCATACTTTCAAGAGGGTTCCTCTTGATAAATGTGAGTTGATTCAGAGACTAGAAGGGGTCCTCTAGTTTTCCAAATGTATCCATGAGAGGCTCTACTAGATCCACCCATGTAGAGATGCTCCAAGGCTACAAGGTTTTGTACTAGAGCCATGCTCTACCTTTAAATGAATTGACCAATAGCCTAATCATCACATCCTTGTGCATGATATTGTGAAGGGTGGCCAAAGAAGCCATATTTTCAAGGTGTTCCTTCATAGCTCCCTTGACACCACTATATTTTGTTAAGGCATTGAAGGTAGCTTATGGAATATCATGCCGATCAGGGAGACTGAGGGGACCAAAGTCATTCTAGTGTAAGAAATTCATGATGGAACTAGTCTTTAGATGTCCTATTGATGTTGGAGTTAGAGTCTTCATATGATCATGCTATCTCTACCAGCGAGGTCAAGTTTATTCACCATACCTTGAGTCATCCAAGATGTTTAGATATTTAGCACCAATAGACAACTTATATCATGGTCTATATGTGCCACATAGTTAGAGTCACCAAGTGATTTTGAGAAAATATGGGTATATTAGAGAGTCACCAAATTTTGATTTCCTAAAATATGGAAACTCAATGATTTCCACAGTAGAGTCACCAAAGACTATTGGTTTTCAATAAAGCATCATGCATAGGGTGGGGGTGGACCAATGCTAGTATAGAATGGCCACCATGTTGGGATGGGTTGGTCAATATTTGAAGGAGGCTAGTTCCTCAGGGGTGGTTCCAGCTATCTATGTCATAGAGTGGAAAAAGAGAAAAGGAGAGAAAGAAATGGAAAAATGGCCATAGACAAAACTCACAAGGATGGGTATAGCCACGTCAAGACCTATGCAAGGTACCATGGGTGGAAAAACAAACACAAAACCTAAAATATCAGCCTATGATGCCTTCATAAAGCTCTAATAAGCGATGGGTAGAGGGTGAATTCTAGAACCAAATGCTAGGTTCATGAAATCTATGATGCAAAATTAAAGCACTCCTATCCAAACTAGCTTTAACAAAAATAAACCCCCAACCTGTGTTTATGAATGCACACTCTCATGTCACTAAGTGAATCCCATGAAATAAAAATAACAAAATAATATGAGACCACCCAGATAATTAAAATAGAAATAATAATTCACACATTAAACTAAAATATGAAGGTAAAATGGAAGACCAGACAATGATGAATCTATATTTACACAGTGGTGAAACCTTACATATGAATTGTAATGGCTAAAGAGACACCCTTAGGAATGACCAACATTCCACTATTTATAGGTATATTTACATCAAATTAAAAATTTAACATTAATGGTGATAGGTAGGAAGACAACCTTTGAAGTTGATAGGCACTACACTGGTACGATGTTCCTCAGGATAGCATGAATCTTCTAGAAGGAGGTAGATACATATGGTTCAATTTGGGCTTTTGGATCCTCTAAATTTTTTGTCAAGTTCATCAATTATTAGGTACCTCATCCTTTTTCTTGGCTGGTGATCCTTTGTCTAGGTAGAAAGTGATAGGTATGGATTATATTGGGGGCACCATGCCTCAAATCTATCACTTCTACTTACGAGCACCCGATACTAGATGGCTACGATAGTGGGTATGTTCCTTGTTTGAAATTTGAGTAATGGTAGGATATTTTTGTGTTAGGAGGGTAATTTCTTTGTACTTATTTTTTCTCATGGAGGCACTAGGGAAGAGGGTGGGCATTTCTTTGAACTTCTATCCATATTTTTCTCATATCTCTTGCTTGATATGGGTGGGAGTCTTTGTCTTCCCCAAGGGTAGGGTAATGTGACCTTTTCACCCTTGTTAACTACTTGAAAGGCCCACCCAACAATTGGGTGATATTTTTGAAAAGTTCCACCCAATACCAAGGGTAGATCATCTGCCTGCTCTATCACCTACCTTGCTTCCATCCATAATTCACCCACTACTTTGATTTGCCCATCGTTGCTGCTACCACCACTTGATATATTCTACCCATCCATTAATGTTCCTTAAAATTTGGTGAAATCATTTTGAACAAAGGGAATCACTTCTTGAAAGGAAGAGTGGGTGAAGGGTACAAAATTTTGCCCATAGATATGGAAGGTGTTCCTATATAGATCCCACCTCTCACACAATGTAGATATATAGGCCCTATTGGCATGTACACTTTGCAACTTCCATAAGCCCATAATTCCCATCGTACCCATCCACTTCCCATCTACCTCTATCCACTTATCCCCTAGGGTACCTCTCAAAGTTCACATGCAATATCGTGGGTCAATGTTGCTCACCTACATTCATTCCAACACATCACCTAAATCATTCATTAGTTTTGCATGTATACAAATTCATCATTATTTTTACATGAAAATACTCACCACAGGAACTTATCATGCATCACAAAATACAAAAAAAAATTGGTTCATACACTACTATGAGAACCTGGTTCACACACTACCGTGTGAACCTTCCATAGAGGATATTTTTGGGTACCCATTATGCCCTTTCATGATGAAATGTTGCTCCAAATCCAAAAGCACTGCTTGTAACATTCACAAATCACACAATCATACCTAACAAGCATGCACTCTAAGGCAAACAAACCACACATCAAATAAACTAACAAAATAAAAAATAGCATTTTTGGATACCCATTTTACCCTTTTACTATAAAATTTCATTCAAATTTCACAACCAACATGCCAATCATGTTGTAAAACAAAGTCAACTCTCACATACATGCAATATGCCACATGTGTCAAACATTACTACAGACACCTAAAATACATAATGTTTAGGAGACTACCCATATGGATACATTCGCAGACCATATGAATCCTATTGGATATCTCCAAGAGCAAGAAGTGGTCCTAACCACTCAAATAGGGTAGTTCTAGCCCATCCATGCTTGACTGCTCTTAGGTAGATCGACCACCACACCTGGCCATTGAAGACTACAATCACACCTAGTTGTTGGACCTAACAATGGCTAGCACCATGTATAGTTTGGTTGTGAAAATGGACACAGATCATGTAGTTTGACTACACCTTTGCATTGTTTATGAGCATATTTTGGTGAGGAACTCCTCGAGTTCCTCCTAACTACCCCTTCAATGCCAATTTTTGACTGATGCTTCCCACCCAGGATGGTTAGTCACATGTAATTTGGATTGAAGCTTATCCAAGAAGCTAGGGTCCAGATATGAGAGAGGGAAGTCTACATATGGACTCTCCCACAAAGAGAAAAAGATCCATGATTTTTAGAGTTTATGCAATGAAGCCCTATCATATTGGAGAGAAAATATACACACCCTTGAGGAGCAACGAAGTGTTGTCCAACTAAGGAGAGACTATGCATCCGATATTCACATCCATTATTATTCACCACCATTTTGTGTACCTAACACATTCGATGACCCTTGAAAATAAATTGGAGTAGATAACCTCATGCTACAGCCCCTAGCAGTGTGAGGAGAAAGGTCTATTTCATGACCACTATCCTGGATAGTGGCCCATAGGCACAACCTAGGGTTTTAACATTAGTTTATTTACACTAGCATTAGATTCGATTGCTTTCTATTTCAACACTTATTTTATAGCATAGATATGATTCATCGTATGCATTTATATTATTTTTCTCTAAGATATACCCACATATTTCATTAGCTTTATCACATTTAATCATAGTATGCTTATTTATCTTGCTTATTAGGTTTTATACTAATAGCCTCATCCAAGGAGGTAGCTTGGACTTATAAGTGTTCTTTGTTGTTTTTGTGTGCGTAGATCTACAATTTTATAGGACCATATCAAGACACTCGAAGCACGGGATCCCTCTTGGATGAGATAAGGATAAGGAGACATCTGTGAGCCCTCATACAAGTTCGTGTGTAGGATCGGGAATCCTGCAAAAGCATACCACCCTTTTGCAAGGGAATTTATTCCACCATTTTTACCTCGCTTGTAACTAATTGTATGAAGAACTGGTTATACCTCATAGGGATTAATATGTAACAATGGATTGTAAATATCAATAAAAAGTATATTTATTTGTTTTTTATTTACATGTTATTTGCATGCTCATTCCTTTCAATTTGATATAATAAATACATTGAAAGTTGGGTCAGTTGCAGTGCATGCTCCATGGGATCACATAGATGGCATCATGGTGGGACCCCCACTAGGTTTATTTTTTCAATCAATTTATTAACATTCATGAGTTTTCTTTGTGTAGGTTTGGTTACTTTGGTCAATAGTGACCCACAAGTCTTGGTCACTTTGGTCTACAACAACCAACTAATATTAGCCACTCCTAAAGTCAGCGTCTAGAATCAACTCCTCTGGTTAATAGCTTCCAATAGTAAAGTGCAATAGAGAGAAAAATTTCCATCATTAGAGTGGGATTTGAGGTTGGTTTCATCCTCTATTTTCTTTATTTTTTCTATCTGCAACTTTTTATTTCCAAAAACAGTAAGCAAAATCATAGTTTAATCAAGATAATATAAAGAAAATTGGGAAAAGAAATCACACTTGATGTTTTCTAGGACTTTATTTAGTTTCTTTGGGCATTGTTAGGAACAACGAGCCTTTGATTGTAATGTCTACCCTAGTCTCCAGTGTTCTAGGCTTCTGTGTATTTAGTTTTCTTGCATGCAGCCCAACCAATGGCCCTTAATTCATAGAATATAATATTGAAGAAAACAAGCTTATACTGAGAGGGGGGGTGAATAGTATAAGACCTCTTTTTAATTTTTCCTTTATACTTCAAAATAGTAAAGCAATATACCCAAAGCAATATCAAAACAATGCATAATATCATCCATAAAGTGACACCAATTTTAACGTGGTTCACCCAGAATGCCTGGGCTACGTCCACAAAATTTTTCTCTAAAATTTATCTCAAATTTCTTTGGGAAACCTTCCCAATTACAATGTTTATGAGCCTCAGCCCAAAGGAGACACCTTCCCCCAATATGAATTTATGAGCCTTTGCTCAAAGGAGATACCTTCCCCTCTTCTCTGGAAATGATCCCTCAGAAGATCAATTGCCTCTACCTCTTAACAACATGTGGAACTCCTTTCCATCGAAGACCTCCTATCCTCAATGCTTAGCCTAAGAGATGTCTGCCTTCTATGATCATGTCCACAGCAGCTCAGCAACCTGTACCAAATACAGTTAGTCGATCTAGTACAAGTCTTCCTATGTCTGTCAGATCTATCCAAATCTTGAACAAATCAATCCTCTACACACAAGACTTCTCAAAGACTTGCCAAATTTGTCCTTAGGTTCTTCTCAAAGAACCAATGCACCTCTGTCCTCAAGTCCTTTGATAGAACTCTCAAAAACTCAGCTCACAAGTCCTCTACTAGAACTTTTCCAAATCTGCTCACAAGTCCCCACTAGAACCTGTCCAAAACCTGCTCACAAGTCCCCACCGAAACCTGTCCAAAACCTGCTCACAAGTCCCCACCGAAACCTGTCCAAAACCTCAGCAAGCTCACCAAGAAAAACTTGCTTACCATGAACCCACAAAGAGAATTGTTAGAGACCCAATGTGATTCATAAACCTCATAGAAGCATAAAGAGAATTGTTAGAGACTCAATATGTTCTATACTTAACTCCCAATCTCAATCTCAAGTCTCATAGAAAAATAAAGAGAATTGTTAGAGACCCAATATGTTCTATACTTAACTCCCAATCTCAATCTCAACTCAATATCAATCTCAAAAGAATAAGATAGATGTAGTATGCTTTTCTCAAGAATATGAAACACAACCCAAAAATTGCCAACCATGCAATATCTCATATAACAATGATACTCATATTATTTTTACCAACAATTAGGGTTTCAACAACAATGCTCATCAAACAAGGTTTAGTCAACCAACACCATTCAACTCAACATCAACCTTGAAGCATTCAACCAATCATCACAAGAAAAGGAAACAAGTAGAAATCCTTTTCCCTCCAAGGGTATTTGAACAAAACAGCCACCAACACAATATCACCAAATGCAAAGCATAACTTGCTCAAATCAACTCAATGGAGTAAGCCCAATATAATGTATCAATTAAAGCACTAACTTGATCAAAACAACCTCTATGGAAGCAACTCAACCATCAATATCAAAACAGCCAACTAAGGGTTTCATCATCTCAATGCAAGTAGCAAGACTTACTAACATAAACCCTAGTGCAAAAAATGCTTCCTCTTCCTCAACCAGAATTATGCATTCACCCAAAAACTCATCAATGATTTTAATGCATAAACAATCTTCAATATCCAGAAAATAGGATTTACACCAAAAATACCTAGTAGACAACCTTTTCACTCCAAACTCAATTTCAGAAAATATACCATCAACAATATACATGGAAGAAGTTGCCCATACCTTTACTTTGATGAAGAAGGAGAACTCAAAATCTATCACAACACTAACTCTCAATTTGCCACCAATTAGAGTTAGCAACTATACAACAATATACAATAATAAAGATCCAAATTAACACCTTATTTCTCCAACTTAATAAAAACCACTAGAAGTATAATATACATACAAAGTAAAACCTCTTTACACCTTATTACTCCACATAAACATTAAGCATCAATAAAAAAATGTCAAATCAAATATGATACCTTAACCTTATACCTCTAGCGCATTCATAGCCACTATCCTTTGCACATCGCAACCAAAAGAAAATTACCCACAAAGAGAATCGAACTCGGCACCTCTGCCTTCTAGCACCTTCGCTAAAACGCCACCGCCATTGGGTCACAAGTGCCCAATGAAGAAATACAATGTTGCCCTATATTTTATCTTCCTTCCCGCCCCCCCCCCCCCCCCCCCCCCCCCCCCCCCCCCCCCCCCCCCCCCCCCCCCCCCCCAACACCCCCCCCCCCCCCCCCCCCCCCCCCCCCCCCCCCCCCCCCCCCCCCCCCCCCCCACCCCGCCCCCCCCCCCCCCCCCCCCCCCCCCCCCCCCCCCCCCCCCCCCCCCCCCCCCCCCCCCGCCCCCGGGCGCGCCCCCCCCCCCCGCCCCCCCCCGGCGCCCCCGCGGGCGGCCCCCCGCGCGCCCCCCCCCCCCCCCCCCCCCCCCCCCCCCCCCCCCCCCCCCCCCCCCCCCCCCCCCCCCCCCCCCCCCCCCCCCCCCCCCCCCCCCCCCCCGCCCCCCCCCCCCCCCCCCGCCCCCCCCCCCCCCCCCCCCCCCCCCCCCCCCCCCCCCCCCCCCCCCCCCCCCCCCTACCCCCCCCCCCCCCCCCCCCCTCCTTCCCCCTCCTCCCCCCCCCCCCACCCCCCCCCCCCCCCCCCACCCCCCAACCTCCTACCCCCCCCCCCTCCCCGCCCCTTCCTCTTTTTTTCCCCCCGCCCACCACAACCATTTTCCTTTCCCCCCCCCCCCTCCCCCCCCGCTCCCCCCCCCCCCCCTCCCCCAATACCCCTCCTCCCCACCCTACACAAACTAAACCACCCCCCCCCCCCGCTCCCCCACCCCCACTTCTTCTCTCCTCCCTTCCCCCCCCCCCCCCCCCCCCCCCCTCTCCGGCCTTGGCTCTGGGTTTTTTGGGTGGCTTTTTTGCTTGTGCCCCCTCGCTTAGGCCTCTCCTTGCACTCCAAAGACCAAAATTAGACCCATCAAGAATAGGTGCTGCATTGCCACTTGAATGATCCATTGTGTTCTTTACTAGCTTTTTCTTCAAGATGTTAAACTTTTCAAAGGCACCCGCTCTGATACCAATTGAAGAACACAAGCTTATACTAAGAGGGGGGGTGAACAGTATAAGACCTATTTTTACTTTTTCCTTTATACTTCAAAATAGTAAAGCAATATACCCAAAGCAATATCAAAACAATGCACAATATCATCCACAAAGTGACACCAATTTTAAAGTGGTTCACCCAGAATGCCTGGGCTACGTCCACAAAAATTTTCTCTAAAAGTTATCTCAAAGTTCTTTGGGAAACCTTCCCAATTACAATGTTTATGAGCCTTGGCCCAAAGGATACACCTTCCCCTAATCTGAATTTATGAGCCTCTGCTCAAAGGAGATACCTTCCCCTCTGCTCTGGAAATGATCCCTCAAAAGATCAACTACCTCTACCTCTTGCCAACACGTGGAACTCCTTTCCACCGAAGACCTCCTATCCTCAATGCTTAGCCTAAGAGACCTCTGCCTTCTATGATCACATCCACAGTAGCTCAGCAACCTATACCAAACATAGTTAGTCGGTCTAGTACAAGTCTTCCTCTGTCTGTCAGATCTATCCAACTCTTGAACAAATCAATCCTCTACACACAAGCCTTCTCAAAGACTTGCCAAATCTGTCCTTAGGTTCTTCTCAAAGAACCAATGCACCTCTATCCTCAAGTCCTCTGATAGAACTCTCAAAACCTCAACTCACAAGTCCTCTGCTAGAACCTGTCCAAATCTGCTCACAAGTCCCCACCGAAACCTGTCCAAAACCTGCTCACAAGTCCCCACTGAAACCTATCCAAAACCTCAGCAAGCTCACCAAGAAAAACTTGCTTATCATGAACCCACAAAGAGAATTGTTAGAGACCCAATGTGATTCATAAACCTCATAGAAGCATAAAGAGAATTTTTAGACTCAATATGTTCTATACTTAACTCCCAATATCAATCTCAAGTCTCATAGAAACATAAAGAGAATTGTTAGAGACCCAATATGTTCTATAATTAACTCCCAATCTCAATCTCAACTCAATCTCAATCTCAAAAGAATAAGATAGATGTAGTATGCTTTTCTCAAGAATATGAAACACAACCCAACAATTGCCAACCATGCAATATCTCATATAACAATGATACTCATATTATTTTTACCAACAATTAGGGTTTCAACAACAATGCTCATCAAACAAGGTTTAGTCAACCAACACCATTCAACTCAACATCAACCTTGAAGCATTCAACCAATCATCACAAGAAAAGGAAACAAGTAGAAATCCTTTTCCCTCCAAGGGTATTTGAACAAAACATCCACCAACACAATATCACCAAATGCAAAGCATAACTTGCTCAAATCAACTCAATGGATTAAGCCCAATATCATGTATCAAGTAAAGCACTAACTTGATCAAAACAACCTCTATGGAAGCAACTCAACCATCAATATCAAAATAGCCAACTAAGGGTTTCATCATCTCAATGCAAGTAGCAAGACTTACTAACATAAACCCTAGTGCAAAAAATGCTTCCTCTTCCTCAACCAAAATTATGCATTCACCCAAAAACTCATCAATGATTTTAATGCATAAACAATCTTCAATATCCAGAAAATAGGATTTACACCAAAAATACCTAGTAGACAACCTTTTCACTCCAAACTCAATTTCAAAAAATATACCATCAACAATATACATGGAAGAAGTTGCCCATACCTTTACTTTTATGAAGAAGGAGAACTCAAAATCTGTCACAACACTAACTCTCAATTTGCCACCAATTAGAGTTAGCAACTATACAACAATATACAATAATAAAGATCCAAATTAACACCTTATTTCTCCAACTTAATAAAAACCACCAAAGTATAATATACATACAAAGTAAAACCTCTTTACACCTTATTACTCCACATAAACATTAAGCATCAATAAAACAATGTCAAAGCAAATATGATACCTTAACCTTATACCTCCAGCGCATTCATAGCCACTATCCTTTGCACACCGCGACCAAAAGAAAATTACCCATGAAGAGAATCGAACTCGGCACCTCTGCCTTCTAGCACCTTCGCTAAAATGCCACCGCCGTTGGGTCACAAGTGCCCAATGAAGAAATACAATGTTGCCCTATATTTTATCTTCCTTTGATGCCAAGAATCTAGAAAACGTAAATGTCTTCCACAAGCCACATGCAAACTGGTGAGCGCTGTCCAAAATGTAACTTATTGGGCAACAAAAATAATCATCCACACAGTGCGAACAGAAAACACAATTTGAGTGTAGATCCAACAATCGTAGGTGAAAGCAATCTATCGAATGTCAAAGCACAAACTGAAAACGTAATTCGAGTGCAGTCCCAACAATTGTAGGTGAAGCGCAATCTGTCGGATGTCAAAGCACAAACTGAAAACACAAGAAATTACTTGGGCAACTCAATATCGATAATCAACTCTCAATGAAATACAATGCTTTCTCGAAGATCACAGAGCTACGATTTTCATTACTCGGAGTTACAATCACTTTAGAAAATCATCCCCACTTATATAGCCATTTCTCCTTAACTGTTTGACGTCGGTGCTCCTCCAATGATGGCAACACATCGGCGAAAGAAATATTTTTTCTCCATCGCTTAAGGGTTGAAAGACCCTTTAATAATAATTAAAATAATAATTATTATTATTTTATTAATAATAAATTAAACTTAGACCCTTGTCAAAGGTTTGAGTTAATTTAATTATTAATAATAAACATGGACCTTCAAGGTTTTTCAAGAAGTAAAAACCTTTGCATTAAGTTAAGCTTGGTTTTAATAAAAACCCTTAATGAGTCCAAATGGTTTTAAGAAAAACCTTTAACCTTGTCACCATGGTTTTAATAAAAACCCTTTAACATTATGAAGCTTCTCAAGATATTTTTGACATCACACTCTTTTTGATATCAACACAAAAATGCCTTTTGACATAAATGACAACTTATACACTTGAGCAAAGGCAATGTACCCAAAGTACCCAAAATTGCCAACAAATATATTCTTTGAATATCATATAAGATGAATACATGCATATTTTTGAAATGAAACATATTTTATCTTAGGCATATAGGAAAGATCATGCTTGCTTGGTGATGCATTTTATTTACATGCAAGGTTAAAAATAACCACACACACCATGCACCATGTTAAACACTAGTGATTTAGAGGTCACGACCAACCGCTAGTAGATATATAGTGAGGTGGCTTTCATCTCCATCCGTTGACTCAAATCCCATGTACCCTCTATTTTTGGCCAATATTGGATCCAGGAACCATCATAGCCCATGGAAAATTTGCATGTACCTCTCCTTAGAGAGGTATATCATTGACAATGGGTGAAATGGGTGAGGACTGAGAGGACTTGTGGTCCCTGACCATGTGTGGAAGTCATTACCACTCATTATAGGTTGGATTATGTGGCCTAAATTTCATCACCAGGTTGTCGAGCTACGAGTGTATAGGTGAAAAGCCTTAAATAATTCAAGTATAACATCCAAAAAAAGTGCAAAACATGATGAGAGTTAGCTTATATATCTAATGAATCAAAACACACCAAATAGTTTAGGGAACACACACATAAATCCTTAAAAGAGATAAACATCTACTTGTTTTTTTTGTGTGCTTTTGAATCTACCTAAGAAGATAACTCATAAGTCACCATGGTATACATGGAGCAACCACCCTCGGTCTAACACCAAGGAGGAAACTAACACTCCACACACTCATAGTCATACTAGCATTGAGCTACCCACCCATAGTATCGCTAGACGAAGTTCAACAAGTCTTAGGGGTGACAACTCAACCCTTGGGGGACTTCTTGAGAAACCCCAAAAAGAGAGCCACATCCTAGTTCCTCATCACATAGACATGAGGAGGACTCATGGCCTCCTCATCACTCATGCACATAGATGCATCATGAACTCCTTCATCACACATATACGAGGAGGCCTCAAGGCCTTTCTCATTGCATAGACAAGCGAAGGCATCACAACATCTCTCTTTACATTGACATGCGAAGGCATCACAACCTACCTCATTACACAGACATGTGGAGGCTTCAATACCTCCATCATCAAATTGGTATGAGGAGGCATCAAGGTGTCCATCATCGTGTAGGCATGCAAGGATTGCAAGTATCCCAAGCTTCACATGATACACATAGGAAAAATCAGCCCATTGAGGGGAAATACCCTAGGGCTATGCCTAGTCATAAACCTAGAATATCTTATAGTATCCCTATAGATGGGAGAGTACCTTTGGATTATGAGCTCATTGGTGCCAATGGGACTCTACAAGATCAACCATGGAGAACCCGAAAACTTGATGAGTTGGATCAAGTTCCCTCAAGATCAGCTCCCAGAAGTATTACTACTGAACATTCTGCTTTAGGAAGTTCATGTGGCATAGCTACTAGATGCACCAATGAACTAGGGGAAGCTTCAAAGTGACCCCACAACACATGCAATACTTTATATCATGGGGGTACTCAACCCATAACATAGTACATAAAGCAAGTCATCCTAGTGGATGAGGGCAAGCACATAGTAGGAGCCTCCACGAGGGGCCTAAGCATTAGAACTCCTCGTATGAAGTTAGAAAGGCATGAACCTTTAGTAGCAGGTTGATCTAACTAAATATGTAGGTTAGAGGAAGTGCTTTGCATCAAGCGAGTGCATGTAGAATCTCTTGAGAAATAAGAGTGAAGGAATAGGTACTTGCACCTACAAGAACAATGCTCAATAGAAGAAAGAGCTAAGCACGAGGAGTTGGCAGAGAGGCTGGATCGAGTAGACGCACACATAGGTGGTGAGAGATACCAACATGAGAAATATGCTAATTATTAGTAGGAGAGAAGCACTAGGTAAGGAAATGAGTGTTCTCACCACACTTCATAGCATCAACAACACCTGGATCTCGAACCAACATCATTCAATGAGGAACATGTAGGGATCAAAGACCAAGAAAAAACATATATTGAACCTCCATTCATGGTTATGGGAGATGAGTATAGATTCCCAAATTGGTCCAACATAGGACTACCTCCCTTGCCATTATGAGCAAAACTTTAGGAACATGATATTATTTTCTCGAAGGTATACCAAACACTCATCAAGAGATTCAAGTCTCTCAAGAAGCAAGACATGGGTGGATAGAAGCCGATATTAAGCAAGATACACAACCAGCCTCTGTGCACCTTAGTCATGAGTATCACATATCCTAGGTACTTTGATATGCTTAGGATAGACAAGTTTAAGGGAGAGGGAGATGCACAAGAACATATGACCAACTTCATGAACCCGTACTTCCACCTTGAGAAGAATGATGCCCTGATGCTGAGTATATTCATCATGACATTCTTGGGTGTAGCAAATCAATGGTTCAACCAATTGCCCAAGCATAGCATCACTAGTTTTGAGAAACTAGTGAATGCGTTCCTTGAACATTTCTTCTTTGGTGCCAAGAAGAAGGTGAACCTATCCAATATGGCTAACTTGAAGCAGTATGACGATGAACCAGTGATAGACTATGGGGACAGATGGAGAAAAATCATGGAAAAACTATCATTCTCCATCCCCATAGAGGAAATCTTATGAATGTTCACAAAGATTTGTACAAAGCACATCTCTTTGCTATTGCAACTGTAAAAATATGAATAATTCAAATAAGCCTTGGGTCAAGCCAAGCTTATCAAAGACATTAATATCGATGAGGGGGACCTCAAGCTCTATAACAAGAAAGAGTGGAGCAAGAAAAATAAGAATAACAATAATAAACAAAAGTAAGCCAAGATTTCTTAGGTTAATTAGGTTGTATTGGCCATACTAAAGTATGGGAATGGAAAACAACCCTATAATTATCAGGATCACCCCCCACCAGCCAACTATGACCCTACGAATAGCTAGGGATGGAAGAAGGAACGTCATCCACCTCATTACTTCACACCTTTAAATGAATTTATGTAGTTGATATTTAACCATTTGAGTGAGGTACAAAGGATAACATTTCCTGATGTACAACTTCTCGACCCTAACAATCCCAAGCCAAGGGAATATAGGGAAGATCAATACTACCCATATCATAGGATATAGGGGCATGACATTGAAAATTGCATTGGATTCAAGAATGTTGTGAAAAACATGATTGAAAAGGGAGAGCTAAAATTTGACAGCCCGCTAGCTCCCAATAACAAATATATGGGTATATTTTGAATATTATAACATGAAACACATATAAAAACGAAGCATATTGCAAAACTGGAAAACATAGTAAAAAATAAGAAATTGCAGTTTTTGGAAGATCAAATGAAGGCCTTCCACTTATCAGAATCATGTGAAATTTATATAGATTAGAGAGCTATTTAATTTCAATACACTGTACAAATTTCAGAGCAAAAGGAGTTATAAATCAAAAGTTATAGACTCTCAAAGTAGGCTACTAATCACTTTTTTGAAAAACAAGACTACATCTACGTTTTTCATTTTTCTCTATTCCATTCAACTTCTCCTTTTTCCAAAATGTTACAATAACATCTTTTTACACTATTATACCCTAATACAAAGATTCTAAAGCTGTTACAAGAAGTGTAATAGTCTATAGTTGTTAGAAAACTAAAATATTCCTACAATGACACATTATTTTATTCTACAGTTACAAAATAGGGGGTATATTTGTTTTACTTCATTTTTTCTGACTTTTAAATGCCACATGGTCAAAATAATATTCCAAAATTCTCCTCCTTAATGTTTATAGGGCCAAAAATTAGGTCTCTCAGCATCAAAAATTGAGTCTTTGCAATTGGTTTTGTGAATATGTCTACAATTTGATCTTTGGTGTTACAATAGCTTAGTTTGATCATATTATTCTCCACCACATCCCTGATGAAATGGTACTTGATGAAAAAGTGTTTTGACTGGACATGGTGGACAGGATTTCGTGCCAACTTAATGGCACTTGTGTTGTCACAAAAAAGTGTAGTAGGAGTTCCTTACTTCTCCCCAATCTCTCTAAGAACTTTCCTAAGCCACAAGGCTTGTGCACTTGCTGATGTGAGTGCAATGTATTCAAATTCTGTAGAATAAAATGCAATAGTAGCTTATTTTTTGGAACTCCAAGTAATCAATCCTAAACCAAGGGAGAAACAATTTCCACTAGTGGACTTTTGGTCATCAAGATTACTTCCCCAATCACTATCACTGAAACCAATCAACTTCAAATTTTGAGATGAGGAGTAATGAATGCCAAAATCAATTGTGCCTTGCACATACCTCAATATTCTCTTGGATGCATTCAAATGCAATGTAGAAGGATCATCCATGTACCTTGAACAAAGTGATACTGCATAACAAATATCAGGCCTAGTATTACAAAGAAACATTAAACTTCCAACAATGCTTCTATATTCAGTTTTGTTTGCATGATCAGCCCCATCATCCAAACACAAAATCTCTCCATGTGCAATTGGAGTAGCTACAAGATTACAATCAATCATACCAATCTTCTTCAACATGTCCTTTGCATACTTTATTTGATAAATAAAAATATCATTACTAGTTTGATGTACTTCCATGCCTAGAAAGTAACTCATCAAACCAAGATCAGTCATATCAAATTCTCTTTTCATGTCCTCCTTAAAATCATCATTTATTGAAGGACTACTTCCCATAAACAAAAAATCATCAACATACAAGCATATAATGAGAATGTCATTACCTTGTGTCTTGTAGTACAATGTAGGCTCACTCTTGCTTCTTTGAAATCCACATCTTTGTAAGTATTCATTAATTATTTGGTACCAAGCTCTTGGAGCTTGCTTCAACCCATACAAAGCCTTCTTCAATCTATAAACCTGATATTATTTACCATGGACTTGAAAACCTTGAGATTATATCACATACACCTCTTCATCAAGATACCCATTTAGGAAAGTACTTTTTACATCCATGTGGTGCACACTCTAGCCTTTGTGAGCAGCCAAAGAGAGCATCATTCTCACTGTCTCTTGCCTTGCTACGGGAGAAAAAATCTCCTCATAGTTTATGCCAAAATTTTGTGTAAATATTTTGGCAACCAATATAGCCTTGTATCTCTCAATGGAACCATCATCATACCTTTTGATCTTGTAGACCCTTTTTCATCCAACACATTTTCTATATTTGGGCAGTTCACACAATTTTTGAGACTTCCAATTTCCCCCTTCATAAAAAAATGCATCTCTAGATACAACATTTTTTCTAGAATGAGGATTAAAGAATGTATAGGCCTTATATTTCTCACTATAACCAATGAAAATCATCTTATCACTCTTAGCATCAAGATTTTTTCTCTTCTCATCATTCACATGCACAAAAGCAACACTCCCAAAAACTCTAAAGTGTTGTACATTTCTTTCCAAACCAACATTCATAAGGAGTACTATGCTCTAAACTCCTAGTAGAACTTCTATTAAGAATATAATTAGCAGTCCTAGTTGCTTCAGCCCAATAAAATGAACTCAAACCTTTAGTTTACATCATACATCTTGTCATCTCCACCAAAGTCCTATTCTTTCTTTCAGCCAACCAATTTTTTTGAGGTGTGTAGGGGCTGGTTTTTTGCCTCTTGATGCCAAAATCGCTACAAAACTCTTTAAATTCATTAGAAAAAAATTCACCTCCTCTATCACTCCTCAAACATTTGATGGTATGCCCACTTTCATTCTCAAAAAGTGCTTTAAAATATTTGAAGCAAACAAAAGCCTCATCTTTATGCTTAAGGAAATAAACCCAACAATATCTTGAAAAATCATCAATGAAAGTGAGAAAATAGGAAGCTTTACCAATACTTTGAGTTGGCATTGGTCCAAAAATATCACTATGAACCAGTTGAAGTGGATATTGGGCCCTCCATGCTTCACCTTTGGGAAATAGCCCCCTTGTTTTTTTACCAAGAGCGCACCCCTCACAAATCTCCTTGGTGTCTTCTACTTTTGGCAAACCATACACAAGTGGTGAAAGCATCCTCAAACTATGAAAATTCAAATGACCAAATCTCAAATTCCATAGCCTCATTTTATCTTCAATACCCACATAAGCAAGTTCTCCCCCTTTCTCAAAAAACCTCAATGGAAACAATTTGCTCCTAGTCATATGTACTTTTGTGATTAGCCTTCTATTCTTATCATAAATCTTGCATATTTTATCCTCAAAAACCAATTTGTAATCTTTTTCTAACATTTGCCTAATGCTCATCAAAGAATGCTTCAAATAAGGTGCATAATAAATATATTTTACCTTCAATTTACCTCTTTTAATAGGAACCTCCATGTCCCCTTTTGCAACCACCTCCAAGCTCTTCTCATCTCCAAGCTTGATACTTGAATGATAAGAATGGTCAAGAGAAGAAAACAAATCCTTCTTTCCAGTCATGTGGTTTGTGCACCCACTATCAAGGATCCATATCTCATTGGTGAAAATTTTTGGTCTATCATAGGAGATAAATGCTTGCTCTTCATGGAGTGCTCCATATTCATTTGAGTAGAAAAATATCTCATTTTCAAAGAAGTCTTCCTCTCCATAAATTTATGATCTATTAGAGGATTTTTTCAGCCTACAATCCTTTTCAAAATGGCCATATTTTTTACAATGATAACATTAAACATTTCTCATGTCTCTACCTCTATCTCTTCCTCTTGCATTTGATCCTCCTCTTGAAGCATGGGCTTGATGATCACCTTCAAAATTCTGATCTCTGCCTCTTCCTCTACCAAAGGAGCCTCTTCTTCCTCCTCTTCCATTTATACCTCTTCCTCTAGAGCCTCTTCCTTGTCCTCTTCCATGTGCATCATTTCCTTTGATTGAAAATGCTTTTTATTCACTATAACTGGCTTGCTTTTTCTTTTCTTCTCTTACAAATTCTTTCTTCATGAGATGTATGAGTACCAATTAATTTTTCAATGTCCATGGTGGAAAAATCCTTGGATTCTTCAAGCATAAGGGTAGAATTATCCCATTTATCTATCAAATTTGTGAGAACTTTCTTAATTACAACTAGTTTCTCCACATCTTCACCAAGAGTGGACATTTTATTTACCACTGCCTTTACTCTCACACAATAATCTCCTACATCTTCATTATCTTGCTGCCAAAGGTTCTCAAATTCTCTTCTCAAGGTCTGAAGCTTGACCTCTTTCACTTTATCATTTCCTTGATAATTTTATTTCAAGGCTTTCCAAGCCTCTTTTGCAAAAACACAATTTGCAATCCTTGTAAAAATGCTCTCAGAAAGAGCAGATTGCAAATGGTACAGAGCAAGACAATTCTTGCTCTCTTTCTCCCTCATATCTTTAGTTTCATTTGATGTTAACACAATAAAATCTGATGGTTTTGTGTAACCTTAATAAATAATGCTCCACAAATGTTTTCCTTTTAACAAAGTCCTCATTTTGATGCTCCAATATTCATAGTTTGATCCATCAAACTCTATAAGTGGAAGTGAGTTTGAGTTGCTTGTCATTACAACAATCTACAACAACGAACTGAACTCTCCAAGAAATTTTAAATTAAAATTTCAAGAAAAAAACCAAACCCTTCAAACCCAAAAACTCAATCTACCAAGCTCTGATACCAAATGAAGATTATAACATGAAACACATAAAAACGAAGCATATTGCAAAACTGGAAAATGCAGTAAAAAAGAAGAAATTACAGTTTTTGGAAGATGAAATGAAGGCCTTCCACTTATAATAATCATATGAAATTTATACAAATTAGAGAGCTATATAATTTCAATACACTTTCCAAATTTCAAAGCAAAAGGATTTATAAATCAAAAGTTATAGCCTCTCAAAGTAGGCTACTAACCATTTTTTTCAGAAACAAGACTGCAGGTGTGTTTTTCATTTTTCCCTATTCCATTCAACTTCTCCTTTTTCCAAAATGTTAAAATCACATGTTTTTATCCTATTCTACCCTAATAAAAATATTCTAAAGCTGTTACAAGAATTGTAATAGTCTATAGCTATTAGAAAACTGAAATATTCCTACAATGACACATTCTTTTATTCAGCAATTACAAAATAGGGGGTATATTTGTTTTACTTTATTTTTGCTAACTTGTAAATGCCACATGGTCAGCATAATATTCCAACATATTTAGGAACCCATTTCCCAATCATGAGTCCCATAGATATTAGAGATACCAAGTCAACCAGGTCTGAGTCGAGCCACTTATTCAGGGATGCATCAAAATGGTTGAGTTAGTTAACGTGGCAACTAGGAGTCAGAGATATGGGCAACCATAGCCTCTAGTGGCTCCCATTAAAATCCTAGCTGCACCTTGATAGATATAGGTGCATAAAAATATTCCAAGTCCACCAACGAGACCTGTGGTAACTATCCAAACTAGACTAAAATAGAATCTACAAATGACTCTATCTAAGTTATCTATTTACAAGCTCATACCTCAGGTAACTATCCAAACTAGACTAAAATAGAATCTACAAATGACTCTATCTAAGTTATCTATCTGAGATCAATCAAGGTCTAGTCCTAGAACCTAGACACTTTCACATATTTTGTGGTGTAATTGCAATAGTTCCAAGAGCCCATGATCCATTTTTATGATCACAAAATTAAGGTAGTCCCTACTGCCTTAGCAGACCCACCTTTGCACATTATTATGTCAATAAATGACATACCATTGAACTAGGTTCTGATCGATACGAGCTCATAAATCAACATCATCACTTCTAAGGCTATAGGACACTTGAAGATCCCTAAGTCCAACTATATCAACTTCCTACATGCTCAGGGCTTTCAATGATGCGTTGTGCTCCACTTTGGGTATAGTCATTTTTCCTATAAAGGTAGGATATAAGACCATCCCCATGATGTATCATGTGTTAGAAGTGGTGATGTAATATAAAATCCTTCTAGGGCATCTCTAGATCAGGTACATGCAGTCCTTGCCCTCAATCATGCACTAATGAATCAAGTATGTGCATGAGGGATAAGTTCATGTGGTTCCATCCAATGAAGAGTCGTTCAAGTACGTACATCAAGTCAACATGCCAAGGTATTTTATCCTTCCATCAATGCACTTGTACATAAGGCCTTAATCCCTAACCATGTAGCTAGGAAGAAAAAATAGATTAGTGTGAGGTGACCCATCCACATCGATACTACCTCCCACATCTAAAGCTAGTGGTGCTTTTGAAAAGCCTCTGACATCTAAGGCAAAAGATAAATATAAGTTGAATGCATCCCTAGAGGAGGAAGGACCCAAGGACCTTTTGACCATAGCAATTATGGAAATTTTGATTCCCATGGAGGAGGAATACTCCCAAGAAATAGCTGAGGAGGTACCTCAACCTACCTCACTTGCATCATCAACAATGTCATCTACATCGTAGGTGATAGTTCACCTAGCCAACATAGCACTAGATGAATATCTTGTGTAGAATGTAACTTTCACACCAATTATTGAGTCTACACAAGACATGGGATGGCCAAGAGTCCTAAATATACCAATAGGGATAGTGGTTCCCTTAGGGGTTCCACCCAACCAAACTAATTTTATATATGCTAGTTTATTTTATGCCCATATTGCTCCTAATATTGAAAGAGATGAGGATGAACCATTCACCATGAATGTTCATTACTTATTGAATCTCAAGTTCACTTTAAAGTACTTTGAGTAGTGTCATTGGTAGGGCTATGGCCTAGGCCTATATGAGCAAGGGTGTCGACTACCATTTAAGTTATAGTACCAACTATCTACTAATAGGTGTGGTTTAGGCTATCAAATACAGAGTTGTGATGACTCTTTGGAAGTAGTCTTAGATAGGTTAAGCATCGATTTCAATGAGGACATTGATTGAAATCCCTATCAACCCCCTAGAAAAAACTACTTGGATGACAGATGGGTGTCGATGGTCAATATCATACCACTTGATAAGTATCACCATAAATCTTCTCTTGAAACACCCCCATCAGGAGCCATCCTATGGGAGGAAGAGCTAATGTATGGATATGAGTGAGAGGAGTATGACTATATCTCGAGCGAGGACAAATATGAAGCCAACCTGGCCTACCATGGGCCTCGATATGTGCAAAAACTTGCTTGGATGGGCCACATAGAGAGTATGTACATCTTAGATGAGAGTGATGTACATCTCAAATGAGGGTGGATACATGTCAAATGAGAGTAGCTATGAGTCAGAGGACTCAATAGAGATGGCCTACCTACGGCCTAGACATATGAGGCACATCATTAGGTCAGAGACAAATGCCAATGAGTTCTTCATAAGTGATGATGACTATGAATATGATTCTAAGTTGGCCTATATGGGATATTAGTGGGAAAGCCACCACCCCATCATAGGGCTAGAAATAAATGCCAATGGTTTCTTTATAAGCAATTATGACTTTGAGGATGAGACCGAGATGGCTTATCTTAGGTCTCAACACTTACATCTAGTTGATCTACTTGTTGAGAGATAAGTGATGCTTCACACCATATATCATAACCTTCACTTCCTAGGGATACTAGTGAATCTAGATATCATTCATCGCATGGTCAACCCTGATCTCCCTATATTTTGAGAGCTGCTATTGCCTAATAATCCCCTCATTTTTTCTATCCATAGATCATATCCTAAGATCCCTAGGCCCCCAAAGCCTCATCACGAGTATGGAGGGTGCACCCAATATGTAGAGCTTCACCCACATGGTCTTGGAGATTCCATTCCATCCATCAATATGATCTCCATTGATTTGACCATGCCACTCCATAATCCAATAGATCCTACAAAATCATTGTGTCTTAATTTAGATGCTATTGATTGGGATCATATTGATTCACCCCCAGAACTTGAAGATTTCTTCCCTAGTGAAGAGATGCTACAACCTTTCCATTTTATATCAGGTTGCACACATGATGTCTATCATGCTGGTCTCAAACTTGAGTTAGTGGGAACTATAAATCTAGTAGATGACATTCATTTAATCCCCACTCCTCACAAAATTGAGGAGGGATCACATATAGCAAAAGAGGAGACTTTCGAGGTGGACATAAACAATGATCCTTATCAACCAAATAAAGTCAAGTTTAGAGAAATCTTATCTCTAGAAGAACAGGCCATCATACTTTCTCTACTAAAATAGAGAACAAATCTCTTTGCTTGGACCTACGAAGACATGTTGGGGCTCAATCTAAAATTCGTTGTCCACAACCTTTTTCTAGACCCCATGAAGAAATTGGTCAAGCAAAATCTCATAAATATGCATCCAACCGTCACTTTGATGGTTAAAAATGAGTTGCAAATGTTGGATGTAGTCTTTATTGTTCGCATCGACTATCTAGAATGGGTATCAAACATGGTGCCCATAGAAAAACCTGATGGAAGAGTCCACATTTGCATGGATTTTAGGGATATCAATAAGGCAACCCTGAAGGATTCATTCCTATTTCCCAACATAGATGCTCTTGTAGATATAACTAAAATTCATGAGATGCTCTCCCTAATGGATGATTTTTCTAGTTACAATTAGATTTGGATTAAACCTAAAGACCAGCATAAAACCATGTTCACTACTCCATGGGGGATGTTATGGTTACAAAGTGATGCCATTCGGTCTTAAAAATATTGCTTCCACATATTAGCAAGCTATGACATTCATTTTTCATGACTACATACACAATATCTTGGAAGACTACATTGATGACTTACTGGTCAAGTCATTGTTGCATGAAGAGCATGCTGAGACCCTCAGAAAGGTCTTCAATCGTCTGATTGAGCATAATATTAGGTTGAACCCCAATAAATGCATCTTTGGCATAACTTATGGAAAAATCTTGGGATTCATTATTTCTAAATGAGGCATTTAGGTAGATCCAGCAAAGGTAAAGGCTATCCTGGAAATGGACCTACCCATGAAAATAAAAGAATTGAGAAGCTTATAGGGTAAAGTAGCATCCATAAAGTAATTTATTGCACAACTATCAGATAAATTTTTACCCATGAATCAACTTCTGCACAAGGGGGTCCTATTCCAGTGGAATGAAGAATGTCAACAAGCCTTTACTGAAATCAAAGAATACCTGGCAATGCCTCCAATCCTAGATCCACCAAGTCTATACGTGCCATTATTGTTGTATATATCCACTACCAATATTTCTTTGGGCACTATGTTGGCTCAAAAGAACGTGTAGGACAAAGAAAAAATGATATATTATATCAGTCATACTTTGGTGAGCTACGAGATAAGATATGCATACATATAAAAGTGGTATTTAGCAGTGGTCTTTGCAACCAAGAAATTACACCACTACATGCTCAGCCATATGACATATGTAATATCCAAAAACATTCTTTGCAGTATATGATGAGCAAGACATATCATAACACGTATACTACAAAGTGGATCATGTCATTGATAAAATTCAATTTGGAATTCATAAGCCAAAAGTCCATCAAGGGACAAGTCATAGCTAATCATCTGGTTGAGGTGCCTCTTTAGAATAGTATATCCCTCACCATAGAACTTCTTAATGATGTAGTATTTGCACTATCAGAAGCACCCAAACCCAAAGAACTAGAAAATGAAGCTGACATGACTTTTTTCTTTGATGGTTCAAAGTGTGAGTAAGGAGACGGTGTGGGGATTATCTTCTTCATGCCACAAGGTGCTCCAATAGCCTTTTCATTCAAGCTAGACTTCCATTGCACTAATAACAACACTAAATACAAGGCCTTAGTCATTGTCATGAGAATCAAAAGGCTAAATATCTTCAGTGACTCCCTCCTCATAGTCAACCAGGTTAAGGGACTATTTCAATGTTGGGATTGTAACACCCTAAAAATAACTCATTATAATTTACACTAAGGAAAAACAACTTGTAAAAATGAGCCTCTAGCTAGTTACCTCAATTTTTGTGCCCTCTTTGTGAGATTGAGTAATCTAGATGAGATTGTGTGATACAATATTGGATCATACGAACGATATGATCCATGATCGTATGCATACGATCTTGCTCAAAAAAAAATCTTAATCTAGAAAAATGACAAAGCCATTTGAAACACCTTTTGTCCTTACCTACACAAACGTGTGATGGTTACAAATTGGATTTTCCTAATTTGGTACCAATTTTGGAATAAGTTGCAACCAAATTTGTTGCAGCTCATTTTAGCCAACTTACCTTACCTATTTAGTCAGGCACCCTTCCTCTCTAAATTCTCCTAGCACTCATAATTCCTTGACTTATTTTACACATTCAAATAACTATAAATTTCATATTAGATCTATTAGCTTTGCAATTTACTATAGGATTGAAGGATACAGTCGATACCGGATCGATACGATCTTGTGCCGGAGGTGTATGATCTTTCTCAGATTGTATGATATTGCTTAGAGATCACTTGGGGGTAATTCCAAATGTTAGTTTGCATTTCCTAAGTTCTATTTTGCATATCTAGCTTAATATTTATCATTTTCATTGCATAGGGTATCAAGTTTAATTATTTGTATCCTTGGAGTTCACAAAATATGCATATAATTGCATATTTTACATAGTTTGATGCATGTATATGTTAATTCCTTTTATTGTGATATTCAATAGCCAAAATATAAGTTAATTCATGCTTAGAAACATCATTAGCATCCCTTGTTTTCTATTTTATGCATTCCATCCATAAATTTGTAGGTCACTATTAAGATCGTATTGTTCGATCTCTGATCGGATGGTACAATTTTAAATCGTATTCATACGATCTTGCTCTGTGCATACGATTTTGCTTAGTTATGTATGATTTGGACTGCAATCAAGAATCTGAATATTCTTCAAGCTTTTTAATATAGGTAAGAGTTTTAAATCACTTTTTAAGCACTGCATTATCCATTTGGATTTCATTTTTTGTTGTTTGTTGTCTACATATAAATCAAAATTGCATATAGCTTAGTGTAGTTGCATATTGGCCAAAACTAGGTAATTGTGAGAATTTAAAAGAAACACATCAAAACAAACTCCAAAGCCTAGGCATGGAAACTACCATAAAATATTTCTTAGTGAACCCTAAAAAATTTGTCAAAAAATCACCATAAGAAGGTATGATCAAGTATCTCTCTTTTGAGATGTAGACCTATTATTCCCACATTACCCTTTAAATCATGGATCCATTAGCCTGAAGGAAAGGAGTGTGCAAATTTTAGACCTACATGGATCCAATCTTGAAAGCTTACAAGGATCTTGTTGACACATATCTAGCCAAACTAGAGTGGTATGACATTGAGGCAATCCCTCGTTCGTCAAAAATATTTGTAGACACCATGGAATATCTGGGATCCTTGATCCCTTAGAATCCATCTATTTATTTCACTATCGTTAATGTCAAAATTCTCTTGCACTCAGTGATCCATCATGAGGCTTTTGATAACAAGAAATCCATCAACATGATTCATATAGAGCCAGACCATGACTGGTTCTATAAAGCTAAATACTTCTTAAAGAAGGCACCTTGGGGGTCCTTGATCTTACAAGGTCCTATAGATAATAGTATCAATATTAACCGTAAGGTTATTTCTCAATCTGCATTTATGCAAATAAAATTGTAGGAGGAACAATCCATCTTATTTATTGAGGTTGTAGCCTATCAGGATTGGATATCCCAATTGCAAGACTTCCTTAGACTTGGAATTATCCCATAGGGACTATCACATATTAAAAGATGAGTATTCAAGCAAAAAGTGACAATATATGTATTACTAGGAGGTATTTTGTATCATCGAAGCTACGATGGAGTCCTCCTTTATTGCTTAGAGCCTTGAGGATTAGCTTGGGTGATCTTGTAATATCATGATGGTACATGCAGTGGCCACTTCAATAACATGGTCATTGTCAAGTGCATCCTTCAAATGGGTTATTACTAGCCCACCATGGAGACAGATTGTTGTGAGTATGTCAGATAATGCGTTAAATTCTAGCAACATGCAAATTTGATGCACTTGCCATCATAGGCCTTATAGCCTATTCTTGGCCATTTTCTTAGTGGGTTTTTGATCTGATTGGAAATATTTCTCTCCCATATTCAGGCCGATACACATTTATCTTAACATCCACTAAGTACTTCACCAAATGGGTGGAAGCAGTCCCCTTAACTTTGAAAATTGGTCCTCGGATTACAGATTTCATACTTCACAATATCATTTTTCATTTTGGGGTGCCCTTCAATATAATATCGGATAATGGTTTGTCATTCAAAAATAAAAATGTGTGAGCTTTAATGACCAAATACAACATTCAACACAGTTTTGCGACACCATACTATTCATACATAAATGAGCAACCAAATACCTCTAACAAGACAATAATAGCCATCTTAAAGAATACGGTGAAATAAAATTATAAGGACTAGCATCTGTAATTACCCCTAGAATTATGGGCTTATAGGACTAGCATACAGGAACCCACTGGGGCAACATCATTTTCACTTGTATATGGTTCTGAGGCCATTATACCCTTAGAGTTAGAAATTTTAATATTATGTGTTGTATTGAAAGAGTTCATCAATGATGACACTGCGTGACAAGCTCACCTATATTAGTTGACTCTTCTATATGAATGATGCATCAATACTCTTAAGCATATTTGTGTTTACCAAGATTATCTAACATGAGCATATAACAATAAAGTCCACCTGAGAGACTTTAAAGTTGGGGATTTTGTGCATAAATAAAACCAATAGAACTCAAATTTGTCATCGCATCTATGAGATAAATTTATAGCCAACTATATAGGTCCCTATATCATATCTGAGAAGATTGGGCCTATGGAATATTGCCTAACAATGTTAGAGGGAATTGAGGATTCTAAGCCTCTAAAAATAATTAATCTAAAGGTATTTCACACATAAACCAACAAAACCCAAAAACATTCATGAATTTCAAAAACAATAGAAATCATAAAAATCCAAACTAATCAGAAAATATCAAGATTAAAAAAAAATCTCCAAGGGCATCTTAAAGCCCTTTGGTCAAATTCACAAAATCTCCAAGGGTATATTAAAGCCCTTTGGTAAAATTCACAAAATCTCCAAAGGCGTCTTAAAGCCCTTTGGTCAAATTCACAAAATCTTCAAATGCATCTTAAAGCCCTTTGGTCACATTCACAAAAGGCTACAAAGGCATTTTAAAGCCCTTTGGTCAATTCACAAAAGGCTGCAAAGGCATATTCAAATCACAAAATCTCCAAAGGTATATTAAATTCCTTTGGTTAACTCACAAAAAGCCCCAAAGGTACCCTAAACCCTTTGGTCAAAAGTAAAACATAAAAACACAAAAACGCAAAAATAACTTAAAATCAAAATTTTTGAAAGCATTCATAATAATCAAAACTCAAAAACAATTGAAATCATCAAAAATATAAAAACATTTGCATTTGCATTCCACATTTGCATTCACTTAGTTGCATTGCATTAGGCATTTCCATCCATTACATTTGCATTAGATACATTTGTGTTTGCAATCTTACAAATGACACCACATTTGTATATCAATCATGCATCTTAAAAATCCATCAACATCCATCACCCATGAGTGTAACTATGCTTTTCAACACAACCCCTTCCTATTACTATAAGGAATATACTAGGGTTTTTTGATCACTCATCCATACCTAGTGGTTTTATCAAACTTTGTATAGAGTTATCTTAGCTTTTGATAGATGAGTTTTAGTTTTGATAGCACCTGATATATTTCAAAATCCCATCACTAATAAAAACACTAAAATCCTAGTTGGAACAAGGGAAATATGAACACTACGAAGTGGTATTAGGTATACTAAGGTGAAAAGTTTATCTTACTCATCCCCCTATGTGATCGGTTTGGAAATTATGAGAATTGGCAAAAGGACAAGTTCACCCCTACCTAGAAATCCCTTGCTTCAATCAAAACAAGCAAAAATCCTGAAAAAAAAGCAAAATTCAAAAAAACAAAATAAACAATGATTATCATCACTACATAAATCCCTTTCTCAAAATAAAATAAAAATACAAAATAAATAGTGAGCTTAATCACTAAGCATGAGCAAGTATCCCAAATAAATATGAATAAAAGAAGAGAGTATTGAACTTGAATTCCTATAATTATCAGTGTGTAGGAGCCTGCTAATGTTTGTTTTTGAATTTTTTTTATAATTGTTAGTGGAACCCTTTCTTTTGGTTTTGTTTGAAGTTGTGTGGTTCGTGTTGGCGTTGTTGTTTTGTGGATCGCGGCCTGGGTGCGGGCTTGGCCTGGTGTCCACCCCCCCTTCTCTTTTTGTCTCCCCACTGTTGCTTGCCTTTCTAAACTTGTTTTTTTGCTTGCTTGTCGGGGGGGGGGTTTTCTTTTTCTTTTTTTTTTCTTTTTCTTTTTTTTCTTTTTCTTATTTTTCTTTTTTTTTTTTTTTTTTTTTTTTTTTTTTTTTTCTTTTTTTTTTTGTTTTTTTTTTTTTTTTTTTTTTTTTTTTTTTTTTTTTTTTTTTTTTATTTTTTTTTTTTTTTCTTTTTTTTTTTTTTTTTTTTTTTTTTTTTAGTTTTTTTTTGTTTTTTTTTTTTGTTTTTTTTTTTTTTTTTCTTTTCTTTTTTTTTTTTTTTTTTTTTTTTTTTTTTTTTTTCTTTGTTTTTTTTTTTTTTTTTTTTTTTTTTTGTTTTTTTTTTTTTTTCTTTTTTTTTTTTTTTTTTTTTTTCTTTAAATCTAAGACTTTTCCCTCCCCAACCCCTGGCTGAATTTTTATGCAAATTGAACCCTTATGCTCTAAAACATTGTAATTCATATTTTGCATTAGTCCTATAGTCATTTCATTGTAGGTACACCACTAGTTTTCAGTCGAAGCCAGCACCTATCACAGCCGATGAACCTGTCAAGATCGGAGGCGATGTCATCAAATTCAAGACGATCTCGTACTGATGCGAGACGATTTCGACTGCAGTACACATCGAGGCAATCAGTGCTTGGAGTTTTCTCTTCTGTCTCTTTTTTTTGTCATTTTATGCTATAAATTAGATTGTTTACTCAGTTTTTATGTTATATTGCATCTGGAGTTCACCCATGTTGTCTAGTTTGCATATTAAGATCATATTCTGCTATCTAAACACAGTGATTTGCATTTATTCTTCTTGTATATTGTTCAACACTCATATTCTTGTTTCACATAGTTTGCCCTCTTTGCAAAATAGAATTTCTTGTATTTCGCATCTTTGCTATTTTGGTCTCGATGAATTCTTCGCGATTCGTTAGATTACGATCTTCGTTTATATGATTTTATCAAATTGAAGGCGATTCTATTGAATTGCAGACGATCCAGACTGCTTCAAGCTTCAAAAACTCCATCAGACTTCCGGATCAGGTAATCTTCATTGGCCTCATGCAAATTCTCTGTTTCTATTTTCCTTTCTATTTGTTGTATGCATTTTCATGTAGTTTAAGTTAGAATCATTCGGCAAAACCTAGGATGAATGTTTAAAAATAAAATGAACTCATCAAAACTCATTCCCAAAACCTAGGCGTGAACTGCCATCAAATATTTCCTGGTGAACCCACCATCCGTCAAAAAATCACCAAAATGCACCTCCCTTAAGAGGTGGGATCTTCGCAAAGTCCTCTCGTCCAAGGTACCACACCATCATTTTCCCATCCTCCTTCCGAGCACGGATCCAATAGCCTGAAGGTAGGGGTGCAAAAAATTTGGAGCGATACAGAGCCTTACGCACGATGATATGTCTATCACATTAGCATATTGCTTTTATACAGACCAATATTTGCATGTGGAAGAGCTAGCTTTAGGTAACCTATACCACCTAGTGGTCTAATCCAATTGAGTCCAACTTAGGATTAGGATAAACATTTGAGGATCCCCAATACAACAATGGGCTAAATGAATCCCACTTGGCACTGGGGTATGCTTATGTTTTATCTAATATATTCATTTGCACATATAGGTATAATGAGTATCTAGGTCTTCATAACAAAAATTTATCCTTCAGAAGCTATGTATGATCAGTATACAACTTTTGATGAAGCAACTAGGGTATTTGAGTCTCATGGAAAAACTCAAAAATCACCTCATAACAACAATTCATATCATAACTCACATCATCAACTTTCTTTAGGAGGTTTTGTTCGTTAAAGGGCCATGAAATAGGATAGATACTGGATGAATGTCAGCAATGATATTTAGATGACCATTGACTATTTTGTGCATATATTTTAATGTATAGAAGCTAGTCAAGAAAGTACATACATAGCACGTCATCTCATATCACATTTGGAGGTTTAAATGATTAATTCTTATTATAAGAGTTATTGTTTATTCATGTTTTTTATACATTTTGTGGTGTCATCCATTAGATTTTCAAAACCCATGGCACATCATACCGTATGTTTTAAGTGATTAAAGCATACAAGTTCATTTACATTAAATCATAATCATAATGCATTACACACATTTCATTTATCATATCATCACAACATAAGTTAGATACATACAAATGAATCAAAATATAAACATGTATTTAACATAAGAATTGCATCCACATTTGCATACATCATAAGTAGTCCATCTACGCATCTAGATCAAAGCATCTATGCATACATCTATCATCTAGCTAATGCATGTCATACATCACATCATAACATCTAAAGCATCACATCACATCATATCACATAAGACCATGATACTACATCACATAAACATAAAAATATAATCATAAAAGATACACATAATGAGTCTCAAAGTCTAGATGTCATATAAATGTGTGTCAAAATAAGTGCATGTAGGTACAAAAGGTCCATAAGGCTACAACTGTATAGGTCAATTGACCTTACACTTAAAATAGTACAAAATGCCTAAGGGGCCACAATGCTCAACAATGGCCTGCACCACTAGCATCACCTCTACCCTCACCGCCCCCTCTGGGAGATGGCATAGAACTGGCATACCTAGTTTGCTCTATCTGGATCCTAGTATTGTGGCTTGATCGAGTTGATGACTACCTTGAGGTACTCCGATCTATCCTCTATGACCCTCCTACCATATGCCTATCTGGTAGGTGACCTCCCTGAAGCTTGACCTCATGATCCAGTGCTAGGATATAGGAGGAATCTAGGGTGTGCTACTCCAAGTCCTCTACTAAAATCCTATGCAAACATCAAATATCTGCACCTATAAAATAGATCACTAGGTACCTGAGGTGCTACAATATGTGGTATAATCTATCCCTAAACAACATACTCTCTGGATGTAAGTTCTATCCTACCCTATAATGTGGTATGCTTCACATTAATGTGTTGAACCTAAGCCTATAATGTAGCAATGGTGGCATCCTGCTACTGCACCTTGATCTGAGATGACTGGATCTTAGCCTCTACCTAGTGCAAATGAGCCTAAAGAAGGGACTCTTACTCCTCAAGAGATAATTTCTCCTCCTCAAGGGAAACCTGCTTCTCTACCACCTACTCCTCTACTCTCTACTACTCTACCTACACCCAATCATCTATCCAAGCCTACACTTGATGCCCATCAAGATCCTCGGCCTCTACCTCATCCAAAGACTATCCTAGGTGGCCACCACCATGCCATAATCACGTAATCCACTAGTGGGTATACACCTCTATAACTCTAGCATTATCCACACCATGATCAATTGCAGGAGGGTCATCCTCCTTTAAAACTATTATAACTCGAGGTGGTGGAAGGTTCTTATCTACATCAATCTGATAGTATACAATTGGCTCGAGAGGGATGTCCTACTGGATATCAAACTATATGACCACCCTAGAGTAATAGAAGAACTCTTTGATGCCATCCTTTTGGTCGATAACCCATAGATCACATTGATTTTGAGTTGTAGAGATAGCTTGGTCCTCCCAGGTAGGGCACTCATAATAGGGTCTCTAGATGATGTCAGTGGCCTACAAAATGATCAAAGAGGTCATGTAATGGGAAATATCCCCTGAAAAAGGTCAACTCTTGTGCTCCTCGAGCACTCTGGGCCACTTGGATCCATAGCACTGGGTATCATCATCTACCATAGTGATTACCATATAAAGTCCTACTAGGTGGTCCACATTGATATACTCCCATTCCCAAAATATGTAGGAGCAAGTTGTAAGCAATACTATATTTTTTGTAGCACTAAATATAGTATAACTCATCATAGCACTACACTATTAGTGTGCTCCCCCAAGTATAGATGATAGAAACCTCACTATAAATAAAGTCTTGTACCATCACCAAGAGGTTCCATGGGAACCTCTCTCCAGAGCAGTCAGGTATAAGGATGTTATAAATCACCATCAATAGGATAGTGTACCTCCAAGAGAAGACATCCTCTTGGTACCACCAAGTAATAGAAATCCCACCAAAATGAGTATCCTAGAAGGTAGCAGTGGTATGTCTCCCAAAGACCCTAGAAAAAACTGCATCTCTAGCACTAGTGGGAGAAGAGACAATGGGCACTCCATCAAAAGGGATCTGGAAGATCCTATAGATGTCCTCTAGAGTTATTGTCATCTCACTGGTAGGGATATGGAAGGTATTAGTCCTAGAGTCCCATTTGTGGGCCAGGGCAGTAAGGTAAGCCTAATATGACATGATCATCAGAAGACCAGTGACATATTGGAGCCCGTGAGAATCAAGCCACTCCCAGTATGTAGCAATTAGGGCAGATAAAAGGTCCACAAGAATTTTTGGATCTTGGGCCTACATAGAAAAAATATAGAAGTGCAAAATAGATGCCTAAATCAAATGCACTAAACAAACTAATAAATACATAAAATAAAAATGGTGCAAAATAATCTAGGATGTGCTTAAGGCAACAAGCATAGTGGTTAAATGCACCTACACTCCCCAAAAAAATAAATACTACACTTCAAAACTCTAAAAATATCAATTAAATTGCTTTAAAATTCAAAAATCTAAAAAATAAACCTAAAATCATCCAGCTGCTCATGCTAGGAGCAACCAAGAAGCAACCGCTGAAGCTGACAGCAACCAACCTCCAACGATAAAAAAATTGACCATTGGAGTTTTATTTGGTCATTGACAGTGCTAGCAGCTAGTCCCAGGAAAATCAAGCCGCTCATAGTAGTAGAGGCCAATGGGCGACATGCCAATGATGTTCCCCCTTGCCCAAAAAAACAAAAAAAGTGGAAAATTTCCTAAAATTAGCTTGGACCCACTAAAAATAAACCTAGCCTAGACCTATTGATAGGTTTGGTTTGTTGCCCATAGGTTTAGTGAGGTTCAGTTACCGCATTTCTTAATTAGGTTTATTTTACCAAATTAAATAAGCAAGCCAGGGTTTGGCAGAATACCCGTGAAGCTCCAACTCCTCCGTCGGTAGAAGCCTATCCCTACTCAGCCATATCACTCGAATCAATAGAAAATCCAATAGCACTTCGTGTTACAATTGCACTTTCTCACCTTAGAGCTCAAAAGTGCAATTGATAACTGGAAATAATGAAATAAGAAACCCTAGGATTTTCTTTTATATTTTCCCTTTTTGCCTCGATCATTGTTGGTGTTAGTGGCCCACACTTTCTGGATGTTGGACCTGATAGTGATCAAGAAGCAACAATTTGGGGTCACTGGACCTAACATAGGCTAGCAAATAAGGAGAAATTTTATTAATTTCTCACCATAAAGCACCTCAAAATGAGTCAATAAACACATTTGCAAATCCAAAGCAACCAAAATAAGCATAAATACCAAAAAAAATTACATATATCAAAATCCAAAAACATCATAAAATCTAGTAAACACAAAATAAATCAAATAATAAAATCCCAAATGATCCTCGTATTCAACTATTTTCTCTATACACTTGGTGATTGCAATGACTAGTGCTCCATGCAATTTGGCAAGATGAGTAAATTGCTATAAGGCCACTTGGGGCAAAATAGTTATGGTAGAATTGAGGTGCTTCACTTCAAACCCAAATAAGGCTATGACAGTTGGACCATCCCATGGGAGTGAGGATCCATCTCATTTCTCCTATAAAAAATAGTGATTCAACAAGCAACAATAGAATTGCTACCACCTTGATTTCTTAATATGGCCATTATGGACGGACCACACAATGGCATAAAGATGTACAACACAAAATGGTTGAAATCACACCTAAATGGGAACAACACTATAAAAACAAAAGAAACCCTCTAAGAAGGTACAAATCATTCATTTTGGTCAAGAAAATTATCACTTTATTAATTGTCCTTTCCTCGTCGACTTGTCGCTTGAGGGGATAGTCAAAATTTTTAACAATTATAATCAAAATAAATAAAAGAACACTCGATCATGTAAAATTGTGTTTGTCTTACGAATCATTGCCAAAAATTATCATAAGCTTACCCTTTTCTGGGGAAAAAAGTAAACATGAAAGTTAAGTTTGTAGCTCTCCTCCTTTCGGACCTATAGTAGTACTAAAGCTACCCGATTGCCTGATGAGCAGTGCAAACTACCATAAATTTAAGCCTTCCATTCTATTGAAAGAAATGATTCTAGGATTCATGCCCTCCTACATGAATGGGGGATCCAATGTTGATAAGATCAATGATCATCATCCAAACTACAATGTGATCCTAGGTGGTCTATTTTTTTTTCTCCGTGTTGTGTTTTCCCACAATGCATCCCAAAAAGAGGCATATGTAGATACCTAAAACATGTCATGTTTAGGAGACTACCCATATGGACACATTCATAGACCATATGAATCCTCTTGGATCTATCCAAGAGAAAGTAGTGGTCCTAACCACTCAAATAGGATATTTCTAGCCCATCTAGGCTTGGCCTCTCTTAGGTAGAGTGTCCGCCACACCTGACCATTGAAGACTACAACGACCACACCTAGCCACTGGACCTGACAATGGCTAGCACCATGCATAGTCTAGCTATGAAAACGGGCCCAAATCACATAGTTTGACTACACCTTTGCATTTTTTATGGGTGGATTTTGGTGAGGAACTCCCTTAATTCCTCCTAACTACCCCTTCAATTCCATTTTGTTACTAATGCTTCCCACCCAGGATGGTCAGTCTCATGCAATTTGGATTGAAGCTTCTCCACGAAGTGAGGATCCAGATCTAAGAGAGGAAAGTATACATATGGACTCTCCCACAAATAGTATAAGATCCATTATTTTTAGAGTTTATGCAATGAAGCCCTATTATATTGGAGAGCAAATATATACACCCTTGAGGAGCAATGAAGTGCTATCCAGATAAGGAGAGACTATGCATACTATATTCACATACATTATCATTCGTTGCCATTCTGTGTACCTAGCACATCCAGTGACCCTTGAAAATAAATTGGAGCAAATAACCTAGTGCTACAGCCCCTGGGAGTGTGAGGAGAAAGGTCTATTTCATGGACACTATCCTGGATAGTGGATCATAGACACAACCTAGGGTTTTAACATTAGATATTTATGCTAGCATTAGATTCGATTGCTTTTTGTTTCAACACTTATTTTCTAGTATAGATATGATTAACCTTATGCATTTATAGTATTTTTCTCTAAGATATTCTTACATATTTCATTAGCTTTATTGCATTTAATCATAGTATGTTTATTTATCTTACTTATCAGATTTTATACTAACATCCTCATCCGAGGAGGTAGCCCAAACTTCTAAGCATGCTTTGTTGTTTTTGTGTACATAGATATATAGGTTTACAGAACCATATCAAGATACTCAGAGTGTGGGATCCCTCTTGGACCACTCCTACCACTCATGCTTACATGTCTCCTCACCATCTCAGCTCTAGCTTGATATTTTGATAGTGCTTCGCTTCACAACTTCTCTCTCACTCCTCTCCTCTCAAATTCACACAACATAAATTATGCTCACATGTGTGAAAGAGGGTTTTATTTCTCAAAAATTTTAGGTTCACTCCCACACATGTGAACCTAGTTCACACCCACACATTCAAACCTAGTTTGCACCTACACATGTGAACCTGGTTCACACACTGGTATGTGAACTTGGTTCACAAACTGCTATGCGAACCAACCCTCACCACATCATTTTTATTTTTTTCTAACTCTTTTTTATTTCTATTTCATTCCCATCTTTGTTTTCCTCATTTTTCCACTTTTTCACCATCATATTATTTCAATCGACTCATCATCACTTTTCATCTACTCCATTTCTGATTCCTTGCTTGAGGGGATATTCATACAAAAATATACTTTGCATGCAATCAAAAAATTAAACATCCAATAATGGGTATTACATCTGTCTAAGAAATTTTTTTCTAAATATTATCTCAATATAAATCCAATCCCAATCAAACATTTGATAAACAATGAGAGCCATGCACCAAATGGACACATCTTGATTCCATTCATTATAGTGGCACACATAAGACCACTTTTTGAATGTTTCACCTAATATGTCCTTGCCACACAGCTCTAATTATTTGACAAATGTCATCATGCAGTCATCAATCAATCAAAGGTAAAAATTTGAAAGGGCATTTATTCTATTCACAATTGGAACATCTTGGTTTGATCACAAGGACAAAGCAATTTTAATTTTCTACCAAAATCACCCAATATGATATTGCAAAATGTTATACTAAATCATAAATCACCTATTTCATCATTTTGTTTCTTTTGTAATCATCCACATTCATTCACCCACATATTCTTCATCTTTCCAATTACTTCATCACCTTATTTTATCATATTTTTGTACTAAACTATGTTTTACATAACATAGTACAAAAGAGGTAAATGTAGACACCTAAAAGTTTCACGTAGTCACATGTAGTTAGCTGTAGTCATCTATAGTCATGTGTGGTCAACTTTAATTCTATATAGTCATGTGTAGTCACACATAGTTGCATGTAGTCACTTGTAGTCATGCGTAGACACATGTAGTTGCCCATAGTTGCAAAACCTAAAAAATACACTAATCATACCCAAAACACCTCATATTCATGAAAGGGCCATCTAAAAGCCCCTTTAGGTCATCTAAGCCCTTTCCTACAACTAATCATAGTCCTCACATGACCATCTCCTCCAAAAATCATAATAATGGTAATTCTAATTCTATTTTAAAAGTCACTTTACCACTAAAGTGTACTTTATGGCCTAAGCATGTTTAATTAGGGTTAAATCAATATTAACCTTAATTTTATCCTCACACATGTGTGCACCCACTATTTAGTTAGGATATTTCCAAAATATGCCTAACCTAACCTCAAACTAACCTAGGATTTGTCTAATCAGGGTTAACCTTAACCCTTGCTCACACATGTGTGCACCTAGGATATTTCTTCAAGGCACATGAAGGAATGACTCACACTCCACTTCATAATATTAACTTGACCATGGTAGGACCTAACCTAGATTTTATCCCACCTCACAAAGGATACCTCACCCCATAGCCTTAGCCCACTCTATAACTAGATGACCATTTTCACCATGAAACTCTATCTCACCATTTTGGCTTACTTACCAAAACTTTGCAGAAATCATTCCAGAATATCTTTTGTCATTTCAAAATCCATAAAACATCAAAAAATAGTTTTATAATACCATCCAGATAGGAATCCAAAAAAATGGTCAACCACAACAAGGTTCATACACTGCCATGTAAACTTGAGTAGAGGTTCACAAACCGCCATATGAACTAGATCTACAACAACATTTTAGCTATAGAACATGTAAATATCAAATTTTTATAGTTTCTACAACTTCATTTATAGTTTTCATCATGTTTTATTTCATTTCAATATCATTTTGTCTTCATAAACATGGGGTATTATCTATGACAGATCCTCAAATGTACCAATCCATTTTTGCAGGTCCAAATAGGTATACAAGACATTTCCAAGCATCCAAGCGGTGGCACCCATGCAAAGAAGCCCACCTACATTAAGGACACAAAAAGACATCAAAAAATGCACCATACTCATATTGAAAAGAGATGGAAATATTTATTTATAGAAAGTCTATTTTGCAACCCCATTTTTGAAATCAATATATATTTAATTAGTTTTGAAAGTGGTGTTCATTTCATGTATTACAAGGAGATATTTTCCTCAAGGAAAACCAAAAAAAAACTAATGCTGAAGAGGATATTAAGGGTAAGTTTGAACCCAAATGGTTAGGTATGTTCATCATAATAACCAAATATAGATAAGGTTCTTATCATCTAGATTTTATATATGGAAATGAACATAAAGAACCTATCAATATAATACATTTAAAAATATATTATGCTTGAATTACATGTTTACCTACTCATGTGCTTGATTGCATGGTTGATTGTATGCATGATTACTTTAAAAAAATTACCTTCATATGCCTAAATTACATGTTTACTTGTGTTTTCTAGTTCATCCCATAAATTTATGAGGGGGCATCCCATAATGAAGCAATGATGATCCTAGCTAGAAAATAATGTCACTTGCATTACAATTGTAGTATGTCACTGATCTAGTGGAGTCCCTCATTGAATTCCCTAAAATTTCATCATTTCCTTTAGATATTTTGAACTCTAGAAAATAAAATAAGGTTATGATAAGCATAATATGGTTGCTAGTTATGACCTAACCATATATAGACACCCTAGTTTCTTTTTCTAAGAGTCCAAAATTTCTAAAATAACTTATGTTCATCATCTTGTTTGCTATTATGTTTTTTTAGTACATCATTGGATCCTACTAGACTTCTTAGCACTCTATGATGACACTGATACTACAATTCCAACCTAAGAGTGGCATATAAAAGGGTATATTTGAGCTAAAAAGTCATTCCTTAAGTGAAAATATTCCAATCCCTTCTACAACATCTTTTATCATCACATCTTTTGATTCATCTTTTCACCCAAAAAAGTATATCATAGGATTATTTGATGACTGGAAAGTGCTTGAAAATATTATAAATCATCCAATAGTATGGTGTAATCCTATGAAATATTTTTCTCAATGAAAGGATTTATCAAAAATCTCAATGTCATCAAAATTTTGTTCTTAATACATCATTTGCGGAAAATTATAGTTTATCTTTATATCCAAGTAGACAGTTTGGTAGAATCATTCTCCACTTGGTAAGTGTTAGCAATTTCTATACAACAAAAAAGTAAGGAATGAATCTATCAAAACCTTCTTCTTTGATATAAGGGTCTATCATATATCAAAATCGATAACACACATAGAAATTCTAACATATCAAAAAGTATGATCAAGTTATGATTTATCCTTATATCCAAATAGAAATTTTGATAGAATCATTCATTATTTGGTAAGTTTTAGCAATTCCTATACATAAAACAAGTGAGGAATGATTATATCAAATATTCTTCTTTGATATAAGGGTCTATCATACATCATAAATAATGATAAACATAATCATATCAAAACCTTATCAATTTATGATTTGTTCTTGTAGTGGTTCACCACTACCTGCTCATGACTAAGGTAAAATATTGATAATTAATTATTGAAGTTTTGTCTAACATATGGAGAATAATCTCAAAGAACTCCTAGAATTCAATACCTCTACAAATTTTCATTAAGTGGAAGTCCTAATAGACAACCAATGAGCACCAAAACAGCCTACCTTCAAGATAAATTCTTATATCAAAAGTTTTGTGATCAATAATAAAGCACAATGGAGAAAAATCCTAACCAGTCTACAAGAAATATCAAAATACGAAGTGAACATGAATACCTAAGTCAAAATCAAGTGTTAAGGGTAGATGAGCTAAATTAATAAATTCCTCTATTGAAGATATGAAGACCACCTACCTAAATATAACCTTAGTTATTGTCCTAGAAATTCATTCAAGAAGAAGTATGGATCTAAAATTCTTGTGCTAATCAATCATTATGATCAAAGTACATCATTCGATGATCAAAATCCTAAGGAAAAGTAGATGGTATTGTCAGATCTAATTATAGATCATTTTAAAGGGAAAATCCTCCCTTGTAAATCTATAAATAGTAGTGGTAGCTTTATAAAGGATCAATAAGTTTGCAATTTTATGTATTTGTAGGATTTCCTTTAATTTCTCTCTATAATAACATGTGTGGTTCTTGAATGGATTATGGGCAATCTCAATCCCTCACTTTTGGCATAATATTTGTAAAAGTTTACCTACATTATATATATACATGGTAACTTGTGTCTATTTTTTGTCCTTTGCCTATAGACCCATTTCTATGTATGTGTATGTGTTTATGATATTTTGCCTAAATATCATATTTGCCAAGTGTATGTGTGTATGAGAGGTTTGTGTCTATTTTTGGACTGAGTCACTGACTAGTTTGGATCTCTTGTAGGACCTGTCTTCTCATATATGGATATAACTATTATATTTTGATTACACTTCATTATTTTGAGGAGAGGAAGTATTCTCTATTATCACGTAGTATTTAGGCCTATTTTTGTAGGAATATCTTAGTATATTTCTTGGTGCATCACCCTCTTTTCTTGCATCCCTTTCCCTTTGTAGAGAAACTAGCACCTTGAAGATCACATCTTAACAAGGAGCCAACCTTGTAAAAACTCTTAGATACCTTCAATTGATCCAAACCCTATGCTCTCAACTATGACATGTTGTGTCACTCTAACATGAAGTAGGATTGTCTTAGGTAGGGATAATTAGATATGTTAATAGTTTAATGATACACCTTGTGGGACCCTAATGGCACATAATTTGTCCCAAAATCAATAAGGAGTAGGACTGAGACTTGGTGAGGGTCTTAGTCTATTTATCACTTGTTGAAGTACCTCTTTTCTAAACCTGATGACTCCACTCTAGAAAAAACATCAAAATAATCCACTGTTAAAAGTACCATATTGAGTTTTAGATGAAGACCTTAGTCTATTTGCTTTTGAGAAGTAAGAAGTCGCATTCACCTAGTGACTCTACATCAACAAAAGAAGCCCAAAGGTATGTAAACAAAATATGTTGTTAAAATTTATTATCATATATTATATGGCTACCCCCTTAACACATATACCTTAATATGAGTTAGTCTCAAGCCCCTTGAGCCCCAAAAATCCACCTAATAGATGGAAGAAGCTACCTAAGTATATACTGGAAATATTACTAGAATATATAGACAATAGTTAGAGCACTCCATTAGAACACCTCAGATAATTAGTATTCATATACCAAACACACAATATAGTGGATCAAGATGTGGTCTCCACCTAATATATGGAAGAAACTACCTAAGTATATACTATAAATATTACTAGAACACACAGACAATGGTTAGAGCAGTCTATTAGAACACCTTAGAGAACTACTATTCATATACCAAACACATAGTATAGTGGATCAAGATGTGGCCTTTTAGATTTTAAGTGATATATATTAAAGGAGAGGTAGTAAAAAAGTATGAATCTCTCCCTCATTCAATCATAGAATGGGATTTCATTGATCATGAATGACTTTTTCATAAAAAGAGAAAAGGAACCAATTGTAACAAAAAGTGAGCTAGCCTAGGAGGAAGAGAAAATAATTTCCTTTACCCATCATGATTATCACAACAACCAATCAAGATATCCCTAATCGAAGGACAATAAACAATATTGGAGTGGCAATGTGACATAAATGGCCATTCAAAGCCACTCATAGATAGTGATAGCACATAGATAGTCATGCAAAGAAGAAGAGAAGGCATGGAAAGATAACAAAATATATGTTCAACAACATAATATTTATATCAAGTCATATTTCCCTCCATGCATCCAATTAAAGGTCTCAAAAATTAAGGAAACCACTTGCTCTAGAAAGGGCCCAAGATTCCCTGCATAAGCAAGCTACATTGTCCTTGACACAATCAGTCATTTATCTAGAGCATGATATGGGGAATATAATGCCTTATTATAGAATTTCTTCTCTAGAAATATCCCTAGCTACACTGATGACCCACAAACTATTCCCTTAGCTGATACTATGGAGGCATTTGTCTCACCCTTAGAATTTTAGGAAGGAACATCATAAAATGTGGAAGCCCTCATCCCTTGCTAGAAGTTTTATAAGGTAAAAAATAGATGAATCAATATAATCAAGAGAGGTAAGCTCAAAAATATTAGTATATTTCCATTACCCAAGTGGATTTCCATTTTTCTCCTTAGAGAAGAGCATTATTACTTTTAAGAAAAAGTCCACTAGTGTCTAAGCCAATGCAAGAAATGACAAAGCAAGATTGGCACATGTAAGAAATAAGTATAGATTTGAGAGATGATTAACCTTAGGATATGTTGAAGCTTATTAGGGAAGCCAAAAAAATGGTAGAGCATGATTATAAGTTGACTACCCAAAAATAGAAATAAAGGAGAAATATCTTGAACAAACCAAAAAGACCCTTGAAGAATCACAAAATGAGGTTAAGACCTTAAAAAATTAAATAAATTTGCTGACCATACAACTGAGAGGAGGGTTTGAAATGATTCTAAAAATATAAGAGGAGCAATTAAAATAATTATCTAGTCAAATAACTATGCAGCAAGACCAATATAAATAAGAAAAGTAAACTTTATTAAGAGAGTTGGAGGATTTCAAGTAGTAGAACAAGGAAAAGTAATTTGTGAAACCTGATACATTATCAAATAAACTTGAGATGCTTACTAGAAGATATAGGAGGTATGGCATTAGAGATATTTCTAGTTCTTGAGTTTATAGATTTGATAACTTTGTTAGACCTAAAATTAGATAAAGAGGTGAAAGTTAACGTACACAAGATCATCATGAAGATAGAAGAATCTAGAACTTACAGGATGTTGTTGGCCAAAACCCCTAACTTTGATATTGTCACTCCAAGGATACAATATAGAGAATTCATGTCATAAAGCGCAATCAACCTCTTCAAAAGAAAGCAAGTGGATGACTAGTACATAAAGTTATTAGATAACTTATGTAGAACTATGGGAAGATTGAAGGTTGAGGTGTATTCTCTAATATCAATAGGGCTCCCTTTCCCATGGAATTAGCTGAGTGGCAAGCTATGTTCAAGAGAGGAATATTTGGAAATGATCAAATTAAACAAATATCCTCCATTGAGCTTAAAAAAATAGATTATCCATCTTTTCCTATAATATATAGCCTATATTATCAAGCCACTAGTGAAACTCAAGGTGCCAATTAACACAACAATAAGTCAAACTAAATATTTCTCTCAATATGATGAGCATGAAGTTCTAGTTCTATATGATTAGATACAACATACTCAATACCCATTGTATGAGGAATGGAAAAAAATTGGGAGAGCACTTTCCAAACTCTCCACATGATATCACTATTTTAATTAATCCATTTTTAGTTTTTGTGTTTTATTTTGTAGGAATTTTTGACTTTGAGACCAAGGATAAAGACAATTTTGATTTCTCCTTCAATTAGTCTAGAAGGCTACTATGAGCCACCAAAACTATAGTGGTTCACCACTAACTGATTGAGACTAAGGTAAAATCCCAATAACCAATGATTGGAGTTTTATTTATCCCATGGAGAACAAGCTAAAAAAACTCTTAATATTCATGACTTCTACAAAATTTAACTCAACAAAAATCCTAACAGATAGCCAAAAGAGTACCAAAGGAGCCTACCTTCAAGATAAATCTTGAAATCAAATATTTTATGATCAATAATAATGTTAGAGTATATCACATCATTTGGGTCATGTAAATGTACCACACATGGTACATATTTATAGTAATAGATTACTTTAGGGGATAATTAGTTTTTTAAAGCAATATAATAAATGCACAAGTGTCTCCTCTTGTACAACTAGGTAGAGTGTTGGCCAAGAAATCCATATTTCTATATAAAGGGTCTCATAGTGAGTGATTATATATCGATGTAGGTAGTAGTAGGTTTACTGTGTGCATCACCATATATATTGGTGATGGGATACATTGTACATTATTATATGTTCTAGAGTGTTCACTTCCTCCATAATGCATTGTATCATTTTTTATCACTTTTCTTTAATAATGTATTTTTAGCATATTACATTTCTATATTTTCATATCTTTTGATTGTATTATCCATTGGAATATACTATCAAAATCTAATAGTGGTATCAGAGCTACTGTAGATCAAGATAGGAATAGGGAGAACCACTATATACCACCATTTTCAATATAGGTTTGAACTCTACTACATCTTTACAAACCGGATATGCCATTGTGCACTACTGCATGCAAAATTTATTGCAAGGAATAGCTAAATAAAAAAGTCACAACAGAGATTGTGAGGAGAAGCAAATTTTAGTTCTAGAATTTTTGAGATTGAATTTTGTTAGAGTCTTTCCACAAAGTTGTAGAAAAACTAATGAAAACTAGGACTCAACATTTATTCCACTATATTGATAAATCAATTAGTGAAGATTTATCATTGACAAGATTTATAATCATTTTACTAATATCTTGTTGCAAAAATAGGAAACTGAAGGAAGCCCTATTGCAAACCTACCTATTATAGAAGAGAAGGCTGCAAAAGCCTCATTGCATAATAGAAGGCCACAAAAGCCTCATTACAAAATAAAAGGCCACAGAAGCCTTACTGAAGAAGAAAATGCCACAAAAACCTTATTGAAGAAGAAAAGGCCACAATAACCTTATTGAAGAAGAAAAGGCCACAATAACCTTATTGAAGAAGAAAAGGCCACATCATCCTTATTGAAGAAGAAAATACCACAACAACCTTATTGAATAAAAGGCCATAGAAGCCTTGAACCTAAAGAAGACTCCAGATAAGAGTTCATGAGAGATATAAGAAAGGATATTGGTGATCTTAATTAAATACTATGAATTGTAGATTAGCTAGAGTATTTCTACAAGGTTGTGAAGACCAAGACTCAACACATAACTCATACCACTAGTTTCAAGAATAACTAGTTAAGTTGACAAGGTCTAAGAAAAGACATCACTGGAAATAGCAGGATGAAGATCTATTCTAGAAGAAGGTTAAGAAGACCCACAAAAGGTGTCATTGAAGAACTTCTAATCTTGGAAGATTGAAGAAGGACTAGGAAGGTCCTATTCCTAATTTTAGAAGTAGTAGACTTCAAAGATCCAAGAATAATATCTCATTTCCAACACTTCCATAGTAAATGGTTGAAGGAAATATCTCATTGAGAAGTGTGCGACCCTGGGAAGTGCACACCACGACTACCCTAATTGCAATTTTAATTTATCATATATATTATCACTTGCACAAAATGAAAGTACTAAAGGCACATGCAACACGAAAGTAAGAAAAACAAATAAAGATGCTTTATTTATTGATATCTCAAATCCTCGGTTACAAGTTCATCCCTCTTAGGGATACCCATCATTTTGATATAAATATTTACACAATATAGAGCAGCGGTTGGATGTATTCCCACAAGGCAATGGTGCACATATGAAGTCCTCCTGGTATTGCACACAAAACTGTATGGGGGATTACAGATACCTCTTTCTCCATATTTAGTCTTGGAGGGATCTTTGTGCTCTTGCTACTTCAATATGGTCCTAAAGATATGTACCTACACTCATGGAAATAATAAAGTATTCTTAGTAGGATGGGCTACCTCTCCGAATGAGGCCTTTGTTACCAGATCATATAGATATGAAAATAATGAAATAAAAGCATAAACAAAACAATAAATGCATAGAAAGCTAAGAAATATGGAAGATATGCATTAATGCAAGTAGCTCTGAGCTATGGCTAACTAACAATTTAAGCAATAATGAATCTAGACTAAAGAAAAGGGAAATAATGTCTATGCCCTAAAATATGCCTACGGGCCACTGTCCGAGACAATGATCATGATATGAAGCTCTCCTCCATGTGAATTAGGGGATGTTGTGCTATACTCCTTGTCAAAATTGATGCTCAAGTTTCTCTGGGTGTGTCTCCTACACTGATGGGTGGTCAAACACAATGAATATGAAAATGGGTATGCAAGCATAGCTCAGTCGAACAACACTCTAGTGCTCCTCAAGGAGGATGTAACTTGGCTCTCCATTTTAACAAGGCTTTTCTACATAAATTTGAAACTTTGTTGATGTCTTGCTTTTTGTGGGAGAGTCTATATGTAGAATTCTCTCTTAGATTTGGAACTTGGCTTCCTGGAGAAGCTTCAACCTAGATTGCATGTAACTGACCATTCTAGGTGGGAAGCATCAGTCACAAACTAGCATTAAAGGGGCAGTTAGGAGGAACTCAAGGAGTTCCTCACCAAAATCTTCCCGTAAACAATACAAAGGTGTAGTTAGACTACATGATCTAGGTCTGTATTCATGGGCACACTATGTATGGGACTGGCTGCTATCGGGTCCAGCGGCTAGGTGTGGTCATTGTAGTATTCAACAACTAGGTGTGTTGGCTGCTCTTCTTGAGAGTGACCAAGCATGGATGGGCTAGAACTAACCTTTTTGAGTGGTTAGGACCACTGCTTTCTCTTGGAGAGATATAAGAGGGTTCATATGGTCTATGGATGTGTCCATATGGGTAGCCTCCTAAACATGACACATTTTAGGTGTCTATAAATACCCCTTTTTGGGATGCACTACGAGCAATATAACACAGAGCAAAAAGTAGACCACCTAGGACCATATTCTAGGTTGGATGATGATCATTGATATGATCAGCATAGGATGCCCTAGTCATGCGGGAGGGCATGAATCCTAGAATAATTGCTTCCAATGGAATGGAAGGCTTAAATGTGTGGGAGTTTGCACTTGTCATAAAGTGATTGGGTAGCTTTGGTACTACTATAGGTCCAAAAGGAGGAGAGCTACAAACTAAACTATCATATTTGTTTTTTTTTCCCAACAAAGGGTAATCTTATGATATTTGTTGGCAATGATTCATAATATGAACACAACTATGACATGATCGAGATGATCTTTTGTTGAATTTGACTATGATTGTTGAAAATTTTTTACTACCCCCTCAAGCTAGGAGTTGATGAGGAAAGGATAATTAATGAAGCGATGACTCTCTTGACCAAAATGAATTATTTGGACCTTTATTAAGGTTTGCCTTTATTGTTGTAGAGTAGTTTCCATCCAGGTGTGATTTCAACCCTATTTGGTAATTGTACATCTTTATCCCATGGGGTGGTCCGGCCACAATGGCCTTTTTAGGAAATCAAGATGATAGCAATTCTAATTTAGCTTGTTGAATCACTATTTGCTATAGGATAAATGAGATGGATCCTCACTCCCGTGGGGTGGTCTAGCTATTATAGCCTTCTTTGGGTTTGAAGTGAAGCATCTCAATTCTACATTAATTTATTTTGCCCCAAGTGGCCTTATGGTAATTTACTCATCTTGCTAATTTTCATGGAGTGCTATTCACTACAATCACCATAGTGTATAGATAAAATAACTGACTACGAGGCTCATTTGGGATTTTTTTGATTTATTATGTTTTTGTGTTTTGATTGAATGTGTTTAATGACCCATTTTGAGGTGCTCTCTGGTGAGAATTTGAGTCAATTTATCATCAATATTTGGTCGCTGTCAGGTCCAACGACCCCCAATTTTTGCTTTATGGCCATTTTCAGGTCTAGTAGCTAGAAATTTTGGGCCACTGATGCCAAAAATGACCAAGGTTTGAGTGGAAAAGATAAAATAAAATTAGGGTTTTTGACTGTTCATTCTTCCAGCTATCAATTCTGCTTTTGGAGCTCTGAGGTGAAAGTGATTGCTTGTGACTAGATCACTATCGAGTGGATACCATGGTTGAGCAAGGTGAGACTTTGACAAACAAATGAGTTGGTAAAGGAACTTTCATTGAGACTTTCACTAAGGTACCTTTTTAAATCCTAAATCACCTTTGTTATTGCGGTAAAATGAACTTAACTAAATAATTTGGTAAAGGAACCTCATTAACCCTGTTGGCAATGAACTAAACCAATAGATAGGCTTAATTTAGGGTTTAAGTAAATGGGTTTCCTTTAGATTTAGGTTTTTGTCAATTTTTTTGTGATTTTTGGCCACAAGGGCACACCAACGATGTGCCACTTGCTGGTTGCTACCACTCAGAGTGGCTAGCCTAGCCTGAGACTGGCCAATGTCGCTATCAGCGATCAACTTAAAATCCAATAGTTAAATTTTTAACCGTTTGAAACTAGTCGCTATCGACTTTAGTGATCACTTTGTGGTAGCTCTCTACGCTAGTGGTCGAGTAGCCTTAGGTGTATTATTTTTTATTTTTGGGTTTTAAAGTCATTTAATTGAAATTTTGAAGAATAGTATTTGATGTTTTTGGATGCTTAGGTGCATTTATCCACTATGTTTGTTGCCTTAAGTGCATCTTAGATTAGCTTGTATCGGCTTTGTTTTATGCATTTATTTAGTTGCTAGTGCATTTGATTTAGGCTTTATTTTGTACTCTTAGACTTTTCTACTCAAGCTCAGGATCCGAAGCTACTTTGTGACCTTTTGCCTAAGATGGATGACATAGACTAGGCCTGTATTGATGCTTGTGGGGTCCAGTATGTCATGATCATGTCAGATCAAGATTATTTGACTACCTTGGCCCACATATGGGACTCTAGGACCAACACCTTCCACCTTCCTATCGATAATATGACTATTATGTCGGAGGATGTCTAAAGGATACTCAGGATCCCTTTTGATGGAGTACCCATTTTCTCTTCTCCCACTAATGCTCGAGATGTAGTGTTCATGAGGGTCTTTGGGAGACATGTCACTGTTGCCTTCAAGGATACTCATTCTAGTGATATTTCAATTGCTCAATGGTACTAGAAGGATGTATTATCCTAGAGGCATATTGTGTTGTTGATGGTCATCTGCAACATCCTCATACCCGATTGATCTAGAGTGAGGTTCCCATGGAATATCTTGGTGATGGTATAGGACTTGATCGATAGCAAGGCACCTATTATCTATGCTTAGGTGAGCACACTACTGGTACAGTGCTATGACAAACTATATTGCATCAAATGCCATGAATGGGCTCGTATTTCTTACATCTTGCTCCTCCAAATCTTGGAATGGGAGCATATCATGGTTGATTTCCCAACAAGACTTCCAATGGAGATCACCACACTAGATGATGATGTCTAGTGTTATGGATCTAGGTGGACCAGAGCACTTGAGGAGTGCAATAGCTACCATTTTGTAGGGGAGATTTTCCATTATATGGTATCTTTGACTAGTTTATAGGCTACTGATATCATCTAGAGACCTTATCATGAGTGCCCTATCTAGGAGGATCCTACTAGCTTCACAGTGAGAACTCGACATGATCGATGGGTTATTGGCCATAAGGATGGCATCAGGGAGCTATTATACTATTATAGGGTACTTCGATAGTTTAGAATTTAGCAATATGTTCCCCTCGAGCCAGTTGTATATCACTGGATTTTTGTAGAGAAGAACCTTCAACCGCCATGAGTTATAGTAGTGTTATAGGAGGATGACCCTCCTATAGTTGATCCTGGTGTGGCTAATAATAGGGTTATAGATGTGTACACCCATTGGTGGGGTACATGATTATGGCATGGTGGTGGCTACTTAGGGTGGTATTTGGATGAGGGTGAAGCTAAGGATCCTGATGGGTGCTAAGTGCAGGCTCAGATGGATGATTGGGGGCAGGAAGGGCAACAGGAGTAGGTGGTAGAGGAGTAGGCTATGGAGGAGCAGGTTGCCCCCAACAAGGAGGAGGAGCTAGGTTCTAAGGAGTAGGAGTCTCCTATCTAGGCCTAGTTCCACCAAGTTGAGGTCGAGCTAAAGACATCCTAGATTTAGGTGCAATAAAGGGATATCACTATTGTAGATCTTTGAAGATAGGTTTTCCAACTTATTATCGAGTGAGATGATGCTCAAAGCCAAATTGTGCCACCCATTGTAGTGCCTCAGGGACCTGGTGGTCTAGATGTAGGTGCAAAGATTCAGTGCTTGCATGGACTACTAGCAGATGATTTGGAGGAGCGCACCCGAGATGCCTCCTACATCTTGGCATTGGAGCACAAGGTCAGGCTTTGAGGAGGTAATCTACCAAAGAGGCCCAAGGTAGGAGGATAACATAGGATCATCTGAAACACTTCAGGATAGTCATCAGCTCGATTGAGCCATAGGACCAGGTCCTGGATAGAGTGGAATGGGGGTACAAATTATATGCCACCTCCCAGAGGGGGTGGTGAGGGTAGAGGTGATGCTAGTGGTGCATGCCACTCTTGAGCACTATGGCTCCTTGGATATTTTGTATCTCTATTTTCTATTATTTTTGGGTGTAAGGTCAGCTGACCTACACAGTTGTAGCGTTATTGGCAATTTTTGTACCCAGTTGTACTTATTTGGACACACATTTATATGATATCTAGACTTTGAGATTCATTGTGTGTATCTTTCATGATTATGTTTTTATGTTTATAGATGCAATATCATGATTTTATGATGTGATGTGATGTTTAGATGCTATGATGTGCATGTCTATGTGGACTAATTTATTTTGTTCTTATGCTATGTGGCTTACATGAATTATTCTTTATGATGTGTGGACGCTTAGATGGCACGATCTAGATTATGATGATGGATGCATATATGGATGTGATGCTTATTGTTAAATGCATATTTGCTTTTGATGTGTTGTATGAATATAACCCTATGTTGCTATGATATGGTAAATGAAATATGTTATGTTATGTTGATGATCTAATGTGAATGAACCTGTATGATTTAATCACATAAACATATGATACGATATGATATGATTTTGATAATCTAATGGAAGACACCACATAATGTATAAAAATTATGAATAAATAGTAATTCTCATAATAAGAATTAATCCTTTAAACATCAAATGTGGGGTGAGATGATTGATTTATTTATGATTTGCTTTAGATATGCATAGAATAGTCAGTGGCCTTTTTATTGTTATTTATGACATTTATTCGATATCTATCCTATATTATGCACTCATTTAGCGAACAAAACCTCCTAAAGAAATTTGATGATGTGACTGATGATATGACATGTTGCTATTAGAGGATTTTTCTTTGAGGTTTTCCATGAGACTCAAAACACCCTAGATGCCTCATCAAAAGTTGTATACTGATCATACAGAGCTTCTGAAGGATAAAGTTTTGTTGTAAAGACCTAGATATTCATTATCCTTGTGTATGCAAATGAATATATTAGATAGAACATAAGCATACCCCAGTGCCAAGCGAGATTAATTCAGCCCATTTCTACGTTTGAGATATTCAAATTTTTATCCTGATCCTAGGTTGGACTCAGTTGGACTAGACCACTAGGCAATACAGGACACTAATGCTAGCTCTTCCACATGCAAACATTGGTCTGTACAAATGCAGGACGATAATGTGATAGACATATCGTCATGTGCAAGGATACCTTATGACTCTTTCATGCTAAGAATTCTAGGGATTCAAGTTCAATAATCCCTTCTTTTATTCATATTTATTTGGGATACTTGCTCATGATTTAGTGATGAAAATCACTATTTATTTTGAATTTTTGTTTTTTCTTGTAAGGGATTTATGTAGTGAATATAATCACTATTTATTTTGTTTTTGAATTTTTTCTTTGTTGGGGATTTTTGTAGTGATGATAATCACTATTTATTTTGTTTTTGAATTTTTCTTTGTTTAGTTCTTTGCTTGTTTTGATTAAAGCAATGGATTTCTTTGGTTATGGGTGCACTTGTCCTTTTGTCATTCTTAGAATTTTTGAGTCGATCACACATGGGGATGAGCAAGATAAAATTTTCACCTTAGGATAAAAATTTAGTGTTTTTATTAGTGATGGGATTATGAAATATACTAGGTGCTATCAAAACCAAACCTCATCTGTTAGAAGCAAATATAACTTTCTACAAAGTTTGATAAAACCACTAGGTATGACTGAATGATTGAAAAACCCTAGTATCTTACTTATAGCAATAGGAGGAGTTGTGTTGAAAAATACAATTACACACATGGGTTATGGATGATGATGGATTTTGAAGATGCATGATTGAGGTACAAACATGGTGTCATTTGTAAGATTGCAAACACAATCTACCCTAATGCAAGTACCATGGATGGACATGTCTAAGTGCAATATAACTATGTGAATACATAATGCAAATATTTTTATATTTTTGATGCTTTCAATTATTTTTAAGATTTGAATATACTGAATGTTTTTGAAATTTTTGCATTTTGAATAGTTTTTGTGCTTTTATGTTTTGATTTTGACCAAAGGGCTTATAATGCCTTTGGGGCTTTTGTGAATTGACCAAAGGGCTTTAATATGCCTTTGGAGCTTTTTGTTAATTTACCAAAGGGCTTTAAGATGCCTTTGGAGCTTTTTGTTAATTGATCAAAGGGCTTTAATATACCTTTGGAGATTTTTATGATTTGACCAAATAACTTGGAGATGCCTTTGGAGCCTTTTTAACATTTTTTGATTTGTTTGGATTTTTATGATTTCTATTGTTTTTGAACCTTTTGAAATTATTTGAATGTTTTTTATATTTTTTGATTTATGTGTGAAATGCCTTTATATGAATGATATTGAGAGGCTCTGTCTCCTCAATGCCTTCTAGCATTGTTAGGCGATATGCCCTAGTCCCAATATTCTTTGAGATGATATAGGGACCTATCCAATTGGCTGCAAACTTGTCTCATAGATGTGGCAACAAATTTGAGTTCTAATGATTTTATTTAAGCACAAAACCCCCCACTTTAAAATATCTCAAATGGACTCTATTGTTATAATCTCATGTTATACAATCCTGGTAAACATGAAGGTGCTCAAGGGCATTGATGCACCATTCATATAAAAGGGTCAATTGATCTAGGTGAGCTTGTCATGTAGTGTCTTCAGTGATGAACTCTTTCAATGCAATGTGCAGTGTTAAAATTTATAGCTCTAATAGCATAATGGCTTTAGTGCCATATACAAGAAAAAATGGTGTTGCCCCAATGGGCATCCGTACACTAGTTCTATAAGCCCATAATGCTAAGGGTAATTGCAGATGCCAATCCTTATGATTTTATTTCACCATATTCTTTAAGATGGATACTATTGTCTTATTTGAGGCCTTTGCTTGCTCGCTCGCCTACGGATAGTATGGTGTTGTAAAATTGTGTTGAATGTTGTATTTTGTTGTTAGAGCTTGTATATTTTGTTTTTGAATGATGGACCATTATCCGAGATTATCTTGAAGGGTACCCTGAAATGACAAATGATATTGTGAAGTATGAACTCCATAATTTGAGGACCAATTTTTGAGGTTAAGGGGATTGCTTCCACCCATTTGGTGAAGTACTTAGTGGCCATTAATATGAACATGTGCCAACCCAAATATAGGGGAGAAATATTTCCAATTATATCAAAAACCCATTGATAAAATGGCCAAGCCACTTGAATGGGATGTAAGGCCTGAGATGGCAAGTGCATCAAGTTTTCATGATGTTGACATTTAACACATTTCTTGACATATTTATACGAATCCTTCTCCATGGTGGTCCAATAATATCCCATTCAAAGGATGCACTTGACAATGGCAATGTTGTTGAAGTGGTCACCACATGTACCCTCATGACCTTGCAAAATCACCTAAGTTGATTCCTAGGGCTCTAAGCAATGTATGAAAACTCCATTGTAGCTTCGATGATACAATATGCCTCATAGAAATACATATCTAGTCACTTTTTTCTTGAATTCTCATTTCTCGATATGCAACAGTCCCTGTGGGACAATTCCAATCCTAAGGAAGTCTTGTAATTGGGATATCTAATCTTGATAGGCTACAGTTTGATAGATAAGATGACTTGTTCCACTTGCAATTCAACTTGCACAAACATAGATTGAGAAATAACCTTGTGGTGAATATTGGTACCATTACCCATAGGACCTTGGGAGATTAAGGATTCCCAAGGCACCTTATTTACCTTAAGGTAAGAGTTTTACCTTTACCTTTGCTGGGTCTACCTCAATGCCTCATCTAGAAATGATGAATCCCAAGAGTTTTCCCAAAGTTACACCAAATATGCATTTATTAGGATTCAACCTAATATTGTGCTCAATTAGGCGATCAAAGATCTTTGTGAGAGTCTCAGCATGCTCTTCACACAACAATTATTTGGCCAGTAAGTCATCACTGTAGTCTTCCAAGATCTTGTGCATGTAATCATGGAAAATGTATGCCATCGCTTTCTGATATGTAGAACTAGCATTTTTAAAGCCAAATGATATTATTTTGTAACATAATGTTCCCCATGGAGTGGTAAATGTAGTTTTATGCTGGTCTTTGATTTTAATCTGAATCTAATTGTAACCAAAAAACCATACATTAGGGAGAGCATCTCATGACCTGTAGTTGCATCTACAAGAGCATTTATATTGGGTAATGGAAATGAATCCTTTGGGGTTGCCTTATTGAGATACCTAAAATCTTGTGTAGATGTAGACTCTTCCATCGGGTTTTACTATGGATACCATGTTTGATACCCACTCTAGATAGTCGATGGGAACAATAAAAAATACATCCAAAAATTTTTGCAACTCATTTTTAACCATTAAAGTAATGGTTGGATGCATATTTATGAGCTTTTGCCTGATAGGTTTCTTCATGGGGTCTATAGAAAGGTTGTGGACAACCAACTTCGGATCTAGTCCTGACATGTCTTTGTAGGTCCAAGAAAAGAGGTTTGGTCTCTCTTTCAATAAAGAAATTATGATGGCCTATTATTTTGGAGATAAGATTTTTTTGAACTTGAATTTATTTGGTTGAGAAGGATCATTGCTGATGTCCACCTCAAAAATATCCTGTATTTCCATATGTGACCCCTCCTCAAGCTAGTGAGGAGTGGGTATTAGATGAATTTCATCTACTAGGTTCACAATTCCCACTAACTCAGATTCAAGGCTAGTGTGATAGACATCATGTGTGCAACCTGATGCAAAATGAAATGGTTGTAGTATCTCTTAGTTAGGGAAGAAATCCTCATGATCCAGGGGTGAATCAATGTGATCCCAATCGATAGTGTCTAAGTTAATACACAATGGTTTGGAGGGATCTACTAGGTTATGGAGTGGAGTGGTCAAATTGATTGAGATCATATTGATGGATGGAATTAAATCTCTAGGACCATATGGGTGAAACTCTATATCCTAGGTGTGCCCTCCATGCTCACAATGAGGATATGATAGCATAGGGATCTTAGGATCTAGTCTATGGATGGATGATATGATGGGATCTTTAGGCAACAAATTATCTCTAAATTTTTAAGGTTTTGAATTTACCATGCAATGAATGGCATCTAGGTTTACCAGTCTCCCTAGGAAGTAGAGATTAGGATATATGGCATGGAGTGTCTCTTCCCTCTCAACAAGCAGATTGATTGGACACAAATGGTGAGGCCCAAGATAAGCCATCTCAATCTCATCCTCAAAGTCATCATCGCTTATCTAGAAACTATTGGCATTTGTTTCTACCCCTAATATTGGGTGATGGATTACCTTCTGATGCCCTAGATAGGCCAACTCAGTCTCATATTCATAGTTATCATTATTTATGAAGAATCCATTAGCATTTTTATCTGGTCCAACGATGTGACTCATATATCTAGGTCATAGGTAGACCATATTTGTTGAGTCCTTCGACTCATGGCTAATTTTATTTGACATGTATCAACCTTCATCTGAGATGTATTCACTCTCGTATGATATATAGCCACTTTCTATATGGCTTGTCCAAGTAAGGTTTTGCACATACCGAGGCCCATGGTAGACCAAGTCGGTTCCATCTCCATCCTCACTTGGAACATAATCATACTTCTCTCACTCATATCCATGCATTAGATATTCCTCCCATAGTATGGCTCCTAATGGGGGCACTTCAAGAGAGGATTCTAGATGATACTTATCAGGTGATGCGGCATTGACCATCAATACACACCCATTACCCAAATAATTTCTATTGGGGGTTGATAGGGATTCCATTTGATGGCCTCCCCAAACCCAATGCTTAATCTTTCTAGGTTTGCTTCCAAAGAGTCATCATTATTTTGAATTTGATATCCCAAACCATACATTTCAATAGGTAGTTGGTACTATGGCTAGAATGGTATTTGGTGCCCTTGCTCATACATGACTAGGCCATAGCCTTGCTAGTGACACTACTCAAAGAACTTTAGAGTGAACTCATGATTTGATAAGTAATGAACACTCATGGTGAAATGTTCATCCCCATCCTTTTATATATTAGGAGCAGTGTAGATGTAATCTAAACCAACATATTTAAAATTATTCTAGTTGGGTGGCATCCCTAAGGGAACCATTATTCCTATCGATATATTTGGGACTCTTGGCCATCCCATATCTTGTGTAGACTCAATGATTGGCATGAAAGTTATGTTCTACATAAGATATTCATCTAGTGCTATGTTGGCTAGGTGAATTGTCACCTATGGTATAGATGATGCTATTAATAATGCAGGGGAGGTAGGTCGAGGTACCTCCTCAACCATTTATTAGGAATGTTCCTCCTCCATGGGAGTGGAAATTCCTATAGCTATTATGGTCAAAATCTCCTTGAGTCCTTCCTCCACTAGAGGTGCCTTAATATTCTGTTTATATCTTGCCTTATCTTTTGAAGGCTTTTCAGAAGTGCCAATAGCTTTGGATGTAGGAGGTGGTGTCGATGTGGATGGATCACCTTGCACTAATTTGCTTTTGCTTTTTGGATGCATGTTTGGGGATGAAGAACTAATGTACAAGTGAGCTGATGAAAGGAAAGTCTCCCAAAAAGTCAACTTGATGCATATATTTAAATGGATCTTCAACATATGGAACCACATGAACTTGTCCCTCATGCACATACTTGAAACATTGGTGCAATATTGAGGGTACACACTGCATGTCTCTAATCCAAGGACACCCTAGAAGAATGTTATATTGCATTGCCCCTTCTAACACATGACACATAATGGGGATGGTCTTATGTCCTACTTTTATAGGTAAAATGACTATACCCATTGTGGTGCACATCACATCGTTAAAAGCCCTGAGCATGTAGGAAGTCAAGGTAATGATGGAATTTAGGATTTTTAGGTGCCCTATAGCCTTAGTAGTGATCATGTTGATTGATGAGCCTATATCAATCAAAACTTGCTTGAATTGAATGTCATTGATTGATGTAATAATATGTAGAGGCATGCATGCTATAGTAGTTGGTACTTCCTTGATTTCATGATAATAAAAGAGGATCATGAGCTCTTAGAACTATTGTACTTACCCAATAAAATGTGTGAACACATGTTGGTCACGAATCTGCCACAGGAAAGGATTTTCTATGTCTATGCACCCTAGACCCGGCCAACATTGAAAGGTTGGGAGAAAGAAATGTCTCCCAGACCAATCTCCAGAGAGGGCTGGTTCCCTTACTATTTCTAAGCTTGATTAAGACTAAAGTTACTGGAAAGGAATTATAAATGTGTAGAAAGAAACAGGAAATACACGAAAGAGATGGGAAATATGGCCACAGGCCGAACTTATATGATCAGGGAAAGAAACTCAGCAAGAATCTAACCTCAAGCGCATAAACAACATATAATAATAGAATACAACATAATCCACTTACGACCTTGCACAGACAACCTTCAGGATTGCATTCCAGAACTCACTTTCTCATTTGCGATATTCAAACTCAGATGCAGAATTGAAATCTAACAGCAGATTAGAAAGACGAGCATAACTGAGAAATACATGAAATAGAAGGAAATCACTAGAAAGACGCTTGCAAAATCAGAGGCCAAATATCTTTCATTCATGCAAAGAACTTGAAAGCTTTCATGCAAAATGTCTCTCAAACTCCCGATCCCTCTTTCGGAGATCTACATTGATTTATATAGAAGTCTTGCTTCTTTACAACATTAAAAACTTGCAACGAACTTCCTCGAGATCTACAAAATATGCAACGAAAACAAGGAAATGATCCCCTTAAACCAGCCTCGGAGAAACCAGAAATTGAATGAAACAAGGAGTCGGTCGTCTTCATTAAATGGTCGTTCTTGAAACATGCTTGAACCGTTAGAAAAATCATGAACAACAGCTTTGGATAATGGAAATATTTAATTCTGGTGGCTTGGACACGTTCTTCTACCTTGCTCGCATTGGAAAGCAGCAAAACATTTAATTCTGGAGTGCTTTTAATCGTTGGAAATCGCAAAACTTCATCGAGCCGTTTGAACTGCTTTCTGGCGCGAAACTGTAACAGGTCGCGAAAACGCGACATGTCACGAAATCATGACGTATTTCTGCTCCATACACTTTGTCACTTTGGAACCGCGAAAATCAACCATGTCACGAAATCATGACGTATTCGGCTCCTTTGTCTCCTTCGCTACCTTAGCTCGCGAAAATGCGACGCGTCACGAAATCGCGACGTTCTGTACCATTATGCTCTTTCTCCGCTCTGTTTCTGTGAAAATGTGACAAGGCACGATTTCGCTACACCTTTCTCTCTTTTGGCTTTGTCTCACTTATACGTCATGAAAACAAGACAAGTCACGCTTTCGCTACGTTCTCCCATCGACATCTTTGTTTTATCTTCTAAGTCACGAAAACCAAACAAGTCACGAAATCGCTACACTATCTCCCGCTGCTCAATCTTCTCTTCTAAGTCATGAAAATCCGACATGTCATGATTTCATGACAATTTTCATCCACCCTATATGGTCCTGCTTCTAACCCGTGAAAACATGACACTCTTGCCTCAAGTGGTTCTTTAATCTCCATCATGTCACGAAATCGCGACAAGTTCTATCTCCTTGGACTTTACTCTTTGACCAAAAATTCGCATGTCATGAAATAACTTCCTCTTCTTCCTCTTACGACAATGTCACGAAAATCGCTACAATTTTCTGCACTTGGTCCTTCCGCCTCAATATGTCATGAAATCATGACGTTTCCATTGTTGTTGGACTTCATCTCCACAAAGTGTCGAGAAATCGCGACGACCTTTCATGCCTTATGCTTTTTTTCAATTGTCGCGACCATGCAACACGTCGTGATATTCGTGACGTCTTTCACTTTTTGCCTTGCTCACTATTCTGTCGCGATATCGCTACAAAGTTTATTGTCATCACCCTTTGCTTAGTTATGTCACGGATTTCATGACCATTTCTCTTACTATACTCCATGGCCATTGTAAGTCGCAAAAGTGACATGTCATTTTTCCCGTTGACCATTTTGACCATGAAAACCAACACGTCAGGATATCGCGAACTCCCTTTGTTGATGTTGACCATTTTGGAACACGTCATGAAATCACAACTTTGTGTTTTTTTCTCTCTCCTCAATAGACCCGCGATAACGCGACATGTCGCGATATCGCGACGGTTTTCAAACTGTGCTCTCCATGCTGCTTTTTGTCACGATTTCACGACAGTCTTCGGACTTAGCTTTTTTGCATCAAAACCTGTAAAGGAGTGAGAACTTCAACATCTTATGCATGAATAATCAACAATCAAAATAATGTGGCAAAAATGCCAACATTCTTGGCGGCTCACGGGGTATACAGTTCTACTGTATGCATGAATCCCAGGCCTGAATCCATTGGGCAACAGAGTCAAGAAAATCTGAGAACAAAAAGCTGGCTGATGGGGTACATCTCGACGGACTGCTGCAACAACTCTTGCTGAATGACTGAAAACTCAAGGAATCTGTATTTGGCTTAGCTGACCAGGTGCTGTAAAAGAATCTCCATGAAAGCACCAGGGGTTGCAAAATGGAAATGAATGAAATAAGTGGAGTGAGGACTATGGAATGGAAATGGTAAATGATGGAATAATGGAATGGAGGGAGTGATGCGGTAGATACAGTAACAGAGTGCTTCCGTGCTACCAGCTGCTATGAAAGGGAAATGGAAGTGAATGGAATAATGGAATGGAAGTGGAAGAGATGACAAATGTGGGATGAACTATGGATAAATGCTAAAACAACAATGAAGTTAGAAGAAAAGGAAAAGAAGAAACGGGAATAGTAGGAAGGGAAAAAGAAACAACAGCAGTGGCTTGATTACTTGCAGAAGAAAAAGGAGTAGGAGAAGAAGGGAATAAAGAGGGGAAGGGAAGAAATAAAGAGGAAGCCACTAACTGCTAGGAAGGAAGAAGAAAAAAGAAAGAAATAAACGTACCTACGGGCTCGCATGCAAAAAGAGCCGAAGTTGACAGAGGAAAACAATACTTTTTTTCTTTTCTTTTTTTCTCTTTTTTTTTCTTTTTTTTGCTATGTACAAGGTGATACTGGACTCACAGTTCATGGAGTGTAGGCTTTCAGATGAAAGTCGTTCACCGAAATAGGAAGTGGGCTGCCATCCAAATCTTCCAGATGAAACGAATTTGCTGCACCAACACTGACAATGCGGAACGGGCCCTCCCACAGAGCATCAAACTTCTTGTGCTTCCCTGGCTTGGCTTTCTTTTCATTCCATTTTAGGACCAAATCACCCACCTTAAGCGGACGATCAATGGAATTTTTATGGAACCACTTTGAAATAACCTGTGTATGCTTAGCAAACTCCTCATAGGCCAAAGAACGTTGCTCTTCCAACTGTAACAACTGAGCCAACCGCATATCCATGGAATCTACATCTGCTTCATCATCCTGAAATCCCTGCAACTGCTGCAATACTGGCAACTCTAGATGAACAGGCAACCTTGCCTCCTTTCCATATACCAGGGCATATGGTGAAGTCTTGATAGACTTCTTGATTGAGATCCTATCTGCCCATAAAGCTTGATTCAACAGAAGGTGCCATGATCTCTTGTTATCCCCCAAAGATCTCTTTAAAATCCATAGCAAATTCTTGTTTGTGGACTCTGCCAAGCCATTTCCCTGAGGGTAATAGTTAGAGGATGTCTTCAAGAAAACACCATACTTATTTGCAAATTCAGCTAGCTCAGCTCCAATAAATGGAGTTCCGTTATCTGTAATAATAGCATCAGGAATGCCAAAACGTGTGATCAGCCCTTCAATGAAAGAAATCACCACCTCTTGATTTGCAACCCTGGTTGGAATAGCTTCAGACCATCTCGTAAAATAATCTGTAGCTGTCAAGATATATTTGTGTCCAGCTAAAGAATTCGGATCAATAATCCCAATAAAGTCCAATCCCCACTGCTGAAAAGGTGCTTCAACTTGAATTGGATGCAGGGGCAATGATGCATTTCTAACCCTTCCTGTATACCTCTGACATTTGTCACATGCTTGGGCAATCCTGAAAGCATCTCGTGAACAAGGTTGGCCAATAGTAACCAGCCCGAATAATTTTTAAAGCCATTGGTCTACCTGCATAGTGTCCTCCTGATATGCCAGAATGAAACTCCTCCAGGAGTCTTGCCTTCTCTGATTCCTTGACACACCTTAAAAGAATGCCATCAATGTTCTTAAAAAACAATCCTTCGGGCAGCAACACATACCTGAGAGCTTGCAGATGAAACCTTCTCCGTTGTGAGGCATTTAACTGTGAAGGGCATCTACCAGTTGTGAAATAGTCAATGAGGTCATCTGCCCAATCTTGTTCTTGAACTAGGAGATTCATCAGATTGTTATCTCTAGCAAGATCATCTGCTTGATAATCAACTATCCCAGATGTTGCAGTCTTTGCTAAGTGCTGGCATAAGGCCTTACCCCGCACTAGCTTGGCCGGATGAATCTCAACATCAAATTCTTGAATTTTGGTGACCCAACCTGCGCGTTTATCACCCATCTCACCCTGAATGATGAAATTCCTTACATCGGGATGAATAACATAGATGATTGTCCTACTCTGAGATATGAAGTGCTTGAATTTTTTAAGAGACTTCATGACAACATACACCTATTTTTCAATGAAATTATATTTTGCCTCATGAGGTAAGATAACTTGACTAAGGAAAGCAATGGGCCTTTCATTCCCATCATCTCCTTTCTATGTGAGTACTGCGGCATAGCTTTCATCTTCCCCCACTGCATACAGAATGAAATCTTTTGAATAATCTGGATTAATTAATACAGGAGCCTGCACTATTCTGTCCTTAATTTCTTGGAATGCCTCCTTCCTCTGAGTTGTCCATTTAAATTCTGCATCCTTCTTCAACAACTCAGTCATGGGCTTGACAACCTGGGCAAAATCAGAAATGAACTTCCTGATAAAATTAATCTGCCCAAAGAAAGACTGCAACTCTTTCTTATTGGCAAGGAGCGATAGTTTCTTCAATGCTTCGACTCGAGATGGATCAATCGCCAAACCATCTTCTGAAATGACATGCCCCAAGAGTTTACCTTCCTTCACTGCAAAAACCGACTTCTTTGGATTAATAGAAATACCAAACTCTCTACATTTTCCAAAGATTTGCCTCAGATGAGAACAGTGATCTTCCCGTTTATGTGAAAAGACAATCATATCATCAAGATAAATAACAATAATCTTGTTCAAAAGCTCCTCAAATGCAATGTCCATGGCTCTCTGGAATGTGGCCCCAACATTTGATAATCCGAAAGGCATTCGTTGATAAGCAAAAGTGCCCCACTTAGTTGTAAATGTTGTCTTGTACTGGTCCTCATCCCTAACCCAAATCTGGTTATATCCAGAGAAACCGTCCAACAGTGAAAAACGCTGAGCCCCAGCAACAACATGCAGTATCTGATCAATGCGAGGCAAGGGATAGTGATCTTTCAGAGATGCACGGTTCAGATTTCAAAAATCTACACACAGTCGTATGTCTCCATTTTTCTTTCGAACCGAAACCAGATTAGCAACCCAAGTCGAGTGCTTAACCGGGTATATAATCTTGGCCTACAACATTTTCACAAGTTCGGCCCTCATGAGAGTCTCAATCTTTGGATTCATTGGTCGTTGCTTTTGCCTGAAGGGTCTGACTCCTTCTTCCAACTCAATAGTATGCTGAACAATCTGTTTATCATATCCCCTCAGATCCTCATAACTCCAGGCCACAATATCAAAAAATTCTTGACACAGTTGCCTGATTTCTTGCAGTTCATCAGGAGTAGAATCAGTCCCAATCTTAATGACCTTATTGGGTTCTAATTGCATCTCCATATACTCTTTCTTGTCGATCTCAATCCGATGTTTCTTAGACCGATCATGCTGATCAAACAAACTTTCTAGAGTGATAAGACCTTTCGGAATATGATTATTCCGCAACTGAATCAGACCTTCGGTTTCTTCGTGCTCCAAGGTTCTTCCTTTGATGGTGGCAGCTTCTTGAATCAAAAAGTTAACAATTTGCTCATCACTCTCGAAGACTTGCCAGAAAGTATCTTTGTCTGGGACACTAGGCCTGTACACCATCCTTACTGTCTTTGGCTTCTTGACTACCTGCTCAATGGGAGAAAAATTTGCTCCAAGAGATGCTAGAAGATCTGCATGCTTATTCAGCTCTCGAGAAATAGCTTGAATATTCAGAGCTGTGAAAGACTCAAACAGGTCCCAAACTTGGTTGCGGTATGCTTTGAGATAATGCTGCTTGGAAATACACCTGTTTGTTACTTGGTTTACAATCAGCTCAGAATCACCAAAAATCTGCAACTGTTCGATTCCCAACTTTCTTGCCTTTTTCAAGCCTAGGCATAATGCTTCGTACTCGACAGCATTGTTAGTACAATTCCAAGTAAGACGGTATGAATATGTTCTTTGTAAACCAGAGGGAGAAATCAAAACAATACCTGCTCCTGCACCATTTTTGCATCTTGCCCCATCAAAATATAACTTCCATAGTTGATCCGTGACAGAGCTCTGATCATCTTGGTTAGGGAATACCTGCATTGCGCCATCCTCGGGCTTTGTGATAGAATAACAACCGATTTCGGTTTCCAGCATAGCATTGAAATCAAGCATGGAAAACCCGTCTTCCAACTGAAGCTCATCTAAAACCTCATTCATCAAATCAGAACCCTCTAACTCTTCGGTTAGCATGTTAACAGACTGCATGGTCTTTCCTGCTTCATCCAACCTTTCAATATGAAAAGAGGAAGGTTTTTCATTATGAATCCGGAGTCTTTTACCTTTGAAAGGGATCTCCAAGTGGGAATAATCCAGTGCAAGGTAACCTCCCAACTTTGCAGTAAACTCTCTGGATAAGCACATACTGAAATACGGTTCTAGATCGACCACAACTATCTCTTGAATGACTGTAATCTGAGGCATAGTGTGTAAAACAATCGGGACATCCTTGATTACACCCACCATTTTCATAGGAGTACCATCTAACTGCAAGACTCTAGGGCTACTTCGTGTATATTCCATACCCATAACTTCACAAACTGCCTTTGGCATGACAGTTGTAGCGGCTCCAGAGTCGATCATGCAGTTATGCACGATCCAACCCTCTATTTGCAATGATAGATAAAATGGGGGTGGTCTATTTTTACCAGTGATAGAAGTGGTTAAAGCTTGAGCATAAATTGTCTGGGTAGGACCCTTCTCACTATCCTTCACAGATTTCAAATATTCTTGCAATAAATCTACCTGCCCAGGCAATTGCAATGCATCGTAAAGACTAACCTTAGCTGGGGTCTTCTTCAGTTCTTCGACAATGTTGTATGCAACCGTAATAGATTCCTTCTTTTCAATGGGGTGATCATATCTGCTCCGATACTGCTGGGTGGCTTCTACTCTCAGCCTCTTTGTCAATGAAGGGTACTTCAACTTTTCTCTAGCTTGCTCCTCTGCTTCTGATCTTGCTTGTGCAGTTGCGGCCTTTTCTTGTGTTCTGTGTGGAACAGGATCTTTCGATAAAATAGGCGCATCTAGCTTTGATGCTTGCATAGGAGTTTTCACTAGTTTCTTCAAATCAGTTGGCACTTTTAATGGCTCTAACTCAGCAGGATCTACTATAACAGGCTTCTTTCCAGTCCTTGTGAGAACCGAAACTTGCTCTTCCGATGGAACCATTAAGCTATGGCCTGCCTCAGAGATCATATTGACTTGCCCTCCCGAAGAACTAGCAGCCAATGTCTGCACATAATTCAAATGAACCATGCAAGTGTCTTCTCCATGTGGATCATTGCATGTCGAACACCAATATGTTCTTTTCGCAGGGACTACATCTTCATTTGCCAAAACAGTCAGGTTTTTCTCGGGTGCTTTGCTTGTTGAAGCAGCTTGTTCTCTAGTAATCGATGGGGGTTGAAATCTCCTAGGCTAGAAATCTCGCTCAGCTTGCTTCCTTTCAATAAGCGTGATCTTATTACCCATTGCTCTTATTGCCGAATTGGCAGATTTTACCTCTTGCAGGAGTGTCGTATAAGGATCAAGATTTACAGGTGCAGGAGGTGCTGGTAAGGGCAAAGGTGCTGGTGGTGCCGGTAATGCTGGGAATGAAGTGGAAGCAGGGAATGGCAGAATGTTGGGTGCAGGCAACTAGGGATTTGCTGAAGTAGAGAGCTGAGGAACTGGGATAGGTGCAATTTGAGGTGCACTAGAATTCCATGATGGAATAGGGTACATAGAAGACATAGATTGCGAAAAAGAACTAGGATATAAATGCTGTGGAATATCAGGTAAAATGGGCATTGCTACCTTTGGGGGAAGCCTATCGATTGCAATCAAGTCTGCCTCCACCTTTTGTGCTTGCTCGAATAGTTTCGGGAAGGTCATCACATTGGATTGCCTGATCGCCAAGCCAATGTCTGTATTGAACGCTCGAAGGTAGTAGAACGTAGCTTGCTCAGGGGTAGGGCGAAGTCCTTCAGGCACTCGCTGCCAGCTTCTGGTGAAACGAACATTGAAATCTGCTATTGCCTCCTGCGGGTGCCTCTGGATTGCGTTAAACTGATGCAACAATGAAAATGGGTCAGCCTGTTCATGAAAATTCTTCACTAACAATTCTCCTAGCTGATCCCAGGATGCAATAGTGCCTGGTTGCAGAGATCGATACCAGTACAACAATTTTCCTCTCAAGGATAACACTAATAACTTCACCATCACATCTTCGTTCGTTATATCATGAATGGCTGCCAGAGAAGCTACATCATGAATATGTTCGTATGCAGTCTTTCCCGTGCCATCATAGGTTGGCAAGGCTTTCAAAGCAGCCTAGGGAACTAGATTTTGAGCCTGCAAATTCAAGGCCCCTGAGCTGTTCCATGCTGAAAACTGCCTGGGTGGAGGATACTGGGCCATTGGGACTAGTGTATGTAACTGAGAAGATGGAAAACTAGTAACAATACCAGGGATTTGTGTGGATATGGCAGATGATGCAAGCGATGGGGAAACCAACCTAGAGTGTTCACCTCTTTTTGTGTTGTCAAGTTCAAAAAACTCAACAAGATCTTCAACTTTTTTGGACTTTGATCTCGTGATCATGAAGTACAACTTTCACTGCATCCACGTTCAAAGATTTTTGGGTACTATAGAGTCACCAAATGTTCTAACTATACGGCATGAAGGCGAACATTAAACCCTCAATACTATGGGATATTTCTGAGATAGAAACAGTCTGTCCCACCAGGCGTGCCAAAAACTGTTGGTCACGAATCTACCATAGGAAAGGATTTTCTATGTCTATGCACCCTAGACCCGGCCAACATTGAAAGGCTGGGAGAAAGAAATGTCTCCCAGACCAATCTCCAGAGAGGGCTGGTTCCCTTACTATTTCTAAGCTTGATTAAGACTAAAGTTACTGGAAAGGAATTATAAATGTGCAGAAAGAAACGGGAAATACATGAAAGAGATGGGAAATATGGCCACAGGCCGAATTTATATGATCGAGGAAAGAAACTCAGCAAGAATTTAACCTCAAGCGCATAAACAACATATAATAATAGAATACAACATAATCCACTTACGACCTTGCACAGACAACCTTCAAGATTGCATTCCAGAACTCACTTCCTCATTTGCAATATTCAAACTCAGATGCAGAATTGAAATCTAACAGCAGATTAGAAAGACGAGCATAACTGAGAAATACATGAAATAGAAGGAAATCATTAGAAAGACGCTTGCAAAATCAGAGGCCAAATATCTTTCATTCATGCAAAGAACTTGAAAGCTTTCATGCAACCTGTCTCTCAAACTCTCGATCCCTCTTTCTGAGATCTACATTGATTTATATAGAAGTCTTGCTTCTTTACAACATTAAAAATTTGCAACGAACTTCCTCGAGATCTACAAAATATGCAACGAAAACAAGGAAATGATCCCCTTAAACCAGCCTCGGAGAAACCAGAAATTGAATGAAACAAGGAGTCGGTCGTCTTCATTAAATGGTCGTTCTTGAAACATGCTTGAACCATTAGAAAAATCATGAACAACAACTTTGGATAATGGAAATATTTAATTCTGGTGACTTGGACACGTTCTTCTACCTTGCTCGCATTGGAAAGTAGCAAAACATTTAATTCTGGAGTGCTTTTAATCGTTGGAAATCACAAAACTTCATCGGGCCGTTTGAACTGCTTTCTAGCACGAAACTGTAACAGGTCACGAAAACGCGACATGTCACGAAATCATGACGTATTTCTGCTCCATACACTTTGTCACTTTGGAACCGCGAAAATCAACCATGTCACGAAATCATGACGTATTCGGCTCCTTTGTCTCCTTCGCTACCTTAGCTCGCAAAAAATGTGATGCGTCACGAAATCGTGACGTTCTGTACTATTATGCTCTTTCTCCGCTCTGTTTCCATGAAAATGTGACAAGGCACGATTTCGCTACACCTTTCTCTCTTTTGGCTTTGTCTCACTTATACGTCATGAAAACAAGACAAGTCACGCTTTCGCTACGTTCTCCCATCGACATCTTTGTTTTATCTCTGGGTCGCGAAAACCAAACAAGTCACGAAATCGCTACACTATCTCCCCGCTGCTCAATCTTCTCTTCTATGTCACGAAAATCCGACATGTCATGATTTCACGACAATTTTCATCCACCCTGTACGGTCCTGCTTCTAACCTATGAAAACATGACACTCTTGCCTCAAGTGGTTCTTTAATCTCCATCATGTCACGAAATCGTGACAAGTTCTATCTCCTTGGACTTTACTGCTTTTGAACCGCGAAAATTTGTCATGTCACGAAATCGTGACGTTCCGTACAATCTGGCTGCCTCTTTGCTTCCTCTTCGTGAAAACGTGACATGTCACGAAATCGCTACAATTTTTTGCACTTGGTCCTTCCGCCTCAATATGTCACGAAATCATGACGTTTCCCTGTTGCTGGACTTCATCTCCACAAATGTCACGAAATCGCGACGCCTTTCATGCCTTATGCTTTTCTTTCCAAATCTGTCGCGACCACGCAACACGTCGCGATTTCGCGACGTCTTTCGCCTTTTGCGCCTTGCTCATTATTCTGTCGCGATATCGCTACAAAGTTTATTGTCATCACCCTTTGCTTAGTTATGTCACGATTTCGTGACCATTTCTCTTACTATACTCCATGGCCATTGTAAGTCACGAAAACGCGACATGTCACGATTTCGCGACAGTTTACTGCGCTGCCCCCCGTTGACCATTTTGACCATGAAACTCCAACACGTCGCGATATCGCGACAACCTTGCTGCCGTTGACTCGCGTTGACCACGATTTTGGAACACGTCGCGAAATCGCAACGATTTTTGACTTTGCTTTTCTCTCTCCTCAACAGACCCGCGATAACGCGACATGTCGCGATATCGCGACGGTTTTCAAACTGTGCTCTCCATGCTGCTTTTTGTCGCGATTTCACGACAGTCTTCGGACTTAGCCTTTTTTTGCATCAAAACCTGTAAAGGAGTGAGAACTTCAACATCTTATGCATGAATAATCAACAATCAAAATAATGTGGCAAAAATGCCAACGCATCAAGGTTCTAGGGTTGGAGCTCGATTAATTTTAAAATATCCATTAGAGTCTCCCTGTGCCTAGGGGACTGTTGTATGAGCTTGTAAATGGATAGCTTGGCCGGAGTCATCTATAGATTTTTTCTAGTCTATTCCGAATAGTTACCATAGGTCTTGTTGGTGGACCTAGAGTATTTTGTTACACCTGCCTCTACCGAGGTGCAGTTGGGATATTAATGGGATCCATTGGTGGTTGTGGTTACCCATATCTCTGACTGTTGGTTTCCATGTTAACCAACTCAACCATTTTGATGCATCCCTGAATAGGTGGCTCTACTTAGAACTGGTTGACCTAGGTGCCCTGATCCCTAGGGATATCATGATTGGGCAATGGGTTTTGGTATATATCCATATTTATATTATTGGGAGCTAGTGGGTTGTTAACTTTTAACTCTCCCTTTTAGATCATGTTTTGTACTACATTATTGAATCTGATGCAATTCTTGATATCATGCCCTTGTCTCCTATGATATGGGCAGTATTGATCTTCCCTGTATCCCCTTGGCTTGGGATGGTTAGGTCAATAAGTTGTATGTTAGGAAATATTATCCTTTGTCCCTAATTTAAATGATTAAATACCAACTCCATTTATTATTTTAGAGGCATGTAGTAGCGATGTGGTAAACACTCTCTATTCTAGCCCTTATTGTTCTTAGGTTCATATTTGGTTCACAGAGGATGAGCTTAGTAATTTTGGGGTTTTTTACATTCCCCTCCTTTGGTGTGGCCAACCCAACTTGATTAATTTGAGTGGGCTTGGCCTTCTTCTACTTATTCTTGTTATTTTTATTGTTATTTTCCCACTCCTTGTTGTGGAGCTTGAGGTCTCCCTCATTGACCTTGATGTCTTCAATAAGCTTGGCTTGAGCCAAGGCTTCTTCAAATGATTTATATTGTTGTAGCTATAACAACAGAGAGATATGCTTTATGCAACTCTTTGTGAACATTCATATAAGTTCCTCTGTGGGAACATAGAATAATAGTTTTGCCATAAATTTTCTCCACCTATCCCCATAGCCCATCACTACCTCATCATCATACTATTTCAAGTTGGCTAGATCAGATAGGTTCACATTATTTTTGGCATTGAAGGAGAAGTGTTCAAGGATTGCATTTATCAGTTGCTCAAAACCAGTGATGCTTTGCTTGGGAAACTAATTGAACCATTGTGTTGTCGCACCTAAGAACATCATGATGAATGTTATTAGTATCAAGGCATAATTCTTGTCCAAGTAGAAGAACGTGTTCATGAAGTTGGTCACATGTTCTTGCGCATATCCCTCCCCCTTAAACTTGTCTAACCTAGGCATCTCAAAGTGCCTAGGATATACTTGACTCGAGACTAAGGGGCACACAGGCTAATTCTGAATCTTGCTCAATATTAGCTTATATCCACCCGTGTCCTACTTCTCGAGAGACTTGACTCTCTCGGTAAGTGTTTGGTATGCCTTCGAGGAAATAATATCATGTTCCTAAAGGTTTTCTCATGGTGGTAAAGGAGGTAGCCCTATGTTGGCCTAGTTTGGGTGTCTATACTCATATCCTATAACCATGGATGGTGGTTCATGATATGTCTATTCTTGGTCTTCCATACCTACCCTTTCCTCATTGAATTGTGTGTATTTGAGGTCCAGGTGTTGTTGATGTTGTGAAGTGTGTTGAGCATGCTCAATTATATCATAATAAGAATTGACACATCTCTCATGTCGGTATTTCTCACCACTTATGTGTGCATCTGTTTGATCCAACCTCTCTACTAGATCCTCATGCTCAGCTCTTTCTTCTCTTGAGTGTTGTTATTGTAGGTGCATGCACCTCTTCCTTCGTTCTTCTTTCTCAAGAGATTCTACATGCTCTCTCTCAATGCGTAGCTCTTCTTCCAACCTATGTAGGTGGTCATAGTGACCTTCCATTAAAGGCTCATGTCTTCATAACTCTGCATGAGAGTTTTTGATGTTGAGGCCCCTCGGGGAGGTGTTGGTCAAAATAACCACATCCAAGGAAAGAAAGAATAATCTCCTCAAGAAACTAAATGTAGAAATAAGAAGTCATAATGGCATGATATTTTGAAAGTAATGGAGTAGACCAGAGCCAAAAGTTGTGATGGCATGACATTTTGAAGGTCAAGGACCAAGCAGATACCAAAAGTCACAATGGTGTGATATTTTGATGGCCAAGGAGTAGATTCAGGCCAAAATTCATGATGACATGAAATTTTTATGGCCAAGGAGCACACTAAGACCAAAATTCATGATGGCATGACATTTTTATGGCCAAGGACTAGACTAAGGCCAAAATTCATGATGGCACAACATTTTTATGGCCAAGGAGCACACTAAGGCCAAAGGTCACGATGGCACAACATTTTGATGGCCAAGGAGAAAATGATGGCTAAAAGTCATGATGGCACAACATTTTGATGGCCAAGGAGAAGACTAAGGCCAAAAGTTATGATGGCATGATATTTTTATGGCCAAGGAGTAGACTAAGGCCAAAGGTCATGATGGCGTGATATTTTGATGGCCAAGGAGTAAACAGTGGCCAAAAGTTGTGATGGCGCAACATTTTGATGGCCAAGAAGTAGACTACGACCAAGAGTTATGATGGTACAACATTTTTATGGCCAAGGAATAGACTAAGGCCAAAAGTAATGATGACATGAAATTTTTATGGCCAAGGAGAAAGCAGTGGCTGAAAGTTGTGATGGCACAACATTTTGATTGCCAAGGAGCAAGCGGTAGCCAAAAGTCATGATGGTGTGACATTTTGAAGGCTACGAAGACCATGAAGTTTGGAATATCATATAAATATTTATTTAAGAAGAATATCCCAACCTCTTTTAGTTAGAAGCTCCATAACTCCTTAATTTCTTCCTATACCATAATGAGCCTACAAGCATACTTTTGTAACAACTTTCAGTTTTCTATTATGTAAAACTCTTATATATAGAATGAGTGACCCAAACAAATGGTCGGCTCTTAGGTGTTTACAAGGCTATGTATACAGACTTATGAAATCTAAATAAAGATCTACCTTCTGGTTCTTGGCTCATTGGTGTTGTGAAATCAAGTATGTATGTGTTGTCTATTGCTAATTAAATCTAGTTTGAATGTAATATGTATCAATTCTGGATCTGGATTCCTGCATTAACATTCTGTTAAGATCTTCAATTTTACTTTGCAAATAGAGTTGTGTTAGCATAAAAACTTCACCAAGGGTTTAAGTTTTTGCATTATATTTTATTATGCTTATCTTTAATAGGCTGTGATAGTAGTAGTTGTTGTTGCTTAATCTGTACCATTTTAATCCTCTAGCATTAGCTATATTTACCTCTCTTTATGCATTTCCTTCTCTTTCCATTTTTCTTAAATAAAAAAAGGAACCAACCTCCTCTGGAGATCAAACTAGGTAGATCATGTTCTCTCCAAGTCCTTCAATGTTGGTAAATTCTTAGGTGTAAACGTAACCTAAGGCAAATTTTGCTCCAAAAATTTTTGGCACGCCTGGTGGGACCCAAATCCCACACATTATATAGATCAAAGTCCTAGTGAATATATTTGCCCCATCAATATTTTTATATCACCTAGTGACTCCACACCATAAGAGAACCTTAGAAAACCCCTTACCCAAAATCTAGTCATGAACTATCTTTCATGATAACTAGATCTAAGGCAAAAATTTAGAATAACCCATAGAGTTTTTCAAACTACACCTTGGTAGCCTATGGGTTAACCTTGTTTTGGTTTCTAGAAAAAATTTCACTTACATCAACAACTCAAAACACTCTGATACTTCCCTGTAGCCCTCTCTAGCACTACCACTAGTGAAATGTTAGCTCCAATTATCTACCCAACCGCAATGGTCAAGAATCTTTCGATTTTGCCTTACCCTACATGGAACCATATAGGCCCATTGAACTTGGTAGTTCAACATATGATCCCCGTAGTAGCCCTAAAATATCTACCCCAGTATGATGGTACTGGAAAAATAGCTTATGAACATTATCTAGATGTGGTTGCGTTGGCCCCCATCCATGACATTCAGGAAGAGGATGTTATGATAAGATTACTAGTAATTTCCTTGAAAGGGAAAATGCTCTATTGGTATAGAGCTCTTGAAAATTAGTCTATAGCTACATGGGCCCAACTTGCTGGTAAATTAGTGGAAGAATTCAATGATCAGACATATCCCTTCTCCTTGTTGAACAAGTTCACTATTGTTTTGAAACATCCACAATAGGAGATCATAGATTTAATATCAGATTTAGCAAAACTTGGTTGAGAGTACCTGACGATCTGAGACCAACTAATGAGTAGGAAATTTATTATTATTTGAGATATTTCAACTCAGATATAAGTATGGGAATTAGACTATCTCATGTATGCACATTCCCTAAGGTTTATCAATAAGCACAAAGGGCATATAAATACCTAATTGCTATTGGTCATTTCCTGCCCAAATCCATGATGCCTATTTTTCCAAATCTACCTTAGGCATCAAAAGTCACTTGCACAACTAATAATAGTCTCCCCAAATGGATTTGACAACCTATAATCCCATCAATACAAGCTCCTTCTACACCCTCAATTCTTCCCCCATCCCTGCACTCCCCACGACTATGGTCCCATCAACTCCAGATCCCCAAATGGTAGTTCTACAAGATATGCAAGCTTCCTATAATACTATAGAAAACAAGTTCATATCCATGGAACAAAGAGGCAAAAATGAATTCTCAACCAAGAAGGTTTCCACAAGTGACTAGGGATCAAGCTTCTACAAGTGCTAGGAACTATGATAAATCTAGTACAATTTATGCCAATGAAGACAGTGAGCCTAGTAACACTTCAGTAGAATTAGTTTTTTGGTGTTCCACATGCAATGACCCTCATGGTGAGACTTCTTGCATGATTCATCAACATCAAGTGTAGCAGGTAGCCAGGGAAAATACTGAAAGAAGCCAAAAAGGCCAAGTGAATATAATCAAAGAAGAAAATCAAAATTTCATGATGCCTTTGGTGGAACAAGTAGCCATCCTTACTAGGTCTGGAAAGAAACCTATACAAGTTGATCCCAAATATATTAACCCCCTAAAATTACCTTCGCATTTGAGAAACCTTGTTGAAAAAAGGTCTTCTTATAAAACATCTCCTCCTAGTTCAAGCCAGAGAGATATAAAGACCTTCAAGGAAGCACCACGATAGAAAGAAATTGAAATACAAGAGCAAGAAAGAGATAAGTTGAGATATCCTTCGCTTACTAAACATCAAAGGATTGATGCTACTCAGAGATATAGAAATAAGTATGATGCAATAGTAAAGGAGAAGAGTGTTGAACCCCTCCCATTTAACATAGTTGAAGAAATGAAGAAAACTCCCTCTAAAGCAACTATGTATGAAGCTTTGTAGCTTCTAGGACAAATTGATTTAATGTAGGAATATTTGAGGTCTATGAAGAATAAGAATAAGACTCCCACTCAGATGGATGTTGCACAAGCAATTTTGACATCCACTTTAGGAAAGAACATACCTCCCCCATTTTACTTATCTCTTCAAATGGAGGGGTGGGTTGTTCACAACTGCATGATAGACTCTAGAACAATAGCCACTGTGATGCCCAAAGTAGTATGCAAAATCATGGGCATGGAATATACAAGAAGTAGTACAAAAATCTTACAGCTATATGGGACCCCTATGAAAACTGTAGTAGTAATCAAAGACATTCCAATAGTACTCCACAGGCTGCCCCAACTCATAGTTATATAGGAAGTGGTAGTAGTGGACTTGGAGCCTTATTTTAATATGTACCTTTCTAGATATTTCATAGCAAATATAGGAGGATATCTATCACTAGATTTCTCACACATGGAAATCCCCTTCAAAGGAAAAATAGTGAAGATATTCGATAAAAAACCATCAATATTTCATATTGGAAAGATTGAATATGAAAGTAAATAGTCCACCATAGTGAACATGATGACCGAGGAACTAGAAGACCTAAACTTGATGGAAGAAGCTCTCAATGTATTACAGGAAGAAGACCAATTATACCTTCAAGATTTCAATGCTATGTTCGAGATTGACATTGGGAGTTATACGATTCTAAAACTTGAGAAGAATGATCCCCTTGATTCCGCTTTGGTAAAAAACCCACTGATCAGCTGTGGAAGCTTTTATTTTATGGGGCCAGATGTAAGAATGGAGTTGAAGCAGATATAGTATTAATTTCCCCAATAGGTGAGAAAAAAGTTTTTTATTACCGGTTAACTTGGAGTTGCACCAATAATGCAACAAAGTATGAAGCACTCTGTTTGGGCCTCAAGAAGGCTAAAAATATGGGCATCAAGCAACTAAATATGTTGGCAATTTTGGGTTTGAGATCCTAGCTCCTTGTCTATGAGTTGTCATTGATGTCAAAAGGAAATGGCATTAATGTTAAGAGGATGTGTTGGCTTCAAAGGTGAAAGATTCCAAGAGAATCTTCTTAAGAGAATCCGGAGAGATTCCATTGGATAAGGTTTTTGGATAGGGTTTTTATTAAAACCAAGTTAAATGGTTTTTATTAAAACCAATGGAGGTTCTCTTTATTATTTAATTATTATTTAAAACCCTTCAAGGTTTTAATTAATTAATTATTTAATTAATTAAGGGAGAAATTATTTTTAATTTATTAAAAATACTTAAAGGTTTTTAAACCTTTTTTATTCTTAATTTATTAAAATTAATTAAGGGTTTTTAAACCCTTTAGAAAGCAATTTCGATTAAATTCAAAATTACGTTTCTCTATCGTCGACATGTTCTAAAGTCCACGATTGGACTATAAATATGGGAAGGATCCTAAGGTTTAACTCCTCTTGAGAATTTTGAATGCATTAATTTTTGTCTGTGATCGATGCTCGTTGACGCCGACGGAAGAAGAGAGCTCGCGTTTGAAAAACTTACGAAGTGCTTGTTCGTTGAAGTGGTAGGAAGTCTGTCTTAGACTTCGTTAGCCCCTTGTGGGCTAGTGGCAGCATAGGCTACGTTTGGGCTTTGCGTAGGCGGAGGTCTACGTTTCGATTCCCACGGAGGGAGCTGTGCATGGATTAAGTCACGTTTTTGTTAAAACGTATTTTGTGCCGCGTTTTTCGGATTCGTCAAAGGCAACCATTCCACGATTTTCAGATTCATCAAGGGCAGCCATTCCATGATTTTTGGATTCTTCAAGGGCAGCCATTCTAAGGTGTGATTAATTTCTTGATATAATTTTTGGCATTGTTTAGCATTGTTTAAAAGACATAGGAGAAATAAGGGGATATTTCTTTGGTTGTATTTTTGAGATTAGTCTTTTGCTATGCTAAAGTTTAAAATGGAGATATAAGGTGTAAGTTTTGGTTGTTGTGTTTTTGACTTCTTTGGTGGTTGTTTTCAAAAGAAGAGAAGCTAAAAGGTGTACTAAGGAAAGTTTTTATATGCTCATTTATCTTGGTTCTAACCCTAACTTGGTTGGAAGTTTGAGGGTTGTGTGTGGTGACAGCTTTAAGGGTCAAGTTTCTTCTACTCCAATAAGGTATGGGCACATTCTTCTTATGAGTATGATTGGTGTATGTTTTCTGAAATAAGGTTGGAGTGAAAAGGTTTTCAACTAGGTTTTCTTTGATTGGGTGTAAATCCTATTTTCTGGTTTGTTGAAGACTACTTATGCATTGTTATCCTTAAGGAGAGTTTTTTGATGAATGCATAATTTCTGGTTTGAGATAGTGGAAGCTTTGTGCACTAGGGTTTGTATTTGTGAGTCTAGCTACTTGCATTGAGTTGGTGGAACCCTTGGTTGGCTGTTTTGAGTTTGATGGTTGAGTTGCTTCCATAGAGGTTGTTTGATCAAGTTATTGCTTTACTTGATTCATGATATTGGGCTTACTCCATTGAGTTGATTTGAGCAAGTTATTCTTTGCATTTGGTGATATTGTGTTGGTGGTTGTTTTGTTCAAATATCTTTGGAGGGAAAAGGATTTCTACTTGTTTCATTTTCTTGTGATGATTGGTTGAATGCTTCAAGGTTAATGTTGAGTTGAATGATGTTGGTTAAACCTTGTCTATAAGCATTGTTGTTAAAGCCCTAATTGGTTGAGAAAAGATATTGGTTGTGGAAAGAACATGAGTAGCATTGTTATATGAGATATTGCATGTTTGGCAATTGTTGGGTTGTGTTTCATGTTCTTGAGAAAAGCATACTACATCTATCTTATTCTTTTGAGATTGAGATTGATATTGGGAGTTAAATATAGAACATATTGAGTCTCTAACAATTCTCTTTATGTTTCTATGAGATTTGAGATTGAGATTGGGAGTTAAGTATAGAACATATTGAGTCTCTAACAATTCTCTTTATGCTTCTATGAGGTTGATGAATCACATTGGGTCTCTAACAATTCTCTTTGTGGGTTCATGCTAAGAAAGTTTTTCTTGGTGAACTTGTGAGCTGTTTTGGACAGGTTTCGTTGGGGACTTGTGAGCAGGTTTTGGACAGGTTCCGTTGGGGACTTGTGAGCAGGTTTTGGACAGGTTTCGGTGGGGACTTGTGAGCAGATTTGGACAGGTCCTAGCAGAGGACTTGTGAGCTAATATTGATAGTTCTATCAAAGAACTTGAGGACAGAGGTACATTGGTTCTATCAGAGAACCTGAGGACAGATTTGGCAAGTCTTTGAGAAGGCTTGTGGACAGAGGATTGATTTGTTCAAGAGTTGGACAGATCGACGAGATAGAGGAAGACTTGTACTAGACCGACTGACTGTGTTTGGTATAGGTTGTTGAGCTGCTTGTGGACGTGATCATAGAAGGCGAGAGGTCTCTTAGGCTAAGCATTGAGGACAGGAGGTCTTCGGTGGAAAGGAGTTCCACGTCTTGGAAAGAGGTAGAGACGGTTGATCTTCGAGGGATCATATCCGGAGAGCGAGAGGAAGGTATCTCCTTTGAGCAGAGGCTCATAAATTCAGATTGGGGGAAGGTTTCTCCTTTGGGCGGAGGCTCATAAATTCATATTGGGGGAAGGTATCTCCTTTGAGCGAGAGGCTCATAAATTCAGATTGGGGGAAGGTATCTCCTTTGAGCCGAGGCTCATAAACATTGTAATTGGGAAGGTTTCCCAAAGAACTTTGAGATAACTTTTAGAGAAAATTTTTGTGGACGTAGCCCAACCATTACGGGTGAACCACGTTAAAATTGGTGTCACTTTGTGGATGATTTTGTGCATTGCTTTGATATTGCTTTGGGTATATTGCTTTACTATTTTGAAGTATAAAGGAAAAAGTAAAAAGAGGTCTTATCTTGTTCACCCCCCCTCTCGGTATAAGCTTGTGTTCTTCAATTGGTATCGGAGCGGGTGCCTTCGAAAAGTTTAACGACTTGAAGGAAAAGCTAGTAAAGAACACAATGGATCATTCAAGTGGCAATGCAACACCTATTCTTGATGGGTCAGATTTTGGTCTTTGGAGTGCAAGGATGAAGGTTCATCTAATGGCACTTGGGAATGAGGTTTGGGAAGTGATTGAAGATGAGTACACTATTCCTGAACATGGTCCTAATACTAAAGAAGAAATGCTCCTACATCACAGCAATTCAAAAGCAATGAATGCAATCTTGAAAGGCTTACATAAAGCAGATCTCACCAAAGTGATTCACTACAAGACAGCTAGTGAAATGTGGAATCAGTTGAAGGTGGTTCATAGAGGTGATACAAATGTCAGAAAGGCCAAGTTGAGACACTTCAAAGGTATGTTTGAACAACTCAAGATGAATGATGATGAAAATATTAGTGACTACATGCTTCGTATGGATGAGGTTGTTAACTCCATGAAAGACTTAGGTCTTGAGCTTGCTGAAAATGATGTTTGTGATAAGATTTTAAGATCTCTTCCTAATAGATTTAGTGAAAATATTTCTGCTATTGAGGAAGCTAAAGATTTGGATAAATTGAAAAAGGATGAGCTCCATAGTATACTTGTAGCATTTGAGTTAAGAACTCAAGTGAAGGTTGATGTCAAGAAAGAGGCAGCTTTCAAGGCTACCAAGGAATCCAAGGGTAAACAACTTCAAGATAGTGATGAGTCTTCTAGTGATGAAGAGGCATATTATAGCAAGAAAGGCAAGTTCTCTAGAAAGCACAAAAGTATGAAAAATGTAAGATGTTTCAATTGTGGAAAGTTTGGTCATTATGCTACTATTGTCTTTTTCCAAGAATGAAAGTGATGAAGATAAACAAGATTCTAAGAGCAAGGATTCTGAAAGGTACAAGCATCACAGGAAAAACAAATATGAGCACAGCAATCAAGGAAAGAGGTATTCTCACAAGCACAAGAAGAGTTTCTACCTAGACAAAGCAAGTAAGTGTTCTAGTAGTGATAGTGAAAGTTCTTCAAGTGATAATGAAAATGAGATGTTGTTCATATCGAAAAAAGAGGAAGAACCGAAACATAGATTCATTATCATGAAATGTCTTAGATGTGGAAATTTTGGTCACCTTGAGGATGATTGCACAAATAATGATTTGGTTTCTAGTATGTATGAGGATGCTTCAGAAAACTATAAGGAAGATGCATGTATGGTTTTTGAAAAGGGTAGCACCTCTAGTGATAAGAAATCTGAAAAAGGCTTTGATGATTCAAAAGGAAATCAAATAAAGGATCTTGAAAGTGAACTTATTAGTGCTCTTAGTGCTTTGAAAAAGGAAATAAAGAAGAATGCTAGACTCAAGGATAAGTTAGATGAATGTTGTATGGAGAGAGATGATCTTATTGAAAATCTTGATTTCTCTATAGCTAAGACACAAGAACTCAAGGATGAGTTAGAGTCTAAGGTTCTTGAGTATAGTGAGTTAGAACATAAAATGGCTTCTTTGAAAGAGGAAACTAAAGAGTACAAGGATAAGCTTTACAAGTTTCAAGATAGCTCCAAAAATGTTAAGTCACTCATCAAAGGTCAAAGAAAGACAACAGATAAAATAGGCCTTGGTTTTGTTAAGTCACACAAGGAACAAGTTGGAGAGTCTAGTAAGAGACTCCAAAAGGAAGAGAGTTCTGATGAGGAAAGTATTTCAGATCATGAGTCCTTGAATGATAGATGCACGGAAATAGAAAACAAAATTCAGAATGAGAAGAAGAAGAAGTTTTCAGGACCCAAGAGGTCAAATAAAGGAAAGTTTCAAGGCGAGATGTTTTGCTTGTCACAGTTTGGTCACATGGCTTCACATTGCATGGCTCAAGTGAAGAAGGTAAATGATAGTTTTAGAAGTGCTAGTTACTTTCAAGGGTATTGCTACTCTTGTCAATAGTTTGGGCACAAGGTAGTTTATTGCAAGGCAAATAATAGGAATAGATTTGGTCATAACAGGTTTGGCCAAGGGTTGGCCAAAACAGGTTTGGTCAGAATTGGTGGATTCAAAGATCAGGTTTACCATAGAGAAATAACATTGTTACTTGTTATAAGTGCAACAATAAAGGTCACATAGCTAGACAGTGTAGAGCTGAAATTCTAGAATACAAGAACAGGAACAGTGGCATGATCAGGTCCAAGGATCAAGGCATGGACAAGAACAGGGATGAGAACAAGAACAAGAACAGTGACAAGAACAAGAATATGGACAAAGAGTTCAAGAGAAGGCCTGGCAAGGAAGTTATAGATGCTGATGATGATCAGTGCCTAATGGGAGTTTTACTCCCACCCTAGAATTAATCACCTCATTAGGAGGTGGGGGAGGGACTAAGCTAAGAGGCTCATTCTTAGTCCCGAGCCCCAAAGGTGACCCTTTGCCATTGATGACAAAGGGGGAGATATTTGAGTAAGGGGAGAGCCTCAAGACAGGGGGAGCTATTTATGTTGAGTTTTTGTTGTTGAGAAGCATGGTTTGCCATCAATGACAAAGGGGAGATTGTTGGCAATTTTGGGTTTGAGATCCTAGCTCCTTGTCTATGAGTTGTCATTGATGTCAAAAGGAAATGGCATTAATGTTAAGAGGATGTGTTGGCTTCAAAGGTGAAAGATTCCAAGAGAATATTCTTAAGAGAATCGGAGAGATTCCATTGGATAAGGTTTTTGGATAGGGTTTTTATTAAAACCAAGTTAAATGGTTTTTATTAAAACCAATGGAGGTTCTCTTTATTATTTAATTATTATTTAAAACCCTTCAAGGTTTTAATTAATTAATTATTTAATTAATTAAGGGAGAAATTATTTTTAATTTATTAAAAATACTTAAAGGTTTTTAAACCTTTTTATTCTTAATTTATTAAAATTAAGGGTTTTTAAACCCTTTAGAAAGCAATTTTGATTAAATTCAAAATTACGTTTCTTTGTATGGTGTTCTAAAGTCCATGATTGGACTATAAATATGGGAAGGATCCTAAGGTTTAACTCCTCTTGAGATTTTTGAATGCATTAATTTTTGGCTGCGATCGATGCTTTGTTGATGCAGCGGAAGAAGAGAGCTCGCGTTTGAAAAACTTACGAAGTGCTTGTTCGTTGAAGTGGTAGGAAGTCTATCTTAGACTTCGTTAGCCCCTTGTGGGCTAGTGGCAGCATAGGCTGTGTTTGGGCTTTGCGTAGGTGGTCTGTGTTTCGATTCCCATAGAGGGAGCTGTGCATGGATTAAGTCACGTTTTTGTTAAAACGTATTTTGTGCCGCGTTTTTTGGATTGTCAAGGGCAGCCATTCCATGATTTTTGGATTCTTCAAGGGCAGCCATTCTAAGGTGTGATTAATTTCTTGATATAATTTTTGGCATTGTTTAGCATTGTTTAAAAGACATAGGAGAAATAAGGGGATATTTCTTTGGTTGTATTTTTGAGATTAGTCTTTTGCTATGCTAAAGTTTAAAATGGAGATATAAGGTGTAAGTTTTGGTTGTTGTGTTTTTGACTTCTTTGGTGGTTGTTTTCAAAAGAAGAGAAGCTAAAAGGTGTACTAAGGAAAGTTTTTATATGCTCATTTATCTTGGTTCTAACCCTAACTTGGTTGGAAGTTTGAGGGTTGTGTGTGGTGACAGACTTTAAGGGTCAAGTTTCTTCTACTCCAATAAGGTATGGGCACATTCTTCTTATGAGTATGATTGGTGTATGTTTTCTAAAATAAGGTTGGAGTGAAAAGGTTTTCAACTAGGTTTTCTTTGATTGGGTGTAAATCCTATTTTCTGGTTTGTTGAAGACTACTTATGCATTGTTATCCTTAAGGAGAGTTTTTTGATGAATGCATAATTTCTGGTTTGAGATAGTGGAAGCTTTGTGCACTAGGGTTTGTATTTGTGAGTCTAGCTACTTGCATTGAGTTGGTGGAACCCTTGGTTGGCTGTTTTGAGTTTGATGGTTGAGTTGCTTCCATAGAGGTTGTTTGATCAAGTTATTGCTTTACTTGATTCATGATATTGGGCTTACTCCATTGAGTTGATTTGAGCAAGTTATTCTTTGCATTTGGTGATATTGTGTTGGTGGCTGTTTTGTTCAAATATCTTTGGAGGGAAAAGGATTTCTACTTGTTTCCTTTTCTTGTGATGATTGGTTGAATGCTTCAAGGTTAATGTTGAGTTGAATGATGTTGGTTAAACCTTGTCTATAAGCATTGTTGTTAAAGCCCTAATTGGTTGAGAAAAGATATTGGTTGTGGAAAGAACATGAGTAGCATTGTTATATGAGATATTGCATGTTTGGCAATTGTTGGGTTGTGTTTCATGTTCTTGAGAAAAGCATACTACATCTATCTTATTCTTTTGAGATTGAGATTGAGTTGAGATTGAGAGTTAAGTATAGAACATATTGAGTCTCTAACAATTCTCTTTATGTTTCTATGAGATTTGAGATTGAGATTGGGAGTTAAGTATAGAACATATTGAGTCTCTAACAATTCTCTTTATGCTTCTATGAGGTTGATGAATCACATTGGGTCTCTAACAATTCTCTTTGTGGGTTCATGCTAAGCAAGTTTTTTCTTGGTGAACTTGTGAGCTGTTTTGGACAGGTTTCGTTGGGGACTTGTGAGTAGGTTTTGAACAGGTTCCGTTGGGGACTTGTGAGCAGGTTTTGGACAGGTTTCGGTGGGGACTTGTGAGAAGATTTGGACAGGTCCTAGCAGAGGACTTGTGAGCTAAGATTGATAGTTCTATCAGAGAACTTGAGGACAGAGGTACATTGGTTCTATCGAGAACCCGAGGACAGATTTGGCAAGTCTTTGAGAAGGCTTGTGGATAGAGGATTGATTTGTTCAAGAGTTGGACAGATCCGACGAGACAGAGGAAGACTTGTACTAGACCGATTGACTATGTTTGGTACGGAGTTGTTGAGCTACTTGTGGACGTGATCATAGAAGGCAGAGGTCTCTTAGGCTAAGCATTGAGGACAGGAGGTCTTCGATGGAAAGGAGTTCCACGTGCTTGGCAAGAGGTAGAGACAGTTGATCTTACGAGGGATCATATCCGAGAGCGAGAGGGGAAGGTATCTCCTTTGAGCAGAGGCTCATAAATTCATATTGGGGGAAGGTTTCTCCTTTGGGCGGAGGCTCATAAATTTAGATTGGGGGAAGGTATCTCCTTTGAGCAGAGGCTCATAAATTCAGATTGGGGGAAGGTATCTCCTTTGGGCCGAGGCTCATAAACATTGTAATTGGGAAGGTTTCCCAAAGAACTTTGAGATAACTTTTAGAGAAAAGTTTTGTGGACGTAGCCCGACCATTCTGGGTGAACCACGTTAAAATTGGTGTCACTTTGTGGATGATTTTGTGCATTGCTTTGATATTGCTTTGGGTATATTGCTTTACTATTTTGAAGTATAAAGGAAAAAGTAAAAAGAGGTCTTATACTGTTCACCCCCCTCCTCTAAGTATAAGCTTGTGTTCTTCAAAATATATTTGGTTATTCTGAGTTGATAGTGAATCAGGTTACTAAAAAATGTGTGAGTAAGCAACATTATCTTAAAGCTTACCGAAATAGAGTCTGGGATCTACTAGAATCTTTTGAATCTCTAAACATAAAGGTAATTCCTAGAGAGAAAAACACTCATGCAAACTTATTGGCTTCATTAGGGGTAAACTTCTACCCTATAAGCAATGTCATCCAAAAGTCTAAAATAGTCAGGTTGATTTATAGACCTTTTGTGCCAGATAAAGACACCTTCTGGCAAGTTTTTGAGAACGATCGACAAATAGTGGATTTCCTTGTTCATGAGATGAATTGCTCTAACAATAGAATGGCTAAATATGAGGAATATGAGAATATCATCCAACTAAAAAATAACCACATCCCAAAAGTATTGGTTACGCTTGAGAGCCTATTCGACAATAATGATAGGTCAACCGATCACAAGATGAAAGTCGACAAACATAGGTACAAAGAAACTCAAATGGAGCCTGATAAAGCTATCAAATTGGGAGTGAACACTACAAAAGTAGAAATGGAAGAAATTAGATAATTGTGCAAGGAATTCCCTAACATCATCGCCTAGACCTACAGATACCTGAAAGTCTATTCAAAATAAATGATCCAACACATGATCAAACTTGAGGAAGGTGCAAAACCATTTTGGCAAAGGCAACAACCAGTAAACCCAAAAATTGAAGCCTTAATGAAATAGGAACTACTGAAACTCCTCAAGGGAAAAATAATTTACCCAATAAAGCATTCGACATGGGTTTCTAACTTGGTCCTAGTCAGAAATAAAAATGGAGACATCCGGTTGTGCATCAATTTTCGTAATTTAAATAAGGCTTCTCTGAAATATCATTACCCCCTTCCATAGATTGATCAGATTCTACACACAGTAGTAGGAGCACAAAGGTTTTTTCTCCTAGATGGTTTCTTTGGATACAATCAGGTATGGGTCAAATATGAAGATCAATTTAAGACCACATTCACAACTAAGTGGGGAATGTTTTCTTACCAGAGAATGCCTTTCGGATTGTCCAATGCTGGAGCAACTTTCCAAAGAGCTATGGATGTGGTGTTCAGAGAATTGGTGAACAAGATAATAGTGATTTACCTAGATGACATGAGGTTTTCTCTCACCAAAAATGAGATCACATAGCGCACCTCAGAAGCATATTTGAAAAGTGTAGGGAGTTTGGTATTTCCATAAATCCCAAAAAGTCCATTTTCACTGTAGAAGAAGGACTTCTACTTGGTCATGTTGTTTCTAAGACTGGTCTAGCCATAGACCCTAATAGAGTGAAGGTACTGTTAGATCTTCCCCTCCCCCCAAACAAAAAGGGTTTGCAGTATTTCTTTGACCAGATCAACTTTATACGTAAATTCATAGCCGACTTTGTGCAAATCGTCAAACCAATGATAGAGCTTCTAAAAAAGGATGTCATGTTCAAATGGATGGATGCAAGGAAACAAGCCTTCCAACTGATCAAATAATAGATAGCTCAAGCCCCTATCTTAGTAAATCTAGACTATTCTAGGGATTTTATTCTATATGCTATAGGTGAACAAGAAAGCTACGCTACAGTACTCACACAGAAGGGAGCTGACAATGAAGAAAGACCCATAGCTTTTTTGAGTCAAACTATGCAGGAACATGAAGAGAAATATAACTTCATTGAAAAATAGATATATGCAATAATGAAGTCTCTAAAAAAGTTTAGGCATTTCTTATCACAGAGCAAGATAATCGTCTACACCATTCACCCCGATGTACGAAGCTTCATCATACAAGGAGAGCTTGGTGACACAAGAGCTGGTTGGGTGACCAAAATACAAGAATATGATGTAGAAATACACCTGACCAAGCTAGTAAGAGGTAGAGCATTATGCCAAGAACTTGCCAAGCATGCTTTGCTAGGGTACATAGCTTGCCAGACTTAGGAAGTAGCATCAGATGATGATCAACCCTCATAACAGCTCGATTGGGCAGATGAATTGATCAAATACTTCCAAACTGGAAGATGCCCAAAAAATTTAAATTCCTCACAAAGAAGAAGGTATCAGATCCAGGCTCTGAAGTACACCTTACTTCCTAAAGGATTGTATAGAAAAAACTTGGATGGAGTACTTCTTCATTGTATAAAAGAAGAACAAAAATAGAAGATCCTGGAAGAGTTCCATGGAGGATTGTCAGGAGGACACTACTCAGGGAGAACCACTACCCTAAAGATCATCAGGATCGGGTGCTACTAGCCAACCATATTTGTAGATGCCTTCAAAATAACTAGAGGTTGTGAAGAATGCCAAAGGTACGTTGGGAGAAATAAAAATGCTCCATTGCCCCTAAAGTCCATCCAGGTTGAAGAACCTTTCCAAAAATGGGGATTGGATTTCATCGAAATAATAGAACCCAACTCGTCCATTGGACATAAGTATATCCTGACAGCCACCGACTACTTCACAAAATGGTTAGAGGCAATACCCACCAAAAAAGTAGACCAAGAGGTCATGATAGAATTTATGGAAATTTTGATCACCAGATTCGGCATCCCAGAGGTGTTAGTCACAGATAATGGTTCATCCTTCATAGGTGCCAAGATGATTGAATTTGCATGCAAATACGAGATTTATTTGAAAACATCCTCAAACTACTATCCTCAAGGAAATAGACTAGTTGAATCTACCAATAAAAACCTACTCAAAATCTTGAAATGAACTCTGAAAGACAACAAGAGAAACTGGCACTCCCTGATAAATCAAGCACTATGGGCTGATAGAATAACTATCAAGAAGTCTATCAACGCATCTCCTTATTCCTTGGTCTATGGCAAAGAAGCAGTCCTACCCGTACACATAGAAATACCGACTTTAAAGCTACTCAATCAAGCTGGTACAGAAGAGGCAGAGCCAATGGAGAATAGGTTGATCCAACTTCTACATTCATAAGAGCAAAAGGAACGGGCCTATGATCACCACCTAAAACATGTTGTCACCACAAAGGGATGGTTTGACAAGAAGACTACCTTAAGGAAATTTAGGGTAGGAGACTTAGTCCTCAAATGGAATGAGAAGAAGTCTAAACCTGGAAATCACGATAAATTTGATGCATTCTGGGAAGGCCCTTTTGAGATAATAGAAGAAAAGCAACACAACTCCTTCTAGTTGAAATATGAGCAGGGCCATGTTCAACCTATCCCTATGAATGACTTCCATCTAAAGTTGTACTTCAAGGAATAAGTTCCTCCTCCCCTTGTATGTATTTTTATGTAAATATGCATCTCCCTTTTCTTTTCAAAGAAAAATGTCACGATGGTGCGACTTTTGGGTGTCCGAGTGCCCTTTCAAAGAAAATTGTCATGATGGCATGACTTTTTGGTGCCCAAGTGCCCTTCCAAAGAAAAATGTCGTGATAGCACGACTTTTGGGCAGCCGAGCACCCTTTCAAAGAAAATTGTCATGATGGCATGACTTTTTGGTGTCCAAGTGCCCTTTCAAAGAAAATTGTCATGATGGCATGAATTTTTGGTGTCCAAGTGCCCTTTCAAAGAAAAATGTCATGATGGCACGACTTTTGGGCAACCAAGCACCCTTTCAAAGAAAATTGTCATGAGGGCACGACCTTTTGGTGCCCAAGTGCCCTTTCAAGAAAAAATTTTGTGATGACGCGCACTCATAAGACTGGTAGTGGGTGCCACGTCAGACATAAGGGAAGACCCTTTGCAAAGCGCCACATCACAATAGCTTGGTGCTATTCAAAGGTCGATGACACATAGAACAAGGTATTGTTGGTAATAAAAGCAGTAACCTCAAAACTCTAAACAATGTCTTTTTGAAGTACTATTGTACCCGCCAATTGGCACAAAGTAGAGATGGTAGAAATCTATTGGCCCAATATGAAAGTGGCATCGATTTATTAGCCCAGTACAATGGTAAAGCAAATCATTGGTCCTAACTAAAAATGACAAGTAACGGTTGGTAGCTTTTTGAATACTGGCACGTAGACCAAGGCTCTAGGTAGTATTCAAAATCTGCATTGAAATAAGTATCGCCAACCAAAATCATGCCACATCAGTTTGATAGTTATTGCATGTCAGATTGGCGTGAGCATGCATAGCCTTTTTTTTACCCACCTTCCTTCTCCCTTCTTCACCTTCTACTTTCCCTGTGTCTATTTTCTATTGAGAGAGCTCTGCAACACTACTTTTCACTCTTTTGGCTACTACCAAGTTACAAAGTATGATCATGGTGGCCACACCTCCAGCTGCTAGTTCTTCAGCGACACCCTCTAAGAAGAAGAGAAGCTCAAGCAAGAGAGTGAGCAGCTTTGTAGACCCCGATGCTCATATTACTGATGTAAAATTAACATGGAAAGATCCAGAGCAAATTCGAAGGGATATAGCTACAAGAATATCCCCAGATGTCTCTCCGTCTAATCCAAGCACTTTCCCATACCATTATTTGCTCTATTGGTACATCTGCCCCCAAGTCCACCCCTATCCAGAGCTAATTCAGGCAATGGCAAAAATGTATGATGTCAAACACAGGGTGGTAAAAAATTTCAAAGGGGAAGCTATGTTCACACTCAACCCAGATACGATCAGGGTCATCTTCGCCTATGGAAGGAAGCCTACGGTTCTACCCATCCAATTCGACCCAAAGAATTCTATGAAGTTTTACACCAATGACCCAAACATTAGGGTATTTCTACAGCAAAACCTATCAGATACCCTTTCAGAGAAGTTTGTGCCCAAGTCCCCTATCCCCCTATCAAGATTCAAGAACAAAGAGCTCTTCTCTATGTTGGCCATGGTGGTGGGATTGGAGGATGATACTCAAGTTTATGGGTGGTAGATCGCAGTAGTGCAATGTATATCAATTCCCCAGTTCTATGATAAAGCACGTGCAGATCCAGGTAAAGTACCTATCTTCTTCGATTGGCCAGCGTACCTGGCCCAACAGTTGCACACAGGCCTCTCCAAGCTACAAAGGGAAATTCCAGATACATTCAGGTATTCCTCGTATCTAGTCTGGATATTTTTCTTCTTCCAAGCCAAGCATTTAGTTTCCATTTCTACCACCATGAAGGATCAAAAGGGGGAACACTTACCAGTGTGTGAATGGATGCCACTTCTTTCAAATGCGGGTTCATATTACCACTTCAATATGGAATTCTTGGGCCCTGCTCTGAAGCTCATAAATGGCCAAATGCCCAGAATTCCTAAACAAATGGAAAACACTTTGAGGCACCCCCATGCAGAAGAAGGGGACTGGTTCGTCCTAACATAGGGGGTAGTTGTTAGGCTTTACGACTTCACAGAGAAGCCTTTTCTGTTGCCCTACTACGTCACCAAGTGACTATTTGCTCTGGAATACGTGAGGCAGACAGAATTCATTAACAACAAATATGGGATAGGTGCTCAAAGGACACACACCTGCCTCATGCCTTTTCAATATGAGGGAGTGACAGTGTCAAAAAAGGGAGATCATGAGCAAATTGCTCAGCTCCTAAGAAGCCTAAAATTGGTAGAGTTGCCTCACAAATGGAAGTATGATCCTGAGGACAAATTCACCCAAAGGCAGGCCACCCTGAACAAGGCCCCTTTCAAGCAATTTCATGCCTCTGATAGACAACTTGACAAACAGGGTAGGAACAATAACGAAGATCAACCTTTGGAATGGCACATTGAGAGGATGCAACCACTTCCTCCATGGCATGATTTCTATGAGCACTTGGTATATTGGAGCCCAACCTCAAACCCAAAGCACAAGCTTACTGAGAAAACCATTAAAAGAATGAAGAAAAGGGGGCAATATTGGGATCACGCTAAAATATTAGCATGGTGGCAAATGAGGTGCCACATTCAAACATTCACTAGATATGGTTTGAATATGGACATAAAGTTCTATGCAAAATATGATGCAAGTCATGAGGAATGGTCCGAGACTCTGGTGGATAAGGTTCCACTAGGGATAGATGGCATCCCCATAAAACAAGCTGAGGGTAGCATAGAGCAAGATAAGGGGAAGGCAATAGTGGTTGAACAAATAGAAACCCCAAAGAAAATATGTCGAGTATTCATCCCCCCTTTGGGATCTAACACAAAGTTAGATGATAGTGCTCATCTTGAGCACATGAAATGAAAAGTAGGGTCGAAGAAGGGTGGCCCCCAGAAAAAGAGAAAAATAGAAACATCCTCGGAGGAGTCAGAGTACGAAGAATTAGAATAAGACGAAGAGTCCAAGGAATGCACAGAGTCAGAGGAACACGAAGAGATTGAAGATCAAATAGAAATAGGACATAATCCTGAATAGGTTCCTCAAAAACAAAGGATTGATGAATGAAACATGGAACAAGTTCCTAAAAAACAAGTGATTGAGGAACAAAGAACTGAACAGGTTTCTGAGAAATAGGGGACCGATGAACAAATAATTGAACAAGTTTCTGAGAAGCAGGGGACTAATGAACAAAGGGTTGAAATAGCTAAGAAAACTCCCCCAGTAGGAACCCCTGGTGCAAAATAAACCATTAGTAAGGTGCAATCCCTGATGGAGACAATAGCTGAAGTTGATAACTCAAGTCTGAAGCACATTGTAGAAGCCTACACCGAGAAGTCACAGGGAACCAAAGATGTCACTCCACCGAAGGCCTCAGGTATGTCTCCCATCGACCTTGATACTCCTTCTCCTCATTCCCAAAGAAATTCCCCTTCCCATTCTGAGAGACAAGGTAATCCATCATCTTCCAATCAACCTCATCCATCACCTCCTCATAAAACTCCCCCTTCCACTCATCAAACTCCACCAGCATCTCCCCCTACGCATGAAGGGTCCCCTTCCAGATAATTAAGTATGGAAGCCTCCCTAGCCACCACTCCCTTCTCAAATTTTGCCAACCTATTAAGCTTCCAGGCCATGCAGACTGCTTCCCCTGCAAACAACCCCACTATTACCAAATTCAAAAAATTGAAGAAGGCCAACCTCAATGCCGCCACATGGTTGAAATCATGGAGCTCCCAATGCTCTATGGATGTAGCCCACATCTGAGAGGGAACGGTGTTGGACCCTATCAGCATGCAGTGGTCTACACTGAAGATGACCCCATTGGTACAAAAGCTAAAAAAGAAAATGACTTTGGAGGACTACCAAGCTGAGGTTACTCAGGAAGACATGACTCAACTACCCATGGATGACGAGTGGAGCAAGGCTCAGTCTCATATGGGGACAATTTATCTAAACGTAGAGTATTACAAAGAAAAATTCCTTTGGGTAGAGCAATCAAGGAAGCGTTTAGAAGAAGCCCTTCATTAGCAGAAAATCATAGAGAGGGCTTTGAAAAATGAAGCTAAGAAGTGGGAAGAAAGATTCAATGAGGCCACCCCTTACAAAGAGAGAGCATCGAAAGTCGAAGAACAAATTCAAATGTTGCAGCAACAAGTTGAAGACCTCAAAAAGTAGTTATCTGATAGTGCAGAGAAGACCAACGGACTGACCAAGGAGAAAGCAAAAATAGTCTGAAAGGAGATGCTCGAAAGGGTCAACCAAATAATTTTGAGGGCTAAACCCACATTAGCATACCTTCTTAAAATACAAAGTATGCTAAGCCAGGTAGAAGATGAGTTCCAAGCATCAATCCAACTCCTGGCGACAAGAGTGTCAGTCGCTAATAAAATTTAGGTCTTGGCAGATAACACTCAGGTGATAGCAGGGTATAGAGCTCATGATGCAAACTGGTATCAGGCCAAATTGGTTGCCTAAAATTTCTTCAAGAGACACAAGTTGATAATAAAATCTGTGAGGATAATGTACGAGCTAAATACATAAGCTAAGGCAATTACCAAACATGTGGGTATAGCCAAAAATTATGGCATGCCTAGCTTCTGGGATGGAAATTCATAGCTTTTGGTAGAAGATGAGTTGAAAGCCTCTTGGAGAAAGTTCTTAGAAGATGAATCAGTGATTGATAGTTGGGAGGAGCCAGTTCAAGAAGATTCAATATTCACTATGGCTCAGGATATCACTCAGATGAATGCTTGTCTACATGAACTGAGTTTGAAAGAAAAATCTCTATCGTATGACAAGATCGAGGAGCTAGAATACTTGTATCTCACCTTCAAGGAAAAGGCTGATACGAATGAAGAGACCTGGAAGAAGGCTTGCGCCACCTACAATGAGGTCATTCAAGAGAAGAACAAACAAGAAAAGGAGAGACAGATAAAATCCAAGAAGGCCTCATCCAACAACGCACCACCTTCAGGTCAAAAGGAAACAGGAAATTCTAGCGGAAGCACCCCAGGAGAATGATCGCTTCAAAGCGAGTTTTTGTTTGTTTTTCCTATCTACTTGGTATCTTTCCCCTTCTTTCCCTTATTTTTTATTGTTATTTTCTTTTTTCGACTCCATTCCCCAATGGATAAAGGCTCTAGGTTCTAACATTTAGCTAACATAATTACCCCAGGAGGTGCCAAGAATGTTGGTCAAAATGACCACATCCAGGGAAAGAAGGAATAATCTCCTCCAAATACTAAGTGTAGAAATAAGAAGTCATGATGGCATGATATTTTGAAAGTAATGGAGTAGACCAGAGCCAAAAGTTGTGAGGGCACGACATTTTGAAGGTCAAGGACCAAGCAGATGCCAAAAGTCATGATGGCATGACATTTTGATGGCCAAGGAGCAGACTAAGGCCAAAAGTCATGATGGCATGACATTTTGATGGCCAAGGAGCAGACTAAGGCCAAAATTCATGATGGCATGACATTTTGATGGCCAAGGAGTAGACTAAGGCCAAAATTCATGATGGCACAACATTTTGATGGCCAAGGAGCACACTAAGGCCAAAAGTCACGATGGCATGACATTTTGATGGCCAAGGAGCAAACAGTGGCCAAAATTCGTGATGGTGCAACATTTTGATGGCCAAGGAGTAGACTAAGGCCAAAAGTCACGATGGCAAGACATTTTTATGGCCAAGGAGCACACTAAGGCCAAAGGTTGCGATGGCATGACATTTTGATGACCAAGGAGCAAACGATGGCTAAAAGTCATGATTGTGCGATATTTTTATGGCCAAGGAGCAAACTAAGGCTAAAATTCATGATGGCACGACATTTTGATGGCCATGGAACAAACTAAGGCCAAAATTCATGATGGCGCGACATTTTGATGGCCAAGGAGCAAGCGATGGCCAAAATTCATGATGGTGCGACATTTTGATGGCCAAGGAGCAAGCGGTGGCCAAAAGTCGTGATGGCATGACATTTTGAAGGCTACGAAGACCACGAAGTTTGGAAGATCAGATAAATATTGATGTAACAAGAATATCCCAACCTCTTTTAGTTAGAAGCTCCATCACTCCTTAATTTCCTCCTATACTAGAATGAGCCTACGGGCATACTTTTGTAACAACTTTCAATTTTATGTTATGTAAAACTCTTATATATAGAATGAGCGACCCAAACAAATGGTCGGCTCTTAGGCATTTACAAGGCTATGTATACAGACTTCTGAAAGCTAAATAAAGATCTACCTTCTAGTTCTTGGCTCATTGGTGTTGTGAAATCAAGTATGTATGTGTTATCTATTGCTAATTAAATCTAGTTTGAATGTAATCTGTATCAATTATGGATCTGGATTCCTGCATTAACATTCTGTTAAGATCTACAATTTGACTTTGCAAATAGAGTTGTGTTAGCATAAAATACTTCACCAAGGGTTTAAGTTTTTGCATTAGATTTTATTATGCTTATCTGCAATAGGCTATGATAGTAGTTGTTGTTGTTGCTTAATCTGTACCATTTTAATCCTCTAGCATTAGCTATATTTCCCTCTCTTTATGCATTTCCTTCTCTTTCCATTTTCCTAAAAGAAACAAAGGAACCAGCCTCCTCTGGAGATCAAACCAGGTAGACCCTGTTCTCTCCTGGTCCTTCAATGTTGGCAAAGTCTTGGGCACAAACGTAACCGAAGGCAGATTTTTCTCCAATAGGAGACTCTTATTATGTTTTGGTCCCTATATGCTAGGGCAACTTGCTCTGTGTACTGTGTTATGGGTTGAGTACCCCCATGATCAAAAGTAGTGTATGTGTTGTGGGGTTGCTTTGAAGCTTCCCCTAGTTCATTAGTGCATCTAGTGGCTATGGTATGTGAACTTCTTAAAGCAAAATTTTTTATAGTAATACTTTTAGGAGTTGATCTTGAGAAACTCGATCCAACTCATCAAGTTGTTGGTTTCTCCATGACTGATCCCATAGATTCCTATTGGCACCAATGAGCTCATATTCTAAGGTTACCCTCCCATCTACAAGGAGGCTATAAGATGTCCTAGGCCTACAACTAGGTGTGGCCCTAATGTCTTGCCCCTCAGTGGGCTGATCTATCCTATGTGTATCATGTAAGGTTTGGAGCCTTGCACTCTTTGTGTGCCTATGCAATGAGGGAGGTCTTGATGACTCCTCATGCTAGCATGATGATGGAGGTCTTGAAGCCTATGCATGTTTGTGCAATGAGGGAGGTTAGGATGCCTTCGCATATCGGTGTAAATAGGGAGGTCGTGAAGCCTCCTCTAGTCTATGTGATGAGAGGTGCCATGAAGATTCCTCATTTTTGTGTGATTAGGAGGGCCTGGAGGTCTCCTCTTGTCTATGTGATAAATAAATAGGAGGTGGATCTCTCATTGGGTTTTCTCGTGGAGTCCCCCCAAGGGTTGAATTGTCACCCCTAAGACTTTTTGAACTTCATCTAGTGAAACTATGGGTGGGTGGCTCATCGCCAATGTGATTATGAGTGAGGAGAACTATTTTTCCCTTGATGTTGGATTGGGGGCAGTTTCTCCATGTGTGCACCATACCAATTATGGGTTATCTTCTTAATTAGATTCCAAATTATGCAAATAAAGCAAGCAAATTTTTATCTCTTTTAAGGATTAATGTGTTCCCTAAAATTTTTGGTGTGTTTGGATTTGTTGTTGATCTTGAATTCTTGTTTGTGCTTTAAAACTTATAATGAGGGAACTCAATCAAAGTGGAGACTAGAAACACTAGTGCTGAACATGATTTCTCAAAAGAGTCTAGGGTACACCGATTAAATCCTAGTGGGGGATTTGCCTAGCCCTTCCACTATGAAATAGTGGGAGATAGTTTGAACACAAGTGACCTGCACCTACTTAAAAGGAGTTCTCTATTATGTCTAAGGACATCTATGGGGTAAGTCGATGAAAGGAGATTAATTCCAACATCACTAATCTGAATTGGGGGTCAATGATGAAATACAACCTTACCAATGTTATTGTAGAATGTGCAAGTGTGTGGGGTTCTTTTTAACCTTGCATGTAAATAAAATGCATTACCCAGCAAGCATGATATTTCATATATACTTAAGATAAAATACATTTCCACTTCAGAAAGATGCATGTACTCAACTTAAATGAACTTCATATAATACATTCTATTCTATGAATCAAAGGCCACTAGTTGGGCTGCATGCAAGAAAACTAACATACAAAAGCCTAGCACACTAGAGACTAGGGTAGACCTTACAAGAGAGTTCCACTATTCCTAAAAATGCCTATAGAAACTAAATAAAGTCCTAGGAAACATCAAATGCAATTCCTTTTCCCATTTTTCTTTATGTTCTCCTGATTAAACTATAATTTCACTTGCTATTTTTGGAAGTAAAAGTTGTAGATAGAAAACATAAAGAAAATAGAGGATGAAACCAACCTCAAATCCTGCTCTAATTATGGAAATCCTAAGCTCTGATACACTCTACTTCTGGTCATTATCAACTAGAGTGGTTGATTCTGGCCATTGATAGCTACAACGGCTAAGATCTACTGGTTGTTGTTGACTAGAGTGGCCAAGACCTACAAGTCATTGTTGACCAGAGCGGCCAAACCTACACATAGAAAAACCATGAATGTTAATAAACTAACTAGAAAATAAACCTTTGTGGGCATCCAATCATGATAACCATCTATGTGACCTCATAAAGTGTACACCCTAGCTACCCTACTTACGATTTTGATTTATCAAGTATATTATCACTTGCACAAAATGAAAGTACTAAAAGCACATGCGACATGAAAGTAAAAAAATAAAATAAAGATGATTTATTTATCAATATCTCGAATCCTCGATTATAAGTTCATCCCTATTAGGGATACCCATCATTTTGATACAAATATTTACACAATATAAAGTAGGGGTTGAATGTATTCCCCACAAGGGAACAATGCACATACGTAGGCCTCCTGGTCTCACACACAAAACTGTATGGGGTCTTATATATGCCCCTTTATCCAGATCTAGTCCTGGAGGGATATTTATACTCCTGATGCTTCAATATGGTCCTAAATATGTGTACCTATGCTCATATAAAAAACAAATCATGCTTAGTAGGATGGACCACCTATCTGGATGAGGCCTCTGTTAGCAGATCATATAGATATGGTAATAATGAAATACAAACATAAACAAAATAATAAATGCATAGGAATATTAGAAATATGAAAGAGATGCATTAATGCAATCAACTCTAAGTTATGGCTAACTAAAAAATTAAGCAATAATGAAATAATTTCTATGCCCTAAAGTATGTTTACGAGCCACTATCAAAGACAATGGCCATGATATGAAGCTCTTATCCTTGTGAATTAGGGGCTATTGTGCTATCCTCCTTACCAAAATTGATGTTCAAGGGTCACTGGGTGTGTCTCCTACACTGATGGGTGGTTGGGCACAATGAATCTAAAAATGAATATGCAAGCGTAGCTCAGTCGAACAACGCTCCAATGCTCCTCAAGGAGGATGTAACTTGGCTCTCCATTTTGATAGGGCTTCATCGCATAACTCTGAAACTTCATGGATGTCTTACTTTTTATGGGAAAATCTATATCTAGACTTCTATCTCATATCTAGAACTTGGCTTCCTAGAGAAGCTTCAACCCATATTTCATGTGATTGACCATTCTGGATGGGAAGCATCGGTCACAAACTAGATTTGAAAAGGTTGTTAGGAGGAACTCAGGGAGTTCCTTGCCAAAATCCACCCATAAACAATGCAAAGGTGTATTTAGACTGTGCGATATGCACTTGTATTCACAACCAGACTATGCATGAGGTTGACTGCTATCAGGTCCAATAGCTATATGTGGATGTTGTAGTATTCAGCGGCCAGGTGTGTTGGCCACTCTTCTTGAGAGCATCCAAGCCTAGATGGGCTAGAACTACCCTGTTTGAGTGGTTAGTACCACTGCTTGCTCTTGGAGAGATCCAAGAGGGTTCATATGGTCTACGGATATGTCCATATGGGTAGTCTCCTAAATAGTACATATTTTAGGTGTCTACAAGAAGACCAAAGAATATGCAATATTGAATACCTTGGAGAGGTCTCAAGGAGAAATAAGGAAAAGGCTTGGTGAGACTCATTATAGAATTCATTGAAAATAGAAAAAAATCCTAGAAGAACTCATTGGAGAAATTCACTACAAAGATAGTGAAATATTTGGGACAATTGTCACCATCCAAAAACAACACCAAAATAAGAAAAATTTGGAAAGGTGTTCCAAATCCTAAAAAAGAATATTGAAGACCTCAAGACCTTCATATTCTTGATAAGAAATCTCTATTTGAATAATATCTCAGATAGAAGAAACCTACTTTTGGACATTTTGAGTCATTAAGTCAAGTTGTCATTTATGTCAAGGAATGAAATCATCATTAATGTCAAGGAATTTTTCAAGAAACAAAGTTTTCAAAGTTATCATTGATATCCAGGAATAAGCCACTGATGATGTCATAGGTCAATAGGAACAATGTAGAGGTTAAATATAAAAGGGCTTCATTATATTTTTAATATTATATGGAAGCATAAGTTAAAAGGTTTTTCATAAAAACTCAAGGAAGCTTATTACAAAGCTAAAGGAAGCTTTAATATTTATTTCATAAAATATTAAATTCAAATTGAATTTAAATTTTATAAATAAATATTATTTATACAAAGGTGTTTAATGAGAGATGGCCTTAATAAAACAAAAGGGTTTTAAAGAATTAATATAAATTAATAAGGTTAAAGGAAAATAAAAAGCATCTACATCTAAAAAGTGAGAAGGTAATTCGAGTTCCAACGTATATGCATGAGGAGGAAATCAATATATAAATCTATACCTTAAATGCATTAGAATTTATCATTTTGCTCGATCAAATTAATGTGTGCAATCATGTTGAGAACTCGTGTGGAAAAGAAAAGTGAATTTTGAGTTTTAGTGCTAGCAAATAAGGTTTAAAGGGAACAATGCAAAATTACCAAGCACCAACTGGGCAGCATGGCCTAGTGGCAAGAGGATAGTAGTTAGAGTGCTTTGGTGCTAGGTGACCTGTGTTTGAAATGTTGTGGCAACATTTTGGTGGTTATGTTTGTATTGGAAGCACCAAATGAAAGGTGCATATTTTTTCTAGGCAAGGTGGGGAGTCTTTTTGGAGCACATGGTGCTATTTATTCCCCAAGTGAGTGCCTAGATCATGCAGTTGTTGGAGCCATGGCAAGGGTGTTGGTTGAGACTGCACTATGAGTTCGAATCCCTTCCAAGGCAAGGTAATAAATTTTGATTATTATTTTTTGTGTGTTGCCTAAAGTTTGGAGTTAAAAGGGTTGCTTAAAATGATTGTTAGTTGAAAATTATTTTTGATAAGTTGGAGGAATAAGGTGTTAGATTTATTTTAATAAAGTGTTTGTGTCACATTGATTTGTTGAAGTTTTAAAAGGATAAAGGGAAATTCTAGCATTGAGTTATTTTGAAAATAAGAGTGCATTGTATATTATTTTAATTGGGAGATTATAAGGTATAAGTGGTGTATTATTTTTGTAAATGTTGATGAATGTTTTCTTAAATATGGATTTATAAGGTGTATGTGTGTCTTGATATTTACATTGTATTTTGAGGAAGTTTATCAAATTATAATTTCTTTGAGCTTGGCAAAGAAGTGTTTATGGTTGTGGTAGATTTATTTGATTCCTTCATCATCAAGAAAAAGGTATGAGCACATTCTTCCATAGTTAATTTGATTGGTTGGTTTTCTAGAAATAAGTTTGGAGTGAAAAATACTTGATTAGGGTTTCCTATTGAATGTGTTGAGTTAATGCTTCAAGGTTTTCTGAAATAAAGAGTTGTTAAAACCTTGTTTTATAAGCATTGTTGTTGAAACCATTGGTTTTGTGAAGAGCTTGAACTAGGTTTTGAGTATCATTGCTATGTGAATATTATTTTATAAGCATTGTTGTTGAAGTGAGTTGTTGAGAAAATAACTTGAACTAGAGTTTGAAAAGAACATGAGTATTATTGTTATGTGAGACTTGTTGTTGAGAATTATTGGAAATATTTTGAGTGAGTGATCATATTCTTGGACTAGGGTTTGTGAGCAAGGATTTTTTTATTGAGTGTTTGGTTGAGTAGAGTTTGTTGAGCCTAGTCAAGTGGGTGTGTGAAGTGATTTTTCAAGTTCCATAAAACAAATTATTTTATATTCTAATTTGATAAAGTGATTGAGCATTAAGTTGAATTTGAAGCATATTGAGTCTCTAACAATTCTCTTTATGTTTCTATGATATTGGACAAGTTTTGTGTGGACTTGTTGAGCAGATTTGAGGTAAGTCTTTGAGGAGACTTGTGGACTAATTTTGTGTGAGCTTTTGTGGAAGCTTACAATAAATATTTTGAGTATATTTGGATAAGTTCTTGAGAGGAATTGTTGAGAATATTGGACAAGTTCTAAAGAGGACTTGTGGACATATTTTGGTGTATATTTGAGGATAGGTTTGTGCCATATCAGAGAAAAATATTGAGCAAAGTTGTACTAGACCGAAGGACTATGTTTAGTTCATATTTGAGATAGAGCTTTGAAGGTGACAGAGTACAAATAATAGTAGTCTCTAGTGGATAGATATCCATAGCCAGGGTAGTGAGGAAAAGTTTTCTAAGTGAGTACAAGAGTCTTCAGTGGAGAGAGATCCACAAGCCAATGTAGTGGAGGCAGTAGTATTCTAGAGGATCACCAGATAGAGTAGATATTAGGAGAAGGAGTTCTCCTATGGATAGAGATCCACAAACTTGATTTCGGGGATTGATTTCTCCTTTGGACAGAGGTCCATAAACATTGTAGGTAAAGGATTCCAAAGATAATTTATTTGAGAAAAATTTATAAGAAATATTTTCTCCATGGAGTATCTCGCATTGGGTGAACCATGTAAAATCATGTCTCTCATGTATGTGATGTTTTGTGTGATTTTTACTGCTTTAATATTGCTGATGCTATTATTTGGATTTAAAAAAAAAAATTATTGCATACTATTCACCCCCCCTCTCAGTATAAGCACATGTTCTTCACCTACCAAATCTAAGAATATTTAGAGATTGTCCTTCATAGCTAAATAAGGTACATTTCAAATAAATATATTTGTTGGATTCACAACACAATACTAAAAGGGTTCTAGAAGGACAATATTTCAGTGAATAGATTGACAACTAGAAGAACAACAATCAAGATAGCATTACTAGCTGCAATACTTCGAAGTACCAGGCCAGATACTGAAGGAGAAACTAAAATCAACTATTATAATTGTATATTAGTAGACTAGAAACATTCACATCTGTAAGAAATGACCATTCTAGACAATATATTTGGTGAATCAATTTATCATAAAAGGTAAGCAACTTAGGTGCGAAAGGTTCATTACTTGAACACTTAATTCAGATTACTACTTAACTTCATTTAAGCACCTTATTAGAATTTGGAAAGTTGTAAATTAGAAGGTTGCATTTTAAGTCCTCAAAAATGTAGAAGATAGCTTCTATTAATATTAATTACTTGCACATTAATAGGAGTTAGATACATTCTTCCTATTATCTAATTTGTGAGAAAAGGACTACATTAAGAAATTAGTAGTGATCATTAAGTGCATTTGAAACTACTTTGAGAGGTTATTTATAGGAGCAATAAGGTGAGATTATTGTTATATTTAAAGTGCATTAAGTTGAAAGTATTATTGATTCATTGCACTATACTAGTTATTCATTAACTAGTTACTCTTAGAGGTTTATTTTGTGTTATTTATTGTTAATATCAAGGGCACAAAACCAAAATATTATCAAGTGTATAGAGACACTATTTGGTGCACAAAACCTACAACACTTCATGGCTAAAATAAGCCATCAAAGAGTGGAGAAAGAATCCATCATTAAAATCCTTTAAGGAAGCTTAAAAATTAAGACTTGGTGAGTCTAAGATTCAAGGAATATATAAGGGTTTCATTTAAAAGTAAGTGCAAAAAACCTTACTTCAAAAGGAGCATATTATGTGCATATTATTAGCTTGGATATATTCTAACTAAACTATCCAAGAAAAAAAGGATTAGAAAAGGCAAGGAGCAACATCATAAAAATTAAAATGTATTTCATAAAAGGGATACATTTGATCCATCATATTGGTGAAAATATAACCATTACAAGTACCACTTTTGTTCCTCCAATAAGGAAAAAAGATATCATATTATAGGAAAATCTTAGTTTGTTGGCAATTTTGGGCACCTTGAGTACATTGCCTTTGCCTAAGTTTAGGTGTTGTCATTGATGTCAAGGAGCTATTGGTAGATGTTGTTTTTGATGTCAAGGAATTCTTGGAGCAATTTTTTTTTATGTCTAAGGATGTGTTTTTGATGAAGGTTTCAGCTGGTCGGTAAGTCTCCAAGAAATTCAGAGTAACCCAGTTGCCAGAAATCCAAAAAAAGATAAGTTAGAAAAAGTTTGCAGGCTGCTGGAAAAACTGTCGCGATTTCGCGACATGTTTGAGGAGAGAGAAAGGTTGGCCAAAACTGTCATGATTTCGTGACATGTTTGAGGAGAGAGAAAGGTTGGCCAAAATTGTCGTGATTTCGTGACATGTTTGAGGAGAGAGAAAGGTTGGCCAAAACTGTCACGATTTCGCGACATGTTTGAGGAGAGAGAAAGGTTGGCCAAAACTGTCATGATTTCGCGACATGTTTGAGGAGAGAGAAAGGTTGGCAAAAGTGTCACGATTTCGTGACATGTTTGAGGAGAGAGAAAGGTTGGCCAAAACTGTCACGATTTCACGACATGCAGGAAGGTAGAGGCAGAGGGAAAAATCATCGTGATTTCGCGACAAGTTTCGAAGAAGTTGTACGGATGCAAAAAGTGTCACGATTTCGTGACAGGTTGAGTTGGTAGCTTGCATTTGGCAAAAGTGTCATGATTTCGTGACATGTTCCAGTTTCATGAGCAGTTGACAAGAAAGATCTTAAGGCAACGAAAGCATCGCGATTTCACGACATGCTTCATTTTTGCTAGTGCAAACCAAGAAAATGATGAAGAAGCAAGAGGTGTCACGATTTTACGATAGAGTTGCGATGAGAAAAAGGCAAAGGTGTATTTAGGAAGAAGGCTTTGAAGTCTAGAGCATCATGATTTCATGACCAGATTCATGATGACGTCGAAGAGGCAAAGGTGTCACGATTTCATGACAGTTGAGAAGAAGAAGGTAGTGAAGTCTAGAGCGTCGTGATTTCATGACAAGATTCATGATGACGTCAGCAAAAGCTGTAGTGTCACGATTTCATGACAACAACGAAGAAGAAGGCAGTGAAGTCTAGAGCGTCATGATTTTGTGACAAGATTCATGATGACATCAGCAAAAGCTGTAGTGTCACGATTTTGTGATAGCAACGGAGAAGAAGGCAGTGAAGTCTAGAGCGTCGCGATTTCGTGACAAGATTTACGATGACGTCAGCAAAGGCTGTAGTGTAGCGATTTCGCGACAACAAACCAAAGAAGGTGTACGACAGACCAAGGCGTAGCGATATCGTGACATGTTTGAGTTTTGCATGAGAAAAGCTACAGAACAACAGAGGTGGTTGAAGCCGACAAAGTTAACCTTGGTCGACGAAGTATAAGGTTTTACAGCCGACATGTTAGAAGATTGATCAGCCGACTAAAGAACAAGATTTCATCTTGAGATTGTGAGTATTAAAGGAGAACTATTTGAGCATTTTTGTGTGTCGATTGAAGTGTGCATTCGAAGAGAGGCATCCGCAGAGTTAGTGCGACAAGTGAGGTTCGATCATCAAAAAAGCAGAGAGCGAAGTTCGACTGCAACATTAGAGTGCATTTCGTTGAATCTGATAAGTGTCGAAGTCTGTGCTATTGTATGCACGAAGAATGTGCTATTGAAAACTATGCAAAAAGAGTGAGCTGTTGTGGTTACACATAAGCGCATAAGTTGTTGTACATTTGAATGTTGCAGTGTTTGCAAAAATTGCATTACTGTGGTTGCGTAGAAGTTGAGAAGATAGTGCGGTTGTAATTTAAGAAGACTGTGCTGCTGTAGTTATGAAGACAGTGTAAAGTTGTTCTCCAATCAAGTGCAAAAAAGAACAAAGAAAGAGGACAGAATTGTGCCAGACCGAAGGACTGTGTTTTGGTGCAGAAAAGAGGACCAGCTTGCTGTGACAGAGTTGAGGACAGAGATCTCCAGCCAGAGCAGGGAAGACATGTGTCTTCTGTGGAAAGAGTTCCACTTGCTAAGGGCAAAAAGAGATAGAGGTCTTCTAGAGGATCACTAGCAAAGCAGATTTAGGGGAAGGTGTCTCCTTTGGGATGAGGCTCATAAATATTGTAATTGGGAAGGTTTCCCAAAGAACTTTGAGATAACATTTAGAGAAAAGTTTTGTGGACATAAATTGTTGTGTCACTTTGTGGATGGTTTTGTGCATTGCTTTGATATTGCTTTGGGTACTTGCTTTTTTGAAGTATAAAGGAAAAAGTAAAAAGCGGTCTTATACTGTTCACCCCCCTCTCAGTATAAGCTTGTGTTCTTCAATTGGTATCAGAGCCAATGCCTTCGAAAAGTTTAACAGCTTGAAGGAAAAGTTTACAAAGAACACAATGGACTACTCGAGTGGCAATGCAGCACCTATTCTTGACGGATCAGATTTCGGTCTATGGAGTGCAAGAATGAAAGTCTATCTAATGGCGCTCGGTAATGAGGTATGGGAAGTTGTTGAAGATGGGTATACCATTCCTGCAAATGGTCCTTACACTAAAGAAGATAGGCTCCTACATCACAGCAATTCAAAAGCCATGAATGCAATCCTGAAAGGTTTACAGAAGGCTGATCTTACCAAAGTTATTCACTGCAAAACAACTAGTGAAATGTGGAAACAATTGCAGGTTGTTCATACAGGTGATGCAAATGTTCGAAAGGCCAAATTGAGACATTTTAAAGGTATGTTTGAACAACTCAAGATGAATGATGATGAAAATATTAGTGACTACATGCTTCGGATGGATGAAATTGTGAACTCCATGAAAGACTTAGGTCTTGAACTTGCTGAAAATGATGTGTGTGATAAGATTTTAAGATCTCTTCCAAATAGATTTAGCGAAAATATTTATGCTATTGAGGAAGCCAAAGATTTAGATAAATTGAAAAAGGATGAGCTCCATAGTATTCTTGCAGCATTTGAATTGAGGACACAAGTGAAAGTTGATGTAAAGAAAGAGGCAGCTTTCAAAGCTATCAAGAAATCAAAGGGCAAACAGATTCAAGAAAGTGATGAGTCTTCTAGTGAGGAAGAGGCATATTACAGCAGGAAAGGCAAGTTTTCCAGAAAGCACAAAAGCAAGAAAAATATAAGATGTTTCAACTACGGGAAATTTGGTCATTATGCTACTGACTGTACTGTTTCTAAAGATGAAAGTGATGAAGATATACAGGATGTTAAAAGCAAGGATTCTGAAAAGCACAGGTATTACAGAAACAGCAAAAATGAGTACAACAATCACCAGAAAAGCAAATATGAGTACAACAATCATGGAAAGAGGCATTCTCACAAGAATAAGAAGAGCTTCTACTTGGACAAAGCAAGTAAGTGTTCTAGCAGTGAAAGTGACAGTTCTTCTAGTGATGATGAAAATGAGATGCTGTTCATTTCAAAAAAAGAGGAAGAACCGAAACACAAATTCATTATCATGAAATGTTTTAGATGTGGAAATTTTGGGCACCTTGAGGATGATTGCAGAAATGATGATTTGGTTGCTAGTATGTATGAGGATGTTTCAGAAAACCCCAATGAAGATGCATGTATGGTTTTTGAAAAAGGTAGCACCTCTAGTGATAAGAAATCTAAAAAAGGCTATGATGATTCAAAGCGCCATCAAATAGAGGATCTTGAATGCGAACTCAATAATGCTCTTGGTGTTTTGAAAAAGGAAAGAAAGAAGAATGATAGACTCAAGATTAAGGTAGATGAATGTTGTATGGAGATAGATGAACTTGTAGAAAATCTTGAAGTATCTATGGCTAAGACACAAGAACTCAAGAATGAGTTAGAATCTAAAATTCTGGAGTATAGTGAGTTAGAACAGGAAATAGCTTCTTTGAAAGAAGAAAATAAAGAGTACAAGGATAAGCTCTACAGATTTCAGGATAGCTCCAAGAAGGTTAAATTTCTCATCGAAGGACAAAGAAAACCAACAGATAAAATAGGTCTCGGTTTTGTTGAGCCGCACAAGGAACAGGTTGGGGAATCTAGCAAGAAATTTCAAAAGAAAGAGAGTCCTATTGAAGAAAGTACTTCAGATCATGAGTCAGTAAGTGATGAATATGCAAAAATAGAAAATGATATTCAGACTGAGAAGAAGAAGTTTTCGGGACCCATGAAGTCGAATAAAAGAAAATTTCATGGCAGATGTTATGCGTGTCACAGAATTGGTCATATGGCTGTACATTGCATGACTCAAATGAAGAGAGTAAATGACAGTTTCAGGAGACGCAATTTCTTTCAAGGGTATTGCTACGTTTGTCAACAATTCGGGCACAAAGCAATTTTTTGCAAGGCAAATAACAGGAACTGGGTTAGTCAGAATAGGCGAATTCAAAGAACAGCCATGACTAATATAGCTACTTGCTATAAATGCAACAATGAAGGTCACCTAGCTAGACAGTGTAGAGCTGATCTTCTGAGATACAGGAACAGAAACAGTAGCATGAACAAGTCAAAGGATCAAGGCATGGATAAAAATAGGAATGATAACAAAAATAGGAAAAGTGATATGAACAGGTCCAAGAATCAAGGTATGGATAAGAACAGAAAAGATAATAGAAACAGGAATAGTAGTATTAACAGGTCCGAGGATCAGAACAGTGACAGGAACAAAAATTCAGGAAAAGAATTCAAGAGAAGGCCCGACAAAGAAATCTTGGACACTAATGATGATGAGTGTTTAATGGGAGTGTCACTCCCAACCCTATTTTAATCACCTCATCAGGAGATGGGGGAGGGACTAAGTTAAGAGGCTCATTCTTAGTCCCAAGCCCCAAAGGTGACCCTTTGCCATTGATGACAAAGGGGGAGAGATTTAAGTAAGGGGGAGAGCTTTCAAGAGAAGAGGAAAGCTTCAAATTAGGGGGAGCAAAACTTGGAGAGATTGATTTCAGTTTTGGCTCTTGAAAGATGTGTTTTAGTTAAGGGTTGCCATCAATGACAAAGGGGGAGATTGTTGGCAATTTTGGGCACCTTGAGTACATTGCCTTTGCCTAAGTTTAGGTGTTGTCATTGATGTCAAGGAGCTATTGGTAGATGTTGTTTTTGATGTCAAGGAATTCTTGGAGCAATTTGTTTTTATATCTAAGGATGTGTTTTGATGAAGGTTTCAACGGGTCATTAAGTCTCCAAGAAATTCAAAGTAACCCAGTTGCCGAAAATCCAGAAAAAGATAAGTTAGAAAAAGTTTGCAGACTTGGAAAAACTGTCGCGATTTCGCGACATGTTTGAGGAGAGAGAAAGGTTGGCAAAACTGTCACGATTTCACGACATGTTTGAGGAGAGAGAAAGGTTGGCCAAAACTGTCACGATTTCGTGACATGTTTGAGGAGAGAGAAAGGTTGGCCAAAACTGTCGCGATTTCGTGACATGTTTGAGGAGAGAGAAAGGTTGGCCAAAACTATCACGATTTCGTGACATGTTTGAGGAGAGAGAAAGGTTGGCCAAAACTGTCACGATTTCGTGACATGTTTGAGGAGAGAGAAAGGTTGGCCAAAACTGTCACGATTTTGCGACATGTTGGAAGGCAGAGGCAGAACGGGCAAAACTTTCATGATTTCGTGACAAGTTTCAAAGAAGTTGTACGGATGCAGAAAGTGTCACGATTTCATGACAAGTTGAGTTGGTAGTTGCATTTGGCAAAAGTGTCGCGATTTCGTGACATGTTCTAGTTTCATGAGCAGTTGACAAGAAAGAGCTTAAGGCAGCGAAAGCATCGCGATTTCGTGACATGCTTCATTTTCGCTAGTGCAAACCAAGAAAAGGATGAAGAAGCAAGAGGTGTCACGATTTTGTGACAGTTATGGGAGAAGAAGGCTTTGAAGTCCAGAGCGTCACGATTTCATGACAAGATTCATGATGACATCAGCAAGAGGCAAAGGTGTCGCGATTTCATGATAGTTACGGAGAAGAAGGCTTTGAAGTCTAGAGCATCATGATTTTGTGACAAGATTTATGATGACGTCAGCAAAAGTTGTAGTGTCACGATTTCGTGACAGCAATGGAGAAGAAGGCAGTGAAGTCTAGAGCATCGTGATTTCGCGACAAGATTCATGATGATGTCAGCAAAGGCTGTAGTGTCATGATTTTACGACAGCAACGGAGAAGAAGGTAGTGAAGTCTAGAGCATCACGATTTCACGACAAGATTTACGATGACGTCAACAAAGGCTGTAGTGTAGCGATTTCATGACAACAAACCAAAGAAGGTGTACGGCAGACCAAGGCGTAGCGATATCGCGACATGTTTGAGTTTTGCATGAGAAAAGCTATAGAACAGTAGAGGCGGTTGAAGCCGATGAAGTTAACCTTGGCCAACAAAGTATAAGGTTTTACAGCCGACGTGTTAGAAGATTGATCAGCCGACTAAAGAACAAGATTTCATCTTGAGATTGTGAGTATTAAAGGAGAACTGTTTGAGCATTTTTGTGTGTCGATCGATGTGTGCATTCGAAGAGAGGCATCCACAGAGTTAGTGCGACAAGTGAGGTTTGATCATCGAAAAAGTAGAGAGTGAAGTTCGACTGCAACATTAGAGTGCATTTCATTGAATCTGATAAGTGTCGAAGTCTATGTTGTTGTATGCGTGAAGAATGTGCTGTTGAAAACTGTGTGAAAAGAGTGAGCTGTTGTGGTTACACATAAGCGCATAAGTTGTTGTACATTTGAATGCTACAGTGTTTGCAAAAATTGCATTACTGTGGTTGCGTAGAAGTTGAGAAGATAGTGCGGTTGTAATTTAAGAAGACTGTGCTGCTGTAGTTATGAAGACAGTGTAAAGTTGTTCTCCAATCAAGTGCAGAAAAGAACAAAGAAAGAGGACAGAATTGTGCCAGACCGAAGGACTGTGTTTTGGTGCAGAAAAGAGGACCAGCTTGCTGTGACAGAGTTGAGGACAGAGATCTCCAGCCAGAGCAGGGAAGACAGGTGTCTTCTGTGGAAAGAGTTCCACTTGCTAAGGGCAAAAAGAGATAGAGGTCTTCTAGAGGATCACTAGCAAAGCAGATTTAGGGGAAGGTGTCTCCTTTGGGCTGAGGCTCATAAATATTGTAATTGGGAAGGTTTCCCAAAGAACTTTGAGATAACATTTAGAGAAAAGTTTTGTGGACATAAATTGTTGTGTCACTTTGTGGATGGTTTTGTGCATTGCTTTGATATTGCTTTGGGTATATTGTTTTACTATTTTGAAGTATAAAGGAAAAAGTAAAAAGCGGTCTTATACTGTTCACCCCCCCTCTCAGTATAAGCTTGTGTTCTTCACGGTTGTCATCACAACAAGTATAAGGATAGTATTCAAGCAAGAGAAGAGAGCTACCAAAGATCGCATATTGCTCAATATTCAAGGTGCCTAAATACACTATTGCTCCACATCAAATCAAGCACCCAAAAGTAAATGCCTACTTGCAATATTACAACCAAAACAAGAAGGCTATCATATATGGTTATCTACATGGAGAAATAATAGCATTAAGGTCTACATTTGAAGGTGCTAATCTACATAAAATAACATCAAGATAGATGTCTATCTACGTAGATAGAAGAACATCATTAAGCCAAGAGCAAGGAGCCATCACAAAAGTGTTATCTACATCAAATAAGCAACACTCGATCAACACATTAGAAGAATAAGAGAGCAAGAATAAAGGTGCTATACCCAAAGCTATAGCTTGAAGAAGAATATCCACTGAGGAGAAGCACTCAGACTGCCATTTAGAGTTCCATATAACCTTAGAGTATCATATCTAGAGGTACCCATAATATTCATCAAAATAGTGTAAAAAAGTGAGGATTGCTTGATATCAAAGAAATGAATCAAGACAAAAAATAAATCGAATGTTATAACATTCATCCTTGGAGCATTTAATAAAAAGTCTACATGCAAATACCATGAGTGCCACTTGGCATAAATATTCTAAGCATCATATCAGTCCTAATGCTCAAGGAATAATCCAGTGCCTACTTTGTGGTGTTACAAAATCATCAAGGAGGTTAATTATCTAAGTTCTCATCACACAAATAAATAAATGTTAAATGAATCTTAATGTCTATCTTAATTGTAACTCCCAAGACACTTGTCCAACATAAAGTGATATCTATTCTATTTAAGGATTAAAATCTCGAGGAAAATAACACATTCATAGCAAGCAATGGAGCATAGTATGTAAAAGGATATAAGAGCATTAAAAGCTTGTGGTTAGGGAGAGTCAAAGTAGCATAGATTAAGGCATCTAATATCCAAAATTGCAATCAAAGCCTATCACCATTATCCACAACATGTTAGCTTTTGATGTAATGAGCATTGGGAGATAGCAATCACAAGATGCAAAATAATATGAAATAAATTAAATATTCTATATGATTGAATTATTTTTTAAATATAAATGACATAAAATAATACAATGTAGCTATGGAGGAAATGAACACTCTATTAAAAAAGCTACTAAACTACATTACACCCATCACCAATGGATGGTGATCTACATATAACTGTACTATACTTTATGCTACACTATATAAATATGTCCCTCAAATCTATATCTATATTACAATGAGGTATTTCTTATATAGAAAAATAGGCTTCTTGACCACCACTTTACCTAGTTGTGAAAGGGATAACTTGCACATATACATTTTGCACATTGACACTTGTGCATTTATTACATTGTATGAAGTAACTAGATAACTTTCCCCTAAAGAAATATAATGTCCTAAGTATGTACCTTGGAAGATATATTTACATGATCCAAATGATGTAAACACCCACTAATTGAAGTGAAGCATTAAAGTCTATTGTCATCGCAAAAATCCATACGATGAAGAACATAGACATATAGTGAAGAAAATAGCACCCATATGATTAGAGAATACAACACTCACAATATACATACATTAAATAATAAAACACTCATACAACTAGAGAATAAAATGTCCATACATTGGATATCATAATGCTCATACGTCAAAGACGATAGTGCCCATTTGCAACATTATAAAGGTAAGGATTTACCTTAATTAATTTTTATTTCATTAAGGAGTTATAAGGGGTATATTATAAGGTTGAAATCATAGAAAAATCAACCATATTTGAAAGCAAAATCTATACATCTAAATAGATTAATATTTACAATTTATAACGTAGGATATATAAGGGTTTTCACTTGGAAAATTAAAACTTTATTTGAAAATATTATTGTTTTTTAACATTCCAAAAAGTAGGGATATATAAGGCATACTACTTTAAACCATATACATATAATTGTAATTTAGAAACTATTGGAAAAAATATAAAATAAATTTCCTACATATAGAGTTGGAATTAATTGATAAAAATTATCTCATACTCATTCTAATGAGACAATAAGAAATCCAACTATCAAAGCATACTCCATTATGAAATATTAGGTAAAATTAAAAGTTGATTATTATCAAAATATTACAAAATCAACTTATAAGGTGACATAAATATTAGGAAGATATAAGGAAGCCTACAAAACCTAATTCTAAGAAGGTTTTATCAAATTAATTCACATATTTTAACTAGAGAGATATAAGGAATTCTACAAAACCTAAAAGCCAAAAAAAATGGTTTTACATCTAGAGAATCAGTATGACCACAAATAAATTTCTCCTTATAGAATCTCAACTACTTAAGGGCCCAAATTACTTCTCATGGAAAAACAAAGTGAGAGCTATCCTAACATTTGAAAATATTTGGGACATTGTCAAAGGGGCAAGAACTAAACCAACTCAGGGAGAAACAAAGATTCAAAAATTTGAAGAAAGTGAGGCTAAGGCACTTATGATAATAACCTTTGCCATCATAGATGAAATAAAATCTTACATTAGCTCAATAGGAACATCTACAAATGCATGAAAAATATTAGAGAAAATATTTTAAGGGAAAAACAAAACCACTATCCTAAATATTCAAACACAATTGCATTCCCTAAAATGATAGCGGTGAAAGCATATAATTATTCTTAAGAAATATAGTAGATATTAAAGGAAAATTACTAACTCTAGGAGAAAATGTTGAAGATAAATTCCTTGTTCAAGTAACCTTGAGAGCACTTTCAGATAGCTACAAGCATCTAGTTAGATCCTTATAAGTTCTAAGTAAAGATACATAGTTTTATGAACTAATCAAAATTCTTCAAGAATACGAGATAGAAAATACTGTGAAAGATGAAATTACCAACAATGCATTGATCCAAAAATATAATCTACAAGGAAACATTGCTTCATCATCAAAATTTCGAAGACCATGGAATAAAAGATATTATTAGATATGCAGGAGAAAAGGGCATAACACCAGCTACTACAGATTCAATCCAAGAAATTAGAATCAAGGAAATCATATGAACTATGGAAGCCAACAAAATAGGGCATTCCAACCAAGGCAATATCAAAATAATCCTCGATAGAAAAAATACCAGGATCAAAACTATTATCCACATTTGGAATATCAAAAAGGGACTAAAAAGGGACATCTAGCTCAGAAGATTAAATAAATTGAAGAACTATAAGATACAACATATGATCAAGGATTCAAAGCTCTTACAACAAGGGTAACATGGTATGAAGACACTAACTACTTGCTTGAACAAGATACATGAAATAGAAAGGAAGATCCATATTGAAGACTAAAGTCTTCAATACCCAAATAATGTAATACAAGGGGGTGTTAGAGTATATTACATAATTTAGGTCATGTAAATGTAACACACTTGGTACATAATTATAGTAAAATATTACTTTAGGGGATAGTTAGTTGCTTCAATAAATATAATAAAAACAAAAGTGTCTATGTGCAAGTAGTAAATGTGCAAGGTGTCCCCTTGTATAAATAGGTAGAGTGTTGGCCAAGTAATAAATATTTCTATATAAAGGGTCTCATAGTGATTGATAATATATCTTTGTAGGTAGTATTAGGTTTACTGTGTGCATCACCATATATATTTATGATGGGATACATTGTAGTTCATCAGTATCTATTCTATAGTGTTCAATTCCTCCATATTGCATTGTATCATTTTCGTCACTTTTCTTTAATAGTATATTTTTAGCATCTTACAGTTCTACATATTTTATATCTTGTGATTGTATTCTCCCTTGGCATACACTATCAAAAGCTAAAAATAAAGTGAAAAAAATAAAACTCCTAATCAGTCTATAAAAAATATCACAAGATCAAGTAGACATGAAAGCCTGAGTCAAATCAAGTGACAAGGGTAGACGAGCTGAATTAATGATTTCCTTTATTGAAGAGACGAAGACCATCTACCCAAAAATAATCTCAATTATTATCCTAGATATTCATTCAATAAGTATGACTTTGATAGTACTATTCTAATCACCATTATGATCAGAGAAGTACATCATTCAATGATAAAAATCCTAAGGAAAAGTATATGGGATTGTCAATATGCGATACACATTTGGCAAATGTATGATGCATGATTGCATTTAAAATTGATAAGCATGGCTTACTTGTAATGCATTTGGCATACTTTGCATCTGAGTTGTCCTGATACCTTCAGTATCATCTCTTCCAACCATGAAGAACTCAAGATATTTCAAATAAGAGTCGGACAACACTTTTTGAAGACTATTGCAATGTTCATCATGTACAAGCTTGTATTGATATAGATCCAATGTAATTATGCAGGGCTAATATAATTTATGTAAAATAAGCTATGACTTGTAATTTTTTATGTATCTAATTACAATATTTGTAAATTAATGATAAATAATTCATATTGTAGTATTCACCTATAATAAATTTTAGGTGATATATGTCTTGGAATATGAGCAAGTATTGGAAATAATTTAGATATTACATATTGTCAAGTGTATGGCATTGAGATTTATGTTGCTCTAGTAGATTATATGGATGTATTTAAATTCTCTCTCAAGGACTATAATAGTGTATAAGGAAATTCATGATAATCTCCACAATAATATGAGATAAAACAATATCTACACCATCCACCTAAGATAGCTAGAAGCAAACCATTCACTCCATGCAAACAGATAATATAGATAATCACAAACACTATCACACCTAGTATATGAGTAAATTCTATAATGGTGCTTAAGACAATATTCCAAGTCACTTGTAAGTTTTCAAGAGAAATAACAAGATTAATGGCTCTCTCCTTAATACTAGTCTTCATGGATAGTATGGAGAGGAGGGGATGAATTCCATTGGATAAAAATACCAATTAATGGTATAACCATTGAGATATTCTCATGAAAACATAGCCATTGTATTATCCTCATAACCACTTGGTGATGCTATGATGGAATTGTAAGAGTTGGTGCTCATAATTTGTGAATGGATTTGGGATATCCTTGTATTAGATAATTATTATACTCTTGACTCATTGAAATTTGGACAAATATTATTATAGGTACAAAAAAAAAATAGTGGATGATTAATAACAATTGGGGTTATTACAACATCGACTATCCAAAAAAGCATTGTACTATATTAGGATATCAACTATACAACAAAGCATTGTACCATATCATGACATCAATTATATATAAAAGTGTAGTACCATATTAGGACATTGACTGTTTACCTACCAAAAAGAGGTATTAAATACCGACAAACACAAGTTATTCTAAGTGTTTGTCTATAATTTTGTCTAAAAGAGCTATCACTTAGAAGTAAAGTATTTTATAGGACATAAACTATAATATGACATGAATTTCCCAAAAATATTATCAATCATTGTTGCCTAAGAACTTATCATTTATTAGGCTAAGAGGCCATCACTTAAGGTCTACTAACAATATAATAAAAACAATTTGTGAAGAGGTATTCAATTATACTTCTTTATTGGTATATACAACTATTTTTTAGGACATAAAATGTCCTATGGCATGACCTACCTAAAAAAATTACTAGTCATAGTTTTCTAAGCAATTGTCATTTATTAGGTTAAGACGCCAACACTTAGGGTCCATCGACAACATAAATAATCAATTTGTAAAGAGTTATTAGGTTACTTTACAATTTTTTTTGGATAATAAGGGGTTGTACTCGGGTCCCCCACCCTTGAAAAATTACAACTCTCTTCTTTAGAGCTTGAGATTTTATAAATAGATACACTTCTCATCTCAATTGAGATGCTATAGCTAGAAACCTACATCATTTTACATAAAATGTTTGAATTCTTGATTTTCATTTTTTGGATCTTTTCAATTTTTTGTATGAATACAATTATTCCAGAATTTAGCATCTTTCTTGACATTTTCCTATAGCAACCTTCACAATACCAAAACTTCACCTCTACTATCTATGCCTTGCATCTTAGTAGAGTAATATTTCCAAAATATCGCACTATCATAGTCCGCTTTACCAAATTTGGATTGCTAGTTTCCTTCCTGAAACACAAGTGCAACCACAAAAATTATAATAAATAGTCTAAATGAAAACACATTATTGTTACAAAATAAAGCAGATATTACCAATGGAAAACATTAAAGTAAATCTTAATCATTAATTGATTCAGGCAATCAACATTTTCTTGTCAACTTCAACTAAACTTACTACTTCCTCTAACCATGGAAAGGAGAATTTAACTTCACGATCCTCAATCAAAACCCCTCTATTGGCTAGCTTATATGCACATTTGTTTCCTTCCCTTAATATATGTGTAAACTTGATTTCTTCAAACTCTTTAGCAAGATCTTGAATTTCCACAATTATCTCTTGTATGTTCCATGGAGCCTTTGCTTTCCTCAAAATTGCATTTATTACTATGAGAGAATCACCTTCCATCCATACTCTATTCCATTTCATTTGTTTACATATTTTTAACCCTTCTAAAGTTGCCCAAGCTTCAACTTCATTATTTGTCTTAAATCCACTATTGAAAGCATAATGAGACAAAATCTCTCCTCTATTATTTCTAATTATTCCTCCTCCTCCTGTTGGTCTTGGATTTCCTTTAGATGCTCCATCAAAATTCAATTTAACCCACTCCACATCTGGTGGTTTCCACTTTATATTCTTTGCCTTCTTTTTTCTTCTCTTGTACCCAACATCATAATTCCATTTAATGACTTGACTCCATCTATCAAGGCTCTCTGCTTCTAGATTAGGGATTGGGTGAGTTGATAGGGTTGGTTTAGACTCCTCTATGGCTAAACAAATCTTCTTTTTCATTACCTCTAAACTGCTTTCCTTTCCTTTAAATATTCTTCTATTCCTTTCTAGCCATATAGTCCAAAGTATTGTATCTTTTGATATATCCCATATTGTCTGTAAAGCCTCACTTTTATAAGTGCTTTGCCATTGCTTTAACCAATCTTCAATTCTTCTATTCATCACCATGCATTTACCAAACATATTAAGAATCCATTGCCATAGATTCTAGACTATTGAGCAATGTCCCAAGAGATGGTCTATACTCTCCTCCTTATTTTTACAAAAAAACACATTGAGAGGGGCCATGAAAACCCCTTTTCATAAGGTTATCCTAGGATAAAATTCTTCTATGACCTACTAGCCAAACAAACATTTTGACTTTAGGAATGCTTGGGCTATCCCAAATATCTCTCCATATTCTAGTGATATTATTATTTTTTGGTGTTGTACATTATATCCACTTCTTGTTGTGTATTCTCTTGAGCTATTCAACTCCCAAATCAATTTATCCTTGGCTCCCCTCGAATAATCATAATTATTATCTTTCTACTCAATTGCCTCCTAGCATCAATGTCTTGTATACTTGTAAAAAAATCTTCTTTCCATTTGTATCTTCCTTCTTGATACTTGTACAAAATGTTTGAAACCCTATCACCATATTTGTCTTGAAGTAATCTCATCCAAGGTTTCAAAATTGGATCTAAATTGAGTGGTTTTTTATCACACCAAGTATCCATCCAAATAGAAATTTTTTCTCCAGTTCCCACCACCCATATTAAACCTTTAATCATTAGATCAATAGATTTTTTTAAACCATTCCAAAGAGTAGAACCATTTGGTAGAGAGAATGCAATAAATATTAAACTTGGGTCATTGGGATCAACATACTTAGAAGAATTCTTGCCCATTATCTTTGACTCTCTTTGTACAATCTCTATATTAATTTTCCCCTAAGAGCTAAGTTTGCATCTGTAAGAACTCTTAAACCAAGACCTCCCTAGTTTTATCATCACACAACTTGCTCCATTTCACCAAAGGAAATTTATTTTTATTATGTAATCCTAATCATAAAAATGATCACATAATATAGATTAAATTTTTTTTCAATGATTTTGTCATAGAATACAATGTTATTTTTTATAATATTGAAATTGTTATTGTAGATTGGATTTAATTGAGATACTTTATATAAAATTTTCCATATTTTTACATGATGAATGTCAAAATATTTTGGGAGGATATAATATTTATATTATAAATTAAAAATTGTAAAGTGAATGATATGAAGTTCTAAGAAAGAGGAAGTTGATTGAGGAGGGACATTTTTCGTAGGACTGCCCAAACTATCAAACTTGTTTTGGCCATATTTCACTCATCCGGACTCGGATTGAGCTAAAATTTTGAGGGTAGATGCCTGAAAAACCCTAGAATGTCTCCACCAATTTTTATATCATTTGGAGCAACACAGATCCTAGCACATCCCTATGTGTGAATAATATTTTTGGCAAGCATTTATGTGAGGGTTTCATCTGGGTTGAGTGCAAGCAGCTCTAGAGGTTGGTTTTTAGGGCCTTCGGGCCCTAGCGGCCAATATATTTGTGGTTTATACTCAATATTTTAGTAGGATATGTTGCAGGGGATCCAATATGGGTTAGAAATCTATCTTTCAATAGATCATACTATGAACTTGAGTGACAATGACTTCCAATTTGCTGCACAAAATAAAAGTGAAAACCATACCTTTCCATGATGTCTAGGGCAAGGATTAAAGAGATCACAAAATAAGTTTCAAGCATCTGATCAAAAAATGGCTCAGATCTCAAGTGAATCTGGTGCTAAGGTGCACCCACAAAATAAATCTACTATGAAAACCCTTGTCAAGGGTAAGAATTTCGAAGACTCAGCCCCAAAAATGAATTTTAGGGATGCCCTCCATGGTGGACAACCTCAGCCCAATGCTAATATTAATCTTAGGGCTTCCCATAAACCTCTAAGAATGCCTAAGATTGATCCCAAGAAAATGGAGTCAGGATGTCTTAAAGCAGTTGATGGAACTCCTATTGTTAAGCTTGATATGGGTAACATTCAGACTGGCATTGAAGATCTGGAAAAAAGAGGACTAATTTGTCGGTTCATGGGTTTTCGTCCGAGCCTATCTACTTTCAAATTCTGGGCTACAAAAATCTAGAAAACTAAAGGTGAGTTACAAATCTCTATTTATCCAAATGGTTATTTTCTTGTTTTATTTTCTAATAATGAAGATAGAGAGAAAACTTTTCAAGGGGGTCCCTAGTTTTTTGGAAGGGTAGGGCTTTTCATGAAGCCCTGGCATACTAAATTTAAATCCGAAGAAGAGATGCCTTCTACAGCTCCCATGTGGGTTAGACTCTTTGGCCTCCCTATTGAATTTTGGAATCCTACTATTTTTTCTTCAATTGGAAACTCTTTAGGAACTTTTATGATGACTGTTGATTGTACTCAAAATTTTGAACATATTATTTATGCTCGGATTTGTGTTTTAATGGATTTTGACAAACCCCTACCTAAAAATATGATCACATTACAATTTGGGGAAGACACTTGGGAGCAAGTAGTGGACTATGAGAACATTCCTTTTCATTGTAGAATTTGCCATGAATATGGTCATTTGGCTAGTGCTTGCCCAAATAAAATTCTTGATCAAAAGAAAGAAGATATAAACTCAATAGGTTTCCAAATGCCTAAGAAGAAGAACACTTAGAAAAAACCAGTTATGAAGGATCAATCAAAGTCATCTGCTAATATGTTTGAAATCCTTTCCACAAATGATGTCCCAAGTGAGGAAGAGGAAATAATGGAAACATAAATCTTAGAAACACAATTTAAATATGAAGGGAAGAACTCAGAGACAAACCAACAAATCAAAGGTTTTCAACGAGAAAAAAGGAAGAAAATTTACACAAGAAAAACAATCTTTTAAATGTCAAAACTTCAAATAATACAGGTCCCAATATAGACTCTGTTGAACCCTCTAGTAAAATTTTGGTTGTGTACGAGCATTCTTCAAGGTTAGAAGCCATCTCAGATTCAATTGGAGTAAGTCAAGAAATAGGGAAAAAAATTGAAGATGGATTCTAATCAAAAGGTAGGTCGCAAGACCAATCAATATCATATGGTAAAAGAAGGTGAAAAGCTTGTAGAGGAAGGTAAGATTAATGCCCTTCCCAAATTTTTTAGCCCTGGTATTAATGAAGATCATCACTTGGAATATTAGAGGACTCAAAGGGAGTCTTTCAAAACAAAATGAAATTAGAAGAATGATTCAGATAAATCATCCACATCTTGTTTTCCTTCAAGAAATGAAGATGTCAATGGAGGATATGGACTCAATTGCTAGTAAAATTTGGCCATCTAGAAAAGTGGTTTCCCTCAGTTCCTAGGGGACTTCTGGTGGCATTGCTTGTCTTTGGGACCCAAAAGAGGTAGTTATTCACCATATGGTTGGTATTTGGGGTCTTTTGGCTATAGCTATTCAAAGTAGACATTCCAACCAAATTATGCTCTGCATTACTATTTATGCTCTGACTGCTTTGGAGGAAAAAAGAAGATAGTGGAAGGATATAACTCATATTATCTCTCATTTTCCTGAAGCTTGGATCTTGATCGGAGGAGATTTCAATACCATCCTCTCTCTGGATGAGAAAATGGGGGAAATAGAAATTTGGACAAAAGCACTGACCTCATGAGCGAATATATTGCAAACCTCCATCTTGTGGACATCCAACTGAGATAATGGCCTTATGACTTGGTCTAATAGAAGGCAAGGCTTAGCTTGTATAATGGAGAGATTGGATAGGTTTTTGCTCTCTAAAAATTTCTTAATCCATGGTCACATTCCTAAAGTGAAGACTCTTAACAATGTTGGTTCGGATCACTGGCCAATCATGGTGGAAATGTGGAAAACCAATGTGAGTTTCTCTCCTTTTCATTTTCAATTAATGTGGCTCAGAGATAGTTCCTTTAGACCTCATGTGCAACAATGGTGGAAGGAAGGTAAGCCTAGGTATGGGACTAAGATGTTCTATTTTGCCAAAATACTGCAATACATTAAATCCAAAATCAAGACTTGGAACTGGAAGGAGTTTGGGGATGTTCATAAAAAAATATGAAGTTATTGCTCAACTTGAAAATTTGAATAAGAAAATCCATTTAGATGGCCTCACAGAGAATAGAAGTGTAGATGAAATTAAACTCACAACTCAGTTAGAGGAATGGGAAAAAAAGAAGAACTCTTATGGAAGCAAAAATCTAGAATTCAATGGCTCAAAGAAGGAGATCGAAACACAAATTTCTTCCACAAATCTCTTCTAGCTCAAAGATCTCACAACTTTATTTCTTCCCTAAAATCAGATTCTAGAGATGTTGTCTATACTTGGGATGGCATGAACTCTATTGTTGTCGATTACTTTTCCAATATTTTTGTTGCTACTCCTCTTGACTCAACTTCTCAACAAAATGTTCTTCAAGCAATCCCTTCTCTTATCACTTCTGAGGAGAACTCTATTTTGATTGCTCCTGTTACTATCAATGAGCTTCAACAGGTAGTTTTTAAAATGCAAAAATGGAAAACCCTAGGTCTTGATGGTTTTCCCATTGAGTTCTACCAAGAGTTCTGGGATATCCTTCATGCTGATTTATTAGAGGTGGTGGAAGAAGCTAGGAAAGCCAAAGAAATTTTGAAGGTTATCAATAAAACTTATATTACTCTTGTTCCAAAAGCTCAAGAGGTTGATCATATCTCAACTTTTAGACCTATTGCTTTATGTAATGTTCTTCTCAAAATCATTACTAAGATCATGGCAGAAAGGTTGAAGCCTCTTTTGCATAAGATTATTTCCCCTGAACAAGGGGGTTATGTGGAAGGGCATCAAATAGTAGATGAGATAGTTCTTGCTCAGGAAGCCATCCATTCCATGGATATGCAAAAATCTCCTTCCATGTTCATTCGGTTAGACTTATCCAAAGCTTATGACAGAGTGGATTGGCACTTCCTTATCAAAGTTTTGAGGCAATTTGGTTTCTCTAAGGATTGGATGGATTGGATTATGGGATGTATCTCTTCAGTTTCCTACTTAGTTCTTATCAATGGTAGGCCTTCTCAGTCATTCCCAGCTTCTAGAGGTATTAGGCAAGGTGACCCACTATCCCCTTATTTATTCATCATTCTTGTTGAATGCTTGGGTAGGACTATAACCAAAAAGAGGGAAAAAAAAAAACCCTTGAGGGAGTTACCATTGCTCATGGAGCTAGACCTATCTCTCATCTTCAATTTTTTGATGACTCTACTCTTTTAGGTAAAGCTACAGTTAAGGAAGCTTCTAATATTAAGCAAATCATTAGCTATTTTTCTAAGGCTACTGGGTAGTTGATCAATGAAGACAAATCTAAAGTTATTTTCTTTCATTGCTCTTCCAGACAGGAATCCATGGTCTTGGATAAATTAAGATATAAGAAGACCTCCCTTCCGATCACTTATTTAGGTATTCCCATCAATATTCAAAGGCAAAAAAAAATATTGGAATTGGTTGTTGGACAAAGTCAAGAAGAAAATTGGAAAGTGGACCAACATGTGGCTTTCTTCTGGGGGTAGAATCACCTTGGTAAAATCAGTCCTTCAAGCTATTCCTATTTATGTTTCTTCCATGTTGAATATCCCAAAGGCTGTTCTTCGAGAACTGGATCAAATCAGTCATCGATTCCTCTGGAGTGGTACTAAGGAGAAAAGAAAATGGGCCTTGGTGAAATGGGACACTTTATGTCTTCCTAAGAATGAAGGGGGGTTAGGATTCTGGTCTTCTATTAATAACAACAAAGCTTTAGCTGCTAAATTATATTGGAGGATGTTGCATAACCCCAATGCTCTTTGGGCCAATAATCTCCATGCTAAATATGTTGAGAACAAAAGTCCTGAAGACCTTGTTCGCTATCAACTTCCTACCAAAGGTTCTCCCATTTTAGCAGTTCTTAAGACTGGTGAGGATTTGATAAAGAAAAATTTATTTTGGATCATTCATAATGGTCAACAGGTAAATTTTTGGATAGATTCTTGGGATGGTCACAAGCCTTTGATAACTCAGTTTCTCGATTGGAGGCCTTGGATGGAGGAGCTTCACCGAGCTAACTGGATAAAGGTGGCTAATTACTATCGGTACCATACTGGTAATTCAAAGGTTGGTAGATATTGGATCCCTATTGAGGACTGGCCTATTCAAATCCTAGAAAGGTAAAGACAAGATATCCAAGGCATCCTTCATATGAGATCTCTCTCTTGGTCCCATGAAAAAGATTGTTTTGGATGGAACAACACTACTAAGGGTGAGTATTCAGTTGCTCAAGGTTATTTGACCTTATGCCATAATAATCCCAACCAATATTCTGACATATTTTCTCATTTGTGGGCTCAAAATCTCTGGCCTAAGGTGAGGTTCTTTACTTGGCTTTTATTGCATCGTAGGGTGCTTACTGGTGAGCAACTTATGAAGCATGGTTTTCATGGCCCTTTTAGATGTGAAATGTGTGGAGAGAATGTAGAAACTCTCAACCATATTTTTATTGAGTGTACTTTAGCCTCTGAGCTATGGAGGAGAATGGCCACTTTACTTGGCTTACAATGGTCCAATTTTTTTACTTTTGAATAACTTTGGAGGGATTGGCCTAAACAAGAGGGTGTTGATCATTTTATTAGGCAGTTAGTTTGGATGGGTTCTACCATTCTTCTTTGGAATATCTGGAATGAAAGGAACAACCAAATTTTTAATCAAGATAGGAAGGATATTCACTATATTTGGCAAAAGACCATAGCCAACTTAGTTGAATCAGTCCATCAACTCCTTAATCACCCCCAAAACTCCCACCAAATATGGGATCAAGTGATGCAAATATTGAAGATTAAATCTTCTAAGGGCAACCAACTTAAAGGGAATGTGAGTATTTGTAAGATGGATAGGACAAGAAATTGGCAACCTCCTCCTAAGGATTTTGGAAAATTCAATACTGATGGAGCCTCTAGAGGGAACCCTGGAAAAGCTAGTGTAGGAGGAATTGGTAGACTTTCAGATGGCTCCCTGGTTTTTACTTTTGCTGAGAATTTGGGTATTCTTTCCAATAACCTTGTTGAGGGGTATGGTATCCTCAGAGGCCTTCAAGAGGCTACTAAGGTTGGATGGGAAAAGGTGTTAGTTGAGTCTGACTCTCAACTCATGATTAATATTTTGAAGACTCCTAAGAATCATAAGGTTGATTGGAGAATAAAAATAATTATTGAGAAGATTCAATTAATCCAGATGGGATTTTTGAAAGTTGATTACAATCATGTGGTCAGAGATCAAAACAAGAGTGTTGATGCTTTAGCTAATTGGGCTTTGGACAAAGGTGATCTTACTTGTTATGGCCACCCTCCTAGATGGTGGGCTTCACAAATAAGGGAAGCTCTTCTTTCTATCATTTCTTTGGATGGCTCCAGTTCTGAAGGTACCTAGTTTCTTCTTGCTTTATTTTTGCTTCTCTTTGGTTCGGTCAGGGTATTTTAGTTCCCTAGCTCAAACTATTCTTTCTTTTGTTTCCTCTGTTGATTCTTGCCTTAAAAGTCTTTTGGTCTAGAAAGGTCATTGTTATGTTCAATTTTTTTCTTTTTTCTTTTTTTTTTTTGTTTAGTTTTTTGAGGTGTGTGTGTTTTTTGTTTTGTTTTGTTTTTGTGTTCTTTGTGTTGTTTTTTGTTGTTCTTGTGTTTTTGTTGTTTTGTGTTTTTTTGTGTTTTTTGTTATTGTTCTTGTGTTTTTGTTGTTCTTGTTCTTGTGTTTTTGTATGTTTGTGTTAATTCATGTTTTTGTGTGTGAGTGTTTTCTATGTTTTTTGTTTTTGTTTATTGTCTGTTGTTGGTTGTTTTTTATTTTTATTTTTAATTTTTTAGGTTTTGGTTGTTTTTGTTTTTCATGTTTTTGTTGGTTATGTCTTTGTAGTGTTCTATTGTTTTTGTCATGTTTGTGTTTTGTTTTGTTGTTCTTGTGTTTTTTCTATGTGGTTCGTGTTGTGGTTTTTTTATCTTATTGTGTGTGTGTTTGGTTGTGCTTTATCTTTTTGACACACTCAAGGAGCATGTTTTTTATTTTATTTTATTATTTTTATTTATTTATTTATTTTAATCTTATTGTGTGTTTGTTTGCTCCTTGAGTATGTCAAAGGTGGTAGGCTAGGTTCGAGTCTTGGGTGATTTTGGTGGAATGGATACCCCTGCCTCCTTGGGTCTTACCCGAAAGTGGCATCCCTTCTGGGATGTTTTCCAAAAATATATATATTTTGTCTGTATTGTTGTGATTATTAGTTGACTTTTTAATGATAACCATCTACCTTTCCAAGCTAGAAGTTTATTCTGAACTTTACTAATAACTGGATTCCATAATTCTATCCTCATTCTCCCCTCAAATAAAGGCATCCCTAGATAAGTTGGTAAATTTGCCTCCTCCATTTGAAGTAACCTGTAAATTCTTGCTTTGATATTAGCATTAGTGTTAAGAAAGTAAATTTTGGATTTAGTCCTATTAATGTTTTTGCCCTGAAGCTCTTTCATACTCTTTTAAAAAGTTATTCAAAGCTCTGGCCTCATTTATCCTTGCCCTTCCAAAAAGGGTTGTATCATCTACAAATTGTTGATGGGTGATGTTATCGATGTTATTACTAACCTTAAGTCCACTTATAAGACCATCTTTGTAAGCCTTCTTTAAGTTCCTACTCAAAACCTCTGCCATAATAATGAACAAATAAGGAGATAGAGGATCTCCTTGTCTAATACCTCTCTTGGCTTTAAAATATTCTATTACTAACCCATTGACCAACACTGAATAAGAAACTATAGAGACACAAGCTTTAATCCATCTAACCCATTTCTTCCCAAAATCTAAACTTTTCTAAAACTGCAAAAAGAAAATCCCATTTAACCCTATCATAGGCTTTACTCATATCAAGTTTTAAGATCATTGCTTTCTCTTTTCTTGAAGCTGTTGAATGTATAACTTCATGAGCTACTATGATCCCATCCAAAATTTGTCTCCCTTTCACAAATCCTCCTTGCTCTTTTGAAATGATTTTGTCTAACAATGGTCTTAACTGATTTGCCATCACTTTGGAGATAATATTATATGCCATATTACATAGGCTTATGGGTCTAAAAGAATCAAACAATTCTGCATCCTTCTTTTTTGGAATTAGGGTAAGATATATTGCATTTATTTTATAAGGTATGTATTATTTTACCCTAGACTGATCCACTACCACCAATAAAGAATCCTTCACTATATCCCAATTATGTTGGTAAAAAGTTGTAGAGAGCCCATCTGGACCTAGGGATTTATCCTTATAAAAGAGAAAAGAGCTAAATGAACTTATTCTAGAGTAATAGGCTCCATCAGTTTCCTATTGTCTTCATTTGTTATAACTGAAGGAACATCTTGAAGAAGTTTATCATTAAGAACTTCAGTCTCCTCTGATCCTAGAATATTCTGATAAAAAAACTTTACCTCTTTTCTAATTTCACTCTGATCTTCAATCCAAACCCCTTCTATTGATTTAATTCTACTAATTCTAGAAGTTGATCTCTGTACTATAGCCATCCTATGAAAAACTTTGTATTTTTATCTCCTTTTAACCAAGTCTGTCTTGATTTTAATCTCCAAAATTTCTCTTCCTTACTCAAAATATTATGATATTCACTAAGCAACTCCCTTTCCTCTGAGCTTGGATTATTATGATCACCTTTTTGGAATTTTGAAAGTTTATCTTTTAGTTCTTCTTTCTTCTCAAAAATATTTCCAAAAGTGTTCTTGTTCCATTCTTTTAATCTAGATGTCATAGATTTAATTTGGTTTGGAAGAGCATACAACCCACCATTACCTAAAGAATTCCATGTTTGAGCTATCATATCAACAAATTGAGGATGGTCTTCCCACATCTGCTCATATTTAAAATATGATATTTTTTTGAATTCACTTACCACCATTTTAACTCTTATTGGCCAATGATCTGAACCAATCCTTGTTAAGGTATTAATTTTAGCACAAGTTCCTTCATCTAGCCAATGATCTGAGAGAATGCATCTATCTAAATTTTTTGCTATTAGGTTCTGGCCTCTCCTGTTGTTGGTCCAAGTATAGTTGTCTTCTTCAAACTCAACCTCCCATAGATTATTGTTTTGAATAAAAGCTGAGAAATATCTCATACTTTGGGTTAATTTTCTAATTCCCCCAAATTTTTCATCCAGCTTGGTTATGGCATTAAAATCTCCTATGATCATGAATCGGGTTTCTTGGTCTTTACTTCTCATAAAGGCTTCAATCCCACTCCAAACTTCTAATCTACCTGATTGAGTTGTAGGTCCATAGACATTGATAAGGATGAAACGAATATCTGCAAAGTAGCATGTGACTAAAGAGGCTATCCAATGCCTAGTTTTATGAATGGTTACACAGGAGGTTCTAGAAGGATTCCAACATGTTAGAATTTCCCCTACCACTCCTTTAGAATCCATAGCATCCCATTCACATCTTGCCCATACTGCTTTCATAGTTTTTGAAACTTCTTCCTTTGTCATTTTAGTTTCTTGGATACAAAGAATATCAGGCTTATTACTTAAACATAGGTCCCTAAAACACCTTTGTGTTGGAAATTTGAGTTATTTTATGTTGTCATTGATGTCACATGGATCACATTGAGTTTTGGTGGCAAAAGCACTTCATAAATAATCATTTATGATATTTTGGAGAGCATGGATATATATAGGTTTTTTGTGAAAACCAAGGTAGGCAAAATAAAAGGTTTTATTTAAAACCATGGATGGCATATTTGAAATGGATTTTTCTTAAAACCCAAGTTGGCTTTTCATTTCATCAAAAAATGTGCCCCGATGATGTAAATATTTAGTTTAAATTTTAAATTATTTAAAATTTAAATTTAAAATTTTAAAATTAAAAATAAAAGTAATCCATCAACGTCGTCGAATATGAGGGAGAAAACTATATAAAAGTATTCCTAAGGTTTATTAATCTTGGGTGAGCTCTCAAGAATTAATGCGATTTCTAGAAAGCAAAAAGATCCTGTGTGTTGAATTTGAAGCGTGTACGAAAAAGGCTTGTGAAAGGTTTACAAAATTTTGGGTCTATTGAAGAAAAATTCATGGAGGATAACCAAGCATGTAGGCACCTTTGGCATAGTGGTTCATGCATTGTGTATGAAGCAGGAGGTCTTACGATCGAGTCTCGTCGGGGATGCTTGTTGCATGAAATGCTAGAAGCGCTTTTAAGTTTTTGAAGGGTGCAAAATATTAAGGTATTTATTTTGATTTGTGTCCCTTTAAACACATGAGGGCGTGTAGCCCAAAAACGGCTTGGCCATGGTTAAGGCACTGAGTAAGGAGGCATCGAGGGATCGAATCCCATCAAATACAAATGAAAGTTAATTTTTTTTTTTCCTAAAGTTGCCCTAGGAGAAATAAGGGTTGTGATGCACTTTAGGAAAAAGAGAGATTTCTGGTGATTTTCTTTTTGGAAGTATATCGTATTATATATAGTTGGAAATATTATTTCAAGGGATATTTGATTAACTTGCTTAGAGGGAGAAATAAGGTGTGTGTAAAGAGATATTTCATATTTTGTAAAGAGGTTCAAAAGTGAACTTTGCTTTGTTCTTTTTAAAAGGGGATTAATTATTTCATGAGGGGACATGGTGTACCTAATAAGGAGTAATAAGGTGTTATTTGGATATTATTGTTGTGTTATTAATTAGGATCTCTAAACCTTATTGAAAGTTGAAAAATAAAGTTTGTTGAGTGTGGCAGATTTAGTGGACAACTAATAAGACATCAAAAAAGTATGAGCAATATTCTCCATTGACTTTGTTTATGGTGGTTAATTTCTGATATATCACTGGAGAGAAAAGGATTGATTGTGGTTTCATTTTCAAAAGTTATTGGTTGAATGCTTCAAGGTTTTCTGGTTTGAGAGTTGTGATTAAACCTTATTTTATAAGCATTGTTTTTGAAGCCCATTGCTTGTACAAAGAACTTGAACTTGAGTTAGAGGAGAATATGAGTATCATTGTTATGTGATATTTGTGGTTGAGCATTGTTGGAAACATTTTGATTTGATTGATTCATGCTTGAACTAGGGTTTGTGAGAAAACATTGTTCCTTGTGGTGATTGGTTGAGTAGAGTTGTTTGAGCCTAGTCAAGTGATTGTGTGAAGTGGTTGTTCAAGTTCCATGAAACAAACTATTCTATATTCTGATTTGAGTTGAGTTTGATTTGAGAAAGAAATTGAGTTTGTGAATAAAACATATTGAGTCTCTAACAATTTTCTTTATGCTTCTATAAGATTGAGCTAAGGTGATATTGATTTGATTTGAGTTGAGTTGAGATTGATTTGAGTTAAGATCATTGTATCATTGTTGTCATCCATTGAAGAGTGCATTGTCATTCATTGTTGAGTTTATCATTAAGCCTTGACTTAATAGATTTGTGGATGATATTTGAGTGCTACTTGAGCATGATTTATTGAGCCTTTGAGAAGGATTTTGGGACAAATTTTTGGATATATTTGAGGTAGCTTTTGTACATGATTGATTGAGCCTTTGAGAAGGCTTTTGGGATAGATTTGTGGACATATTTTGGAGCAAATTTGAGCAAGTTATTGGTGAGCTTGCTGAGTAGATTTGAGAAAGTTCTTGGTGAGCTCATTGGAGCATATTTGAGCAAGTTCTTGGTGAGCTTGTTGGAGCAAATTTGGGCAAGTTCTTGGTGAGCTTGTTGGAGCATATTTTGAGCAAGTTCTTGGTGAGCTTGCTAAAGCATATTTGAGCAAGTTCTTGGTGATCTTGCTGAGAAAATTTGAGCAAGTTCTTGGTGATATTGTTGGATAATATTTGAGCAAGTTCTTGGTGAGCTTGCTGGAGCAGATTTGAGCAAGTTCTTGGTGAGCTTGTTGGAGCATATTTTGAGCAGTTTCTTGGTGAGATTGTTGAGAAGATTTGAGCAAGTTCTTGGTGAGATTGTTGGAGCATATTTTGAGCAAGTTATTTGTGAGCTTGCTAAAGTAGATTAGTGGATTACCTACCTGATCAGATTAGGATTGCCTAGTTGAGTAGATCAGTGGATTGCCTTACTTGAGCATATCAATGGATTACCTACCTGAGTAGATCAAGATTGCCTAGCTAAGAATATCAGTGGATTGCCTAGATCAACAGATCAATGGATTGCCTTACTAAAGCATATTAGTGGATTTCCTAGATGAGTAGATCAATAGATTACCTAGTTGAGCAGATCAGTGGATTGCCTTGCTAATTAGATCAGTGGATTACCCACCTGAGAAAATCAGTGGATAGCTTAGCTTTAAGTAGAACAAAGTAATCATTTTTATTAGGATAAGGATCCCTATTTCTTTGTGAAATATTATAATGAGATTATCTTGTGGACTACCCCACATTGGTGGAACCACATTAAATATTGTGTCTTAATTGTGTGTGGTGATTTGTGCTCTTACTTACTATTGCTATCTATGTCATTAATGCACACTGTTATATTTTGTTATTGTAATTAAGTACACTAATTGATATTTTTTTGGAAATAAAGTAAAAAGTGGGCGCTATATTGTTCACCCCCTCTCTCATGTATAAGCTTGTGTTCTTCACTTTGCTTTGATGAGGCATTAACATCACTTATATTCCATAATATTATAATCATGTCTCATTAGGGGATTTTGACCTCACCTATGTATTATAAAAATCATTTTATTGTTTGTTATATAGAATTTCAACCAACTTAGTTTGGGTTCCTTTCTCTATGTGTGCTCTTGCTTCCTTAGATCTTGCTTGATAATTTAAGGGTTTTTATCTTTTTTCCATTTCCTATATAAAGAGTAGGTCTTATTATTCTATTCCCCAATATTCTTTTACAATTTTTTTCATCATATTTATCCTCTCTTGGCTCTATTACAAAAGCTTTTGACTTGTCCTGCTCATTTTCTAGTATTTCCTTATTAATGGCAGAGGTATTAACTTCTAAAACTAAATTTTCTTTACCAATTTTTTCCTCTTGAATGGTGCATGGTGCTTCAAGAGAGTCTTGAAAATCTGATGAGACACATTACTTAGGTTCATCAATAATGTTCTTCCTTAAATTAGGATAATACTGAATAGACGAATCCTTATTAATATGTTGAAATTGTTGTACTATGTCCTCTAAATTTTGATCCACTTTTTCTTCATAGGCTAAATCCTCAAAAGAGTTAATATTTCTTCCAATATCCTTCATTTTTGATCTCCACTATTTATTTTATTTTATTTTTCTAGATCTATTTTTTTGAAGTTGAATACCATCTTATTTCATAACCATTTGTAAGTTTCTCTTGTTTTTTTCTACAAATGATCTTGTTGCACTCTTCTTAGGGCATGATATCAAAATATGCCCCACTTCATGACATATTATACATATAAAATATATATTTTCATAATCTATAGTTTGGTTCCACATCTTATCCCCATACTTAAGAATGATTGATTCTACTAAATATTTACTTATATCAATCATGACCAATATTCAAGCATAAATAGACAAAAATCCATATTTCATCGTATCTGAAATCTCAAGGAATTCTTCTACAGTGTTTCCTATTGCCTTGAAGGTATATATTTTCTAAAATTAAATGGGTAACCCAAACATCCTAACCCAGACTGGTACTAGGGATAGATTTATATTTTCATGCAAAAAGCCTTCATACCATCGGGTAAGGAAGAGTCCTCCTCTTCCCATAAACCAAGGACCCCCTTTTATATTTTTTTCTCTTAATTCCCTAGAACAAAAAATGGCTAGGAAGAGACCTTTGGGAATAAATCATAGAATCACTCTTGGATACTTCCAAATTCTATCAATCCATTTTCTCAAGGCTGAAGCCCTTGGACAATACCCATTAAATTTACCAAAAACTACCCTATCTTGGAGCCACGAGGATATATCTAAGGTGTGATAACTAACCTCTACAACTAGATATGATTCTAATAATTTAACTATAAATCGATCCATGGAAAGGAAACTAAATCTCAAAATCTATTGAGATTTATCTGAATATCCTATATCAAATATAATATTTGATAAAAACTTTATAAAATTTTCATGCACAATTTTATAAGATAAATAAAGGGGAAAAAATTAGCTGAAAATTTATTTGTCCAGATATAATGTCTTGCCTCATTAAAGTCCTAGCCCTTCATTGCTCTTCCCATCATTTGAACCCTAGATGACAAATATTTACAATTTTATTTTTCACGACTTGAAAAATCATCATTGCACTTTTTTTGAATGGTTGACTTCATAGGATCATATATCCCTCAATATTTCTTGAATTATTTCATATGAACACTTATTTTAAAGCTATTCAAATTTCACACGAGTTGGTCCAAGAATAAGCTAAATATGATAACTCTTCATGAATATATGACTCCTAAAATATGAGATGTTTTTCAGAATAAAAAAACCCTAATCCTTCGTAGATTTTACATGTATCTTCTTCATGAATTATTCTTGGTTACTTTACAATTTGGTATATATATTTATTTATTTACATATATTATATGCAATAATTTAAGATTGGATTCCTAGGTTTGATCTTTCTTTTCATAAACAAAATAAATTTGTAAAAAATACTTCCTTCCCTACTAAATCATAACAAACCATACCAATAGCATTTGTAAACATCATTTAACATGTGCAACATCTTGAAATTCAAAAATTAAGACATCAAATTTATTTAAAATTTATTTTGGACCCTAACTACAATGTTAATATGATTATTTCAACCTTTTCTAAAATTCAATTTTACACATCCATTATCCTTCAAATTAATCTTCAATATCTTTATTTTGGAATTAGGTCAAATATCTATCACACCTTATTAATATATTAAATTTTTCAAAACAAAATTAATTTGGTAAAAATATCAAAACAAGTTAGAAAACAAAATTTTACTCATAAATCCATACAATGATGCTCATATAACATCATCAAAGCATCATGCCATTAATTTTTTCATATACACAATTTAAAAAAAAAAATCACATCATGACAAATCAATACCACACAAACACCATCATGAAACAATAAAATTATTGATATATATCCCATAGTCTTGGTGTGCCATAATCAACCAAAATTGGTACAATCAAATCATGTCTCATTTGCTAAAGCATCTCAAAATTGATGATTTCATACCTCTCTTACAATTTAAAATTGCTAAGCCAATTACATATGCTTAGGTCTCAGACCCTCCCTTGACTAGAAGAGGCAAAAATTAAACTGACTACTATGCCAATCAAGTAACTGATATCATCCTAGAATTTTAATGACATCTATTCCTTAAAGGTAATGGTTACCTCTTCTCTATAGGAATGACTACGTAGTACATTATTCTATAGTGGGTGCTCCTCGCTACCTCTACTATATACTAAGCTTGTAGACTAGATATCTAGTCAAAAAAACCTTTGATAGCTATGTTGTTTATCCTAATACCCACTATAGCCTCTCTAGCCAAATTTTCATCCTACTTGGTCTACATTTAATCTTTATCAACATGGAACTGATCCATCTCCAAAAATATTGGTCCCTCTTTGCTAATTATAGTGTCATTTGCCCTTGTAGCAACTTGGTCTATCTCCTCTTGGTATCCATATCTTTCTCAAATGATTCCTTTGTTGTCCTATTGGTCCTTGCTTCACTATAATTATTAGTGTCTAATGGGAAAACAATTAATTCCCTCATTGGCATTCAGTTATCTCTCAATCTCCATCATATCTGCTCTTGTATCATTTAAACATGATGATGGGTCATCATGCTTAGTCTAAAGCTCATTCAAGGTTGTCTCATCACTAGCATAACTCGAACAAAAAAAATTAGTGATACAATTGGAGATACCCTAGGTCCACTCTTGCATCATCCACGGTAGTCTCCTTAACTAGAATATTATCAAAATCCTCCTCAACAAAAACCTTAGGATCAGGAAGGTCTTCATAGCCTCCTTGTCTCTCTTGAGTCATTCATTGGAACCATTGCTCCCCTATCTCAAGAATCCCTTGAACTAAGCCAAACTACCATTGAACCCTATCTATATGATAGAGTTCAAACTCTCCCTATGGTTACCTTAGCCATATAATTTTCCATACTTGGGCTAACTCAAAACCATCCACCGCCCACCTTGCATTTTCCCTCTAGAGGTGCTAAACTATATAATTAGGTTAGAGGTCATCAATCACCCTTTTAGATGGAATTATCATCCCCCTAAAGGCCCTCCTATCTATGTCATGGGACTGCCCCATCTAAATATTGTAGGAATATCTAGATTTTTTGGTGTCACTGGTAACCCCATAGATAATCTAATGACTATGTTCCCCCACACCTAGACCTATAGCAAGAGGTAGTAAACCAAGATCTTACCATACTTATAAACAACATGATGGATATTTGGTAGAGCTTGTAGGGAATAAAATATCTCTAAGAAAATTGCACGTGATCATATCTCATCTAGCCAAAAATATCAAAATACTCCTAATGCAACAATCTCTTGTTGGTTTCTCCTACCAACAAACCTAACATTATAGTGCATAGTAGCATTATTAGTTGATCTAGCAAGATGGTCTAGAATGTGGTATTATATCAATTCCATAGCACCTAAACTAAAAATGGCACCTACAATTCAACCTCATGGTGGCCTTATCATGGTTATAACTCATTCATATCCTAGCACCCTATATAGGCACTTGCAAAATCCTCTAGACAACCTCTAGGGTAACAATCATCTCCCCTATAGGTAAAAAAATATCTTACACTTCAAGTGTCATCGATTTCCTAAAGTGGTTAGAATGCCATGGTCTAGATCAATGTTTGGCATAGTAGCCAAGTGCATAGACCTACTACATCTAGCATGTCCCAATATGTAGATGTTATAGCCACAACTATGGATCAAAGGATGTGAGGTAAACCAGCTCTACACTCTAGCACTTTATACACCTACAACCAAAAAGCAAAAATAAAGCAAAAGTAAAACAATTAGTTAAGCAATTCAAATAAGCTAGCCTAAAGTTTTTGACAAATACACTAGCTAAGTGCAAATTTATTGAGTGGCAAATTCATTGGCAAAAACTGAATCCACTAGCCCACAAAAATTATGAATATGTCTAGTGGTGTATTTGAGTTGATGTATTCATGCCTATGGGATGAATATGTCAACCATGATGATCTAGCTACAAAAAGATAAAAATAAAATAGTAGCAAATGAAAAAGTTCCATATCTTAAGTAGGGCCCCACCTAGGCATATTCCTTCTCGTACTCTATCTAAGAAATGGATCAAATATCCTAATTGCACCATTTTGTGAAGCCCTAGAAATTTATCTAGAGCATTTTTTTCCCTCTATGCATAGTAAAAATAAAATTTACCACCACTCTTATACCTACTTTTACCTAATTTGGGTAAAACCTCACCTTCTATAAATTTTTAACCCAACCTATTTGAGTTCCTTCATGACTACATTTGGTCCCTTAGAAACTTGAGGGGGCACCTAGGCTTGGGGAAAACCAGTTTTTAAACCATGCATCAACCATATCAAGGAATTTATTCAATAAAAACTAAAAAAAAAATTGATTTTGCTAAAACCATTATGTTTTGATATGTTTTACCCTATATCAAATAATCGAAGCCCAGTCATCATGTTTCCCTCAAAACGTAGGCATCTACAACTATTTTTTATGCATTTTTTAAAATTTAAAATGCATCAAAAATGGTGTAATTGTAGATACCTATAATTGCATTGATTCTCAAAGTAAAAAATTAGCTTAACTAATCACAACAAGTTTCTCAACCTCAAAAATTATAGACATAATCTAGCAAGGGCAAATCCGTTGACTTAGAGTGAATCCACCTTGAAGAAAATCTTCTTTTAGCCTGGTGTATTCACAAAAATTCAAAATTCCATCTTAATCACCAAATTTGACCTCTAATAGTTAGTAGAGTGATGTAGAAAATCTGACTAACAAATTCTAAAAAAACCAATAATGTCTAACAATATTATAGAATAAAAATACTTCAAAAGATGAAGCCAAAAAATTAACAAAAATTACTTGTGAGAAAATAAATAGACCTAATTATATAAGGGTCTAGAGTGCTTTACATGCCCTTCTAGTGCTTTTTTCACTACTATAGGGAGACAATATCGACACTTTGATACCACTTACAATGTAACAACTTGAAAAATACAACATTAATGTTGGACTAATAGGGTTCTAGATAGAGTTTTATTAATAAAAATATGAATATATATAAATAATATTAGGTGGTTGGTTTGGATAATAATCAACCACATAATCATATGAAAATCCCAAATATCTATTCTAACTATATTACATAATGTAATAATTTTCTAATATTCCCCCTTATTACATTATACCTTAAATAGGGACACAAATAAAAAACTTACACAATTTAAAAACATCATAGACTAGGACACATAAATTAGTCCATGATTTACATCATCATGAATAGGGATAAAATCAACTACTCACCTCAGTGGGACTGACCATTCTAGACTCAATCAAGGATAGGAAAAACCACTACTGTCCAAGATTTTACACCATAAGTTGATAGGGAGACACATGCTATCCATATAAAAAGTTACAAATTGGGACACACTCAACCAATCACATGTACAATACTTTTATTGTGAATAGGGATACACACAACCATTCACAAAATGATATATGACTAGGGACACACTCTATTTTTTATAAAATTGGTCTCCACTTCTTTTGAATTAAGCCTTATTCCAATAGACAATGTAGTCTACATTCGTATTTAAAATGGATCACAATTGGATGAAAAATTTTACCTCCTCAAGATGAACAATGTTTTTGAACTTATGGTCTTCAAAATCCTTCAACATATTTCTTCAATAGGATAGTTGTTTTAGGATAAAAAAATGAATTTTTACAAGTATAAACATACCTATGTTCCATAATAGAAGAGAAGTAAAAACTTAATTAATTATATCCCCCTTAGAAAATCACATCAATCCTCTTTGTTTTCATTAATCAAAATGTTCAAGTGCCTCACTTCCATGTGAGCGCAATCAATCCTTTGGAAAAGTATCATATAAAAGGCCAAATACCCCATAATATAGTGAATGTAGGATATTAGAAATGATCATCTTCAAAAAGAGTATTCAACCCATCACAACACAAGCATATCCTTCAAACACGTCACATAAAACATTGATGCTAATTTTTAATGAGGTTAACACTCCAACTTGAATCGTCAAGAAAATTTTGACAATATTCTAAGGCAATAAAACAATATTCCAAATCACCATCTTGTTACTTACACTTAAGAATAATAACAATAAAAATAGTTTTCAAAGGCTTCAATGAGCCTTCCCATTAAGCATATGATATATGTTAATTTAAAAATGTTGATGCCTTATTTTTATTTCTAAATTGTATGTTCTTTGCATGCAATAGATCACATATAACACTTCCCTCTCTATCAATTATAGGTAAAAATTTAAACAATGTATTTATTTATTTAGTTAATGTATGGTTTAAGCCTTTAGCTAGTAGCACTTCACTAGAAGTTAATTTTCAAATAGCCAATTCATTGATTATACAATAACTTTTTTTTTTAAAGCAAAAAACCCCTTGCGGGGCTGCCTTGTCTGAGAGACCATGAACAGGGGGTTCTACACCATCAAAGTCACCTAGGAGTCGCACCTGACCCTACCCGCACCAACATTATCAATTGGATTTTGGATACCCAATTCAGCTTTTTTTGGTAGGGTGGAGATTTGAACCTAGGACCTCTCTTGGAGGATTTCCCTCTCCTCTCCAACTCACCTACAACACTTGGGTATTATACAATAACTTTACAATAGATAAACCTCATTCATATTTAGATGATATTATTGCTAGATGGCTTGGTCAATGGATTGGAGGATCAACATTCACTTTAGATAATCCTTTTTTGGATATCAATATTAAATTCATGTTATAAGGTAATATTTTAGGATGACAACTCCAAACAACTCTTCTAGATGGCAATTTACATGATAACACAAATGTCTTCAAACTACAACTCTTATTTAGAGGGTAGATCTAGGTAATATCTCTTCTCCAAATGGTAATTATAACTACAAATGAAACAATAGCCCTTATCTAGATGATAGCTCTAGATGGTAGCTCTATACTACAACTTTAGGTGGTAGCTCTAGGCATCAGCTATAGATGGAAACTCTAAATGAAAGCTCTAAAGGTAGCTCTAGGCAACATATCTAGTTGGTAGCTCTAGGAAATAAGTCTAGATGATATTTCTAGGTGCTATCTCTAGACATAGATTCTAGATGAAAACTCTAGATGATAAATTTAGATGGTACTATTTTCTAGATAGCATGATCAGATAACCTATTCACATGATTTGTATCTTGCTCTAATCTTATGCATCTCCAAATTTAACCATGGAAATAAGATATAAAGAAGATGATTTATAACATTTTCAAACAATAATGAGATGTTCTATATGGTTCATTTGTATTTTTTAGATAACATGTTTCTTGTAATAAATGACAACATATTTTTTCAAATAGCAATAATAAATTTTGCAATAGTCTAGCATAGACTAAATAATTCTTGGATAGACTAAATAATTCTTGGATTATCTAAAACTCCAATTTTTAAAAAGAAGATATTTTTCTTGGATTGGCAAGGTCTTACCCATGCTCAAACTTGTGTTTTCTCCTTTCTATATTTTAAATTATTGTTCTTTAGACATATAATAAATATTTTAAATATAAATATTTTACATTGGTGAAGTAACACACTCCTAAATGGTGCATTCTTCTTCTTTGCATTTCATAAAATTTATATTTTATTTTTTATTCCCTAGTAATTATGAGAGCTCCTATACCACATGTTGGACCAATAGGATGCTAGAAAATGTTTCATTAAAAATAATATGAATATATGCAATGAAGATGAGGTGGTTGGTTGGGATAAACTATTTATCAACTGTCTATTAAGGTGTTACTCCAAAATATCTACACCTATATTATATGATGTAATAAATTCCTAAAAAATAGCAATAACAATTCAATAATATGCAAAATAAAACATCTACTAGATCAATAAATCAAATTCAATGACAAAAAATTTATAATCTAAATGATAAAATTTTAGATTCCAAACCAATATAAATCCTACCTACTTAGAGAGTCAAAATTCTCATATATACTTTAAGAGGATGAAGTATTACATGTGCAAAAAATGTGATTAAGAATAAAGTATGAAATATTATCTCCACTACAACATAAATCCTCCTATATATAGACTAAATCAGTAATAATCCTAACCCTAATGCTTAAGGGTTACCTTATACTAGGTTCTAAGGTAAGAATAGTAAAGATAGTCAATGTGGCTATATTACAGTTGTTATAGATACTTAGTATACTTTACTATTTATGGACATTGATTTAGAATTTGATGTTTATTTTATTATTTGCATGTTTATTAGTGGGGTGGTTAATACATTAATGTGAGATACTAGATACTTGTTATAGTCAATATTCATATGGATGATTGCATGTTCCCTTATACATAAATAATTTTATTAAAAGTTGATGACTAGAAAATTTGAATTAAGAAATATTTAATGGATCAATTTTTTATTAAGGTTGTTATAAAAAACTAGGAAATAAGTATTACTAATGTCTAAATTCATTAATTATGATGTAGGTAATGTTGAAGCTGCTGATTTTAATTTATTTTCTTAATGCCCTTTTGATATATGATAATTTTAAGTTTGATAATTAGTTGTATGGGGCTGAAACAAGACCATCTTATAATACCATGAATACATTATGATGATATTTAAACAAACAATATAGTCATATTACAAAATCATTTTAGCAATAATATATGTATCACATGAAAAGTTTTAAACTTGTCTCTACCTTAAAAGTTGATGTAATTGAACACTTGAGCTCATCTCATTTGAAATATGATAACTATATTTATGTAAGATACAATGGTTTTTTAATTAAATTATAAATAGCTTTGATTGGATATTTATTATAAAACTAATTAAAAATATTTCAAAATATAAACTACTTGGTATGTTTCATGATCAAGAGATCATGGAACTATAAAAATAAGTGGAAACCATATTAAATGACATAAATTAAGCAAAGTATAATTATAAAGACAATATATATTGTAAATTTATATTGATCCCAAAATATATGAATTTGTAATATTTTCTAAAAATGTATCAAAACATTCATTCACAACCATGAATTCCAAAAATAATTAAATGGAAATTTAAAATAGCAATAATAAATAAAAAATGAGAGAGAGTGTGTGGACAAGAAGTGGAAGGTGTATATCACAATTTATTCATACTTATTACTTAAATGTATTTTCATTGAGGGGTATGTATACTGATACCAAATCCCCAATGAGAGGCTAACCTTATACTGATATAAACATAACCTTGAGGTTAACCTTACAAGAAAATAACAATAAATTACCCTTTAAGAAAGTTTATGAATAAGTATGGATTAATAAATACCACTAAGGGTGAAATATGAAAGTGACCCTTAGGCTTATATACATGAACATGATCATAGGCTTACATAAGTGAAGAATGCCCATAGGCTTACATAACAACATGCCTATAGGTTACATTAATAGTGCTCATAAGTTCTTCTTCTCACTTTTGGACTTGGCCTATAGAATATTTGATTACATATTTTAACATCACCCATAATGGATTCTCTAACCACTTTATCATCATCATCCTTTTTTTCATCATCAAAAACCTTGTGTTTGGCCTTCAAGAATTTTATCTTAGTATTTATTAGTCTTATAATAAAATTCTTGATGAAGAGTCCCCTTTTAAAAAACTCCTATAAGTTTGACTTCTTTGAAATATTAAACTTTCCCTTAGGTATTTGAGCCTTATATTTCATTCATTTGAAGTCTTTTGTATGAGCTTGTGTATTATAAATAGATCTATAATTCTTCATTGCAACTTCATAATGGATTAGAAGCTTAAAATTTCCTTTAAAAGAGATGGGTTATGGATCCTTTATTATAATATAATTAAGATAAAAACCAATCCAGTTATATAAAATGAGAGGTATTGTAAGTAATATATTTGACATACTCTTCACCACTCTTTACCTTACCTCCTAACATAGCTAGAACAAGTTTTAGATAACTGAAGTGAGATAGAGATTATTGAATATTACTAAAACATAAAATTTTGAGATTGAAGAGCTCATTAACTTCACTAGAACTTACTTTTCCATAGAAATAATTTAATGTAGACCATACCTATGGTTACACTAACATGAAAAATAGTCTAAGTGATTCCTCCATTCTCTTACTAAGTTCATGATCAATAAAACCTTCTTATGATTAATTATTAAATATGAACCAAATATTCTTACTTTTGAGTAATCCTATAATTTAAACTAACCAAGTACTATACTTTCAACTAGTGAGGTGAGTAACATACACTATGGAATCTATTTTGCACAACCTTGAATAGATATGTAACAAGTCCATAAACTGATTTCATCACTACACAAAGCTTAAAAAATCATAGAATCTTGGAAAAAATGTTGGAAGTATTACATTGTTTGGTACCTAGAAATAATATTTCAAGTAAGATATAAATAGTTTAGTTTAGAGTGTGATTAATATTTGAGTATATAGTAGGTGTCATGTAAGTGTGGAATTATGTAAGTGAGGAGTTATGTAAGTGAGGTGTCATGTAAGTATGGATATATTTAAGAGTTTATCATTTAGTATGTGTAATCATTAGAGTATTTGTCCTTATGTGGATATGTAGAGTCAATAATAGATTTATTATTATATGGTATTTCTTCCATAGGAAATATAAAGTGTTAGATCTCCCATGTGTGTGAGGAGAAGAAATGTTTGTATAAGTAGAAAGGTCAAGAGTCTTGTGAATGTGAAAAATCTCATATTCAATGTGTATATATTGAATATAAAGCATTGTAATATGTACTAAATCAAAAAAGCTTTGTAATAAAGTGTATTTGAATTGCTTAAGTAGATATATTTCTTAATAATATTTATAGTGAGTTATTGTTCATTGTTATTATCATGGATTGAATATATTATGTGAATATTTTGTCTTGATATATTTTGAGATCCTATGAGAGAAGTATTGAGTTGCTAACAATGGTATTAGAGCCATTTTTGAGAGAAATCTAAGTTTGAGTGGAGTTAAGCTAATGATTATACACATGAGGAGTATTTTGTGAAAGAGATAACAATGAAGAGAAACACATGTTAAGAGGAGTTGAAGTAGAAGAAGTAAACATTGAGAGAAGTCAAGATTAAGAAACTCATGCACAACAAGATTAAGGTAAAGAGAAGAAAGTTAAATATACCAAGAGAGAGCCACATTAAGTTGGAGGTTTCTACAATAATTATGTAACCATGAAGACAACCACACTAGGAGAGTATTTGGTGAGATAAAGTGTCTCGTAGAGGAGAAACAATTGAGCAATGTTGAAGCCATCCTTGAAGCAAGTTGAATTATAGATATTATCCAAGAATTAAGTGCATGTTTGAGATGAGAAATAAGGAAGTGAAGGCACTAGATATCACAATGAATACTATGAAGAACTAGTAGAAAACATCATAGAGGTGAGCACAAAATAGAGGAGAATCTAGTTTGGAAAAAACATCTTTAACTAAAGGGAAATGTTACCATTGCTAGTAGAGAGAATAAGTTAACAAAAATTCGTGTGCACAAATATGAAGAATAAAATCAGTTTTAGCCAAGGCAAAGGTATTCAAAATAATTCTAATTTATTTCTTTCATGCACTCAACTTCAAAGGTTAAAGCTAAAATTAAATTGAAGTATGAAATTATATTAAAAAGAGGATATTAAAGTTGAAACAATGAAATATTAAAAGGAGTAAGATTTTATTTAAATATTTGAAAGGAGAATTTAAAAGAGAGCAAAATAAAGAGGAAGTTAATTACTGTGAGCAGTATTATAATTGTTAGGAATTATAAGGAGAAATTAATATAGTGAAGAATAAATATTTGAAGAAGATTAAAGAAAAGTGAGATTTTTTATTGAAAAAAATATATTAATATATTTGAAGGAAAAATATATTATTTGATTAATTGAAATTTGAAATATTATTGAAGAAAAATAAAGTTAAATTAATTTGAATATTGAAGGAAAATAATTATTTGAGAGAAGAATAATTATTTTAAATTTGGAGTTAAAAGGATTTCTACAAAGGAAAAATTAATTAAAATATTATTGAAGATAGTTATTTGAAGAAAAATTGTTTGAATTTTTTAATATTAAATTTGGGAGTAATAAGATTGTCAACAACAAAGGAAATTAAATTATTAAAGTTGAAGAAATATTTTAAAACATATACAGAATATTTTGTTCAAAAGAGATTTTAAATATTAAATTTTGTTGGAAATATGTTGAATATTTTCCATGTTATTTTGGTAAGGTTAACTCTAAAAGATATTGGACACTCTCCATATATCCTCATCAGGTTTCTTCTGCTATTTTTAGTCCCATATGAGCTTTTTAGGGTTAAATATTTGAACCCATGGTTTTTCTCCCATGGTATTGTAAAATTTGTTCTTGTGTTATTTAAATTGCACTTGCATCAGGGTTTGAAGTGAGATGAGAGATGAACATTATTGTATTGGAGATGGTTAAGTTTATATAATAAGGAGATATTACTATGTTGGTTTTTTTTTTTAAGGGTTTCCCAGGTGAAATATTATGTTATGTGTGTATCTTTTATCTTCTTTTTTTCCTTTGATTCTATATTTATTGTTTTTCTAGATTTAGTTTATCGGGATTTTTTCTATTTATTTGGTATTAGAGCTAGGTTTTTTTCTTTGTTCAAAAAATTTAGGGTTTCAACCCTGTGATAAGTTAATTTGTGAGTGGGATCCATATGCGAAAGAATATAGGTGAAGAAAAATGACAATAAGCACATGGGTAGAGATTGAAAAATTTAATAGATAAAATTTTGAGTTATAGAAACTCAAGATGGAGGATCTATTGGCTATTAGAGATTAGTGGATTGTGGTCTTAAAAATAAAACCAACATCAATAACATATGAGGATTAGTTAAATATCAATAGGAAGGTAAGGATTTCTATTAGATTGTGCTTATCTTATTTGGTATTGTTGAATGTATTAATAAATACCATGACAAAGTCATTATGGGATAAGCTACGAAATTTATATCAAACAAAGTCACTAATAAATAAACTCTTTCTCCAAAAGAAGTTGTATTCACTTCAAATGAATGATGGTGACTCTATGGCTAAACATTTAACTTCTTTTAACACTGTTTTAAGTCAATTAAACTATGTTGAAGTAAAAATAGATGAAGAGGAAAACTGTATTACTTTACTTTATTTATTACCTGATTCATGGGATAACCTAGTTATGGATATCATCAATACTACTTCTACATTGAAAGTAGAGGATATAGTAGGAACATTATTATCTGAGAAATGTGGTAAAAAATATTTTGAGGATTACTATCAAAAGGATGCCTTGGTTGTGAGAGGTCATTCTCAAAAAATAAAAAAAAAAAAAAATAGGAGAAAGGAAATCAAGATCTAGGGGTAAATTTGTTGCTCTAAAAAAGAGAAAATATTTGAAGTGTGGTAAAATAGGGCATTATAAAAGAGACTGTAAATATAAAAAGGCTAATAATAGTTGATCATCTAATAAAGGAACTTCTATAGAAATGAAGACTACAAATGAATATTTAGGGAATTTATTCTTAGCTATAGTGTGCTCAAGTAAATTCCATAACTCATGGTTGATTGACTTAGGTGCTTCTTTTCTTATAACTCCTCATAGGGATGGGTTCTATGAATATGAAAAGACAAATGAAGATGAAGTCTTCTTGGAAGAAAATTTAATGTTGGACATTTTGAGTCCCTAAGTCAAAGTTGTCATTGATGTCACCGGATGAAGTCATCATTAATACCAAATATTTTAGTAGAAAACAAAGGGAATACAATGGTTATTTGATATCCAGGAAGAAGGCTAAATATCAAGTGAAACTGTGCAAAAGATAGAAGTTAAAAAGGAGTTATAATATTTATTTTTAAAATTATTTAAATTTAGTGTGAATTTAAATTTTACAAATAAAAATCAAAGGATATAATATTATAATATGAGTTATTATAATATTAAGTAAGGTGGTGAAAAAGAGCCCAAAGTAAAATATTTATAATAATATTTTACTACACCCAAATATGGGTGTTAGAATTTAAATATTCGAAGCATGTTACAAAGGTTTATCCTCATCGACGTCATGTGGGTTAATTGCATTTTGAAGCTCCGACATGCGAAAGCAAAGGAGGAAGATTAATATTTAAACCTATGCCCAAATGGCATTAAGATTATCCTTGCTTGACTAAAAATATAGCATACAAATTAATTAATGCGGAGCTCATGAAAAGAATGTGTGAATTGCAAGTTTGAATTGCTAGCGAAAGAAAAAAATGGGACAACGTCGAATAGTTGGAAGCCAACTAGGCACCTTGGCCTAGTTGCAAGAGGGTTGTGGCTTATATTTTGTGTGCAAGGAGGCCATCGTTCGAGTCTCGGTGGAAGCACTTGGTAGGTGTGTTGAAAGCACCAATCATGAGGCACATTTTTTGTGGAACAAGGAGGGGATAAAGTTTTTGAAGCACATGGTGCTTCACTTATCTTCAATGAGCATGTAGCTTGTGTGGTTTTTGGCACCACGGTTGAGAGGTTAGAGTGGGTTGCGTTGAGAGTTCAAAAATATCCAAAGGCAAAGGTAATATTTTGATTTTAATTTTAATTAAATGCCTAAGTTGGAGGTATAAGGTTACTTAGTGGTTGAGTTTGGAAAGGTTGCTTTGCAATAAAGTTTATGGTAGTTGAGAATTACCATTAGGAGTTATAAGGAGAATTATTTTTTTATTTTTAAAGTCTTAAATTGCTATTATGGAATATTAGAAGATTAAGACTTTGTGGGTAGTATGTTATTTTGAATTAAGGGTTTTTGTGACTATTGTGAGGATATTGATTATTATTTAAGTTGGAGTGATAAGGTGTAATTTTGATATTATATTTGTGATATGTTTTGTTGAAGAAAATTATCCTCTAACCCTTATTGAGATTGGCAAAAAAGTAATTATGAGTGTGGTATATTTGTCAGACCAACTACTTGTCAAACAAAAGGTATGGGAAAATTCCTTCTTGGTTGAGTTGATTGATTGGATTTATTGAAAATTAAGTTTGGAGTGAAAAGTACTTGATTAGGGTTTCCTTTTCGAAAGTGGTTGAGTTATTGCTTCAAGGTTTTCTAATTTTAGAGTTGAGATTAAAACCTTGTTTTATTAGCATTGTTGTTGAGATCATTGGTTGAGTGAAGTGTTTGAGTTAATGCTTCAAGGTTTTCTAAAATTGGGAGTTGTGATTAAAACATTGTTTGATGAGCATGGTTGTTGAAGTGAGTTATTATGCAAAGAACTTGAACTAGGGTTTGAAAATATCATGAGTATAATTGTTGTGAGATTTGTTGTTGAAAATTGTTGGAAATATTTTGAGTTGGATGATACATGTTTGGACTAGGATTTGTAAGCAAGAGTTATTCATTGAAGTGATTGGTTGAGTAGAATTGAATGAGCCTAGTCAAGTGGATGTATGAAGTGATTGATCGAGTTCCATAAAATAAAATATTCTATATTTTTTTTTGATTGGTAGAAAGGGTGTTGAAAGGTCCCTGAACCTTGTACAAGAAGAATTACATGAAGACTAGAGCGACCGAGAAGGTCTAAAGATCAAAGAGCGAGCAAACCTTCCCACGAGGAAAAGAGTCACGAAAACGTGACCAGTTTGGTGATGTCATGAAATCACGACAAGAAGCACCGTTGCAGCCAATAGAAGAAGGGATGTCACGAAATCATGGCAAGAAGCACCATCGACCAAAGGAGGGAAGGTGTCGCGAAATCGTGACAAATTGCAGGGTTGCTGCCAGAAGAAAGGAAGTGTCGCGATGTCACGACAGGTTGAAGGGTTGGAGCCAAAAGAGAAGAAGAGTCATGAAATCATGACATGAAACAAAACCATGACCGGGCAGAAGAGGTGTCACAAAATCGCGACAAGAAGAGACATCGCGCCCGAAGAGAAAAGGTGTCACGAAATTGTGACAAGAAGTAAGACCGCTGTCGAAGAGAAAAGGAGTCATGAAATCGTGACATTTATGGGAGCCCACTGCCGAAGAGAAAAGGTGTCGCAAAATCGTGACATGATTGAAGACCACTGCCAAAGAGAAAAGGTGTCACGAAATCGTGACAAGATGGAAGACCACAGTCGAAGAGAAAAGGTGTCGCGATATCGCGACAAGATGGAAGACTATAGCCGAAGAGAAAAAGTGTTGCGATATCGCGACAAGATGGAAGACCACTGCCAAAGAGGAAAATTGTCGCAATATCGCGACAAGATGGAAGACTTCAGCCGAAGTGAAAAATTGTCACGATATCGTGACAAGATGGAAGATCGCTGCCAAAGAGAAAAGGTGTCGCGATATCGTGACAAGAAGGAAGACCGCAACCGAAGAGAAAAAGTGTCGCGATATCGCGGCAAGAAGGAAGACCGCAGTCGGAGAAAAAAAGTGTCATGATATCGCGACATGATGCAAAAACGTGCCCGAAGAGAAAAAGTGTCGCGATATCGCGACATGTTGCAAAAATGCTCCCGAAGAGAAAAAGTGTCGTGATATCGCGACAAGTTGCAAAAACGCTCCCGAAGAGAAAAAGTGTCGCGATATCGCGACATGTTGCAAAAACGCTCCCGAAGAGAAAAAGTGTCACGATATCGCGACATGATGCAAAAATGCTCCCAAAGAGAAAAAGTGTCACGATATCGCGACGAGTTGTAAGACCGCTCCCAAAGAGAAAAAGTGTCATGATATCGTGACAAGTTGCAAGACTACATCCGAAGGAGAAAAAAGTGTCACGATATCGCGACAAGAAACAACCTCGCGGCCAGAGGGAAAAGGGATGTTGCGATATCACGACATGCTAAAATTTTGTAGCCAGTGATGAAAAGTGTCGCGATATCATGACAAGTTGCCAAAATGCTATCGAAGGGGGAGAAGAAGGAAAAAAGGGCATGAAAACTTGACCAGTTCCAAGAGCAAACAAACCTGGTCCCCTGCCAACCACTCACATTGTGCAGACATTGGTACTTGTAGAAGCGTCCCTTAGGCCAATGGGAAAGGAGTCTCTCCAAACATGAATGTCAGATTCACCAACTCCCTTGTTAGCAAGCCAGTCCACAACTTTGTTTCCTTCCCGGTACTGGTGTTTAATGACTAATTCTGGGTAAAGGCCAATTAGTGCCTTGCATTCTTGGAAAATCGAAACAAGGGCCCAGGGAGGCACAACAGTCCCATTGAGCTAGTTGATACATTGCAGTGAGTCTCCTTCTATGATAATTTTATTGATGGTCAAGCCTTCCAAGAGAATCAAGCTTTGAAGCAGAGCCCGAGCCTCTGCCATATTGTTAGATTGAATTCCTAGGTTCTGGGCAAAGGCCAAAATTATTTCTCCTCTGTGATTTTTGAGAATTCCTCCTCCGTCGGCCGCTCCTGGGTTGCCCTTGGCCGCACCGTTGAAATTAAGCTTGTGCCACCCAGTAGGAGGTAAGACCCACTTGATAACAGACCTGTCAACAGAAGTACGGGGTGTAGCAGAGAAATTGGAAAGATTGAAAAATTTTGTTAGGTCCGATTCAAGGCCAGGAGGGGGGGTTTGGAAGACGAGACAAGAGAGGCATTCTCCACAGCAAGGGCCAAGATTTTTGTGACAACAATCTTCTTATCAGTGGCTTGGTTTTTGAAAATTCTGGCATTCCTCTCAAGCCAAATCTACCACAGGAAGATGTGAAGGCAAGCTTGCCACATGAATTTAAGTTGATTGCTCTTGAAAGGTCGGGGCCATTACTGAAAAAGGAGGGGAATGGAATGGGGGAGGGCTACAGAGATGTCAAAGGTGTTAAGAACCTGATTGAGCACTGCAAGAGAGAAGGGACATTCCAAAAAAACATGCGAAGTTGACTCACAGGCATTTTTACATAGGATGCACCAATTGGGAATGAGTAACCCTCCGATTATCAAGTTGTCAGTGGTGAGGATTCTATTTTGGATGGCCAACCAGCAAAAGAATTTGACCTTGGGAATGATCTTGGGAACCCAAAACTGATTGAATAATTCCAGACCATCATTGGGAGTTTCTTGACTATAGTAAGCTAATTTAATAGTGAAATTCCCTGAATCTTCAAGGTTCCAGACCATGGAATCATATTTGTGAGAGCTGGGGATGAAGCAAGTCCTCAGCAAGTTTTGTAACCGCCTGAGTGCCTCGATGATATGTCTAGGCCCATTAAGAGCCAGGTGTTTCCATTCAGGTCTTGAAATACCTGGGTTAATGAAATGACACACCTTATCCCCAAAGGTGGCTTCGGTAACCGTCTTGAGCACTACAAGATGTGGATCTTGGCTGAGAGGTTTGTCACGGATCCATGGATCATCCCAGAAATGAATGGTCATTCCAGTTCCAAGGCACCACCTTAAGCCTTCCCTGATGATCTTCCTTGTTTTGGTGATGCCATTCCAAAAATGAGATCCACTAGGAAGGTTGTGCTCTCCCAGAAAGGGAACCTGATGGAGGTACTTAGCTTTGATGATGTCGATCCAAGTGACTTTTTTGATAAAATATTCTATATTATGATTTGAGTTGAGATTGATTTTTGAGAATAGAACATATTGAGTCTTTAACAATTATTTTTATGCTTCTATGAGATTGATTTGAGTTGAGATTGAGTTTTGAGAATAGAACATATTAATTCTCTAAAAATTATCTTTATGCTTCTATGAGATTGAGTTCAAAAAGTGATTTAGTATTGAGTATAGAACATATTGAGTCTCTAACAATTCTCTCTATGTTTCTATGAGATTTGGACAAGTTCTGTGTGGACTTGTTAAGAAGATTTGAAGCAAGTCGTTGAGAAGACTTGTGGACTGATTTTGTGTGAGTTTTTGTGGAAGCTTACAACACAGATTTGAGCATGTACTAGAGAGGGCTTATTGAGTAGATTTGGACAAGTTTTGAGTGAGCTTGTTGAGCATATTTGTACAAGTTTTGTGTGGACATATTGAGCATATTTGGATAGGTTCTATGTGGACCTGTTGAGCAATTTTGAACAGGTTCTATGTGGACCTATTGAGCAGATTTGGATAGATTTTATGTGGATATGTTGAGAATATTTGGATAGGTTCTTAGTGGACCTATTGAGAATATTTGAGTAGGTTTTGAGTGGACCTATTGAGCATATTTGTGCTAGACCAAATGGACCTTGTTTAGTGCAAGATATTGAGCATATCTATGCTAGACCGATTGGACTGTGTATAGTATAGAATTGAGACAGAGCTTTGGAGGTGATAGAGCAGAGAGTACAAAGTATCTAGTGGATAGAGATCCATCAGCCAGGACATTGAGGATAGGTCTTCTGAGTGAGGATAAGAGTATTCAAGTGGAGAGAGATCCAATAGTCAGTGTAGTGGAGGTAGTATTTTCTAGAGGATCACCATCCAGAGAAGAGGATAAATAGTTCTCTTATGGATAGAGATCCACAAACCAGATTTAGGGGATAAACATCTCCTTTTGACAAATCTCCATAAAAATTGTAATTGGGAAGTATTACCAAAATATTATTTGAGAAATATTTAGAAGAAATATTTTCTTTGTGGAAGTAGCCATCTTTGGGTGAACCACGTAAAAATGATGTCTCTCATGTATATGATGCTTTGTGTGATGCTTACTATTTTATTAATGTTGATGCTACTATTTGGATTAAAAAGAAAAAAATTTTATTGTATATTGTTCATCCCCCTCTCAGTATAAGCACATGTTCTTCATTAAACATATAAAATAATAGGTTGATGAAAAGTCAATTTGAGGTTAAAATATAGAATAATTAAAACCCTTCTTGGTGTGTTGCATATTATAGGTTTGGTAAGGAATCTAATATCCATGAGTAATATGAATGATGTGGGTGTGACTGTGGTATTTAATAAGGATAGATACAATATGGTTCATGGAGTCTTGGTGTTGGTAAGGGGAATTCATATAGGAAATTTGTTTAGACTTGAGGCTAGCACTATAAGTATTGATTGCAATAACTCTTCAATTGTAGAGGAGAATAATACGATAGAAGAAACTCCAAGTATTATTGTAGTGAATATAATGTTGTAGCATCAATGCATGGGACATATTAATGAGAAAGACCTTTTACCATTAAAAATAAAAGGTATGGCTAAAGGAGTTCCTGATTTCTCATTAAATTTTGGTTTTGTGAGAACTGTATTTTTGAAAAACAAACTCGAGTCAAGCTTCCTAGTAGTGCTAAAATATCTAAAAGGATTTTATATTTAGTTCATAGTGATGTTTTTAGAGCTACAAAAGTACCATCGTTATGAAAATCTATCTATTTTTTTACATTTATAGATGACTTTTCAAGAAAGACCTAGGTATATTTTTTACAAAATAAATATGATGTTTTCAATAAATTTAAAGAGTTTAAGGCTCTTGTAGAAAATTAGATAGAGAAAAATATAGAGGTTTTGAGAAGTGACAATAGTGGTAAGTACTAATGAACTTGAGTAGTTTTGTAAGGATTGTGGAATAGAAAGGTAAAAAACAACTTTGTATACTCTACAATAGAATGGATTTGTAGAACAAATGAACAAAAAATTAATGGATAAGGCGAAAAGTATGCTAAGTGGTGTAGGGTTAGAAATAATTTTTTTGATAGAAGCCATATTTATTGCTTGTTACCTCATCAGTATATCTCCTACCTTAGCTTTAGTGGAAAAGACTCCACAGGAATTATGGATTAGTAAGAAACCATCTCTTAGTGATATAAGGATTTTTTATTGTCATGATTATATGTTTATCCCAAAAGAGAAAAGGACCAAGATAGACTATAAATCTAAAAAATACATATTTGTGGGTTATAGTATTGGTGTTAAAGGATATAAGTTGTGGAACCTAGAAACACAAAATATTATTTATAGTTTTAATGTGATATTTAGAGAATCAAAAGGGGTTCCAAAATAGGAAATTTGACCAAGCAAATTACATAAAATAGTTCAAGTAAAATTGGAATAGGAGGAAGAACATGTGGTAGAACCTAGTGCTATAGAAGAATATGAACTATAGAGAGAGTCTGAAGAGGAAAATTTAGAGGAAGAAGGTGAGGAGGAAGCTAAAGATGCAAAACCTAGAACTCCAAGTTTGAGGATATCAGATTGAGTGAGAAGACTCCTAGAAAGGTATAGCCCTTTAAATATTTGTTGCATTTAATATATGAGTTACTAATGAAGAACCCCATACTGTATAGGAGATACTTTAGTCAAGTGAGAATAAGTCTTGAAAAAAGGCTATGGAGGAAGAAATGGAGTCCCTAGATAAAAATAAGATGTGAGACTTGGTGAAATTACCCCTGGAAGAAAACCGTTTGGTTGTAAGTATGTATTCAAGAAGAAGTATAATATAGAAGGAAATTTGGAGAAGTACCAGGCTTACCTAGTAGAAAAAATATTTTCTCAAGTTGAGGGAATTGACTTTGGTGAGATTTTTCTCCTATGGCTAAACTATCTTCAATTAGAATTTTGTTAGCTATTTCTGTTGGTTTTGATCTTGAAATAGAATATATGGATGTAAATATAATATTTCTACATTGTGGACTTTATGAATACATATATATATCACAACTAGAATGCTTTAGGGTAAAAGTTAAGGAGGACTTAGTATGCAAGTTGAAAAATTATCTTTACGACTTGAAGCAATCTCCAAGAATGTAGAAACAAAAATTTGATATGTTTGTATTGATAATTGGGCTTATAAAAAGTAAAGCAAATCCATGTGTGTATTTTAAATAAGAAGGTGAAATTTTTTTCAACATTATTTTGTATGTGGATGACATGTTAATTTGTAACAATAAGGAGAAGATAAAGTTACCAAAATATCAGTTATCTTCTGAATTTGACATGAAGAATTTGGCTATTGCAAAATTTATTTTGGGTATCAAAATAATAAGGGATCGTGTAAATAGAAAATTGTGGTTAACTCAAAGGAAATATGTTGATTTGATACTATGAATATTTAGGATGCATGATTGTAAATCAATATGTACTCCATATCATGTTGGTTAAAAGTTATCTATTGAAAATTGTCCTAAAATATATGAGGAAATTGAAGAAATACATCATGTTCTTTATGCTAGCATTGTTGGTAGTATAATGTATGCAATGTTATGTACTATACCTGATATTGCACATACAGTGGGAGTAGTTAGAAAATATATGTCCAATATAGGAAAATAACATTGGACTGCTATTAAGAGAATTTTTATATACTTGCATGGAAATTTAGACTATGTTATCTTTTACCAAGGAAAATCTAGAGATAGTAATTTTGTAAATCTATAAGGTTTTATGGATGCTAACTAGGTTGGAGATTTGGAAAAGAGAAGATGCATGAGTGCTTATGTGTTTAGACTATTTGGAGGGGTAGTAAGTTGGATGAGTAAAAGGTAATCAGTGGTTGCTTTATCTAAAATAGAGGTAAAGTACATTGTAGCAACTCATGATTGTAAAGAAGTAGTGGCTATAGAGGTTGTGTTCAACATTTGGTCTTAAGCATAATGCTGTGAGAATTGAAAGTGATAGTCAGGGTGTAATATTTTTGGCTAACAATCTTGGTTTTCATTATTGGTCAAAACATATTGATATCAAGTACCATTTTGTGAGAGATATGGTTGAAGGTAATTGGGTGATGCTAGAGAAATTTGATATTGAGAATAATGTTGTTGATTTATTAACAAAGGCTATATCTACTCAAAAAATTTATTAGTGTAGAATATCTATGGGCATGGTTGCCCTTGATAGTTGAAAATGACAGCTTTCAATCCCTATGGAAAGTATTCAACAAGTGGGATAATGTTGGAAATATGTTGAATATTTTCCATGTTATGCTGGTAGGGTTAACTCTAAAAATACTAGAAATTCTCTATGTATCCTCACTAGGTTTCTTAAGCTATTGTTAGACCCATATGGCTTGTTTAGAGTTAAATATTTGAACCCATGGTTTTTTACCCATGGTATTGTAAAATTTGTTCTTGTGTTATTTAAATTGCACTTGCATTAGGGTTTGAAGTGATATGAGAGACAAATTATTGTAATGGATATGTTTAATTTTATACAATAAGGATATTAATGTGCTAGGTTTTTTTCTCGTAAGGATTTCCCAATTTAAATAATGTGTTATGTGTATTTGTTATCTTCTTCTTTTTTCCTTTGATTTTATATTTTCTAGATTTAGTTTAATGTGGTCTTTTGCTCTTCAAATTTAGGAGTAAAAATAATTTATACTATACAATAAATTAATTATTTTGAAGGAAAATAAAATAATTTATTAAATTTGAATATAAATAATTGTTGTGAAACAAAAAATATGTTCAAAATGAGCTCTAAGATAGCATATGTAAACAAGAAAGAAGCTAAATGGTACTTAGCAATTTGTAGAGAAAACCTTAACATTATTGAGAAATAAACTAAGATTCTAGAGAGTTGAAATAAATAAATCAAGTAAAATAATAAATTTCAAACAATGATTTCATTCCAACAAAGGAATACCAAGATAGCCAAAATGGTTAACAAGAATGGTAAAATAAGTCAAAGAACAAAATGAAAAATTGAGCAATAGACAAAACTTACTTAAACATGATACTAATAAAATTGAGAAAAATAAAAATGTGAAACTCATGATAGAGGACACTTTGGAACCAATGATTGCTCATATTGTTACTTGTTACAACCTTATTCAAGAAACATATATGACATGGAAAAATAAATTTGAGCATAGACAAAGAATATAAAAAATATATATGTGTTGATACATAAATTGTTGGTTTGATCTCTATAGACAATAAAAAAATATATGATAGAATATGATATACAAACAACAAATATCATGAATTATTACATGCTATATTTTATAACAATGATAATAAGTTTGATAACAAAACATTTGGAGGTAACGAGCCATGGGATTCAGATAATAGTTGAGGTATCAAGGACAATATTGATCTTATTGATAGACTATGTTATTTTTATGACTTGCTCATAAGTGTGACAATTGCAGGCGATAGATACCATCTATAGCACCCTAAAATTGGCGCAGTAAAACCTTAATAATTACAATTACTCTAGTAAATATTCAAATTCAAATTTCAACCCCCAAAACCGCTCCCAAACCGTCGTTTAACCCGTTTCCTCCTTTCCCACGCCATTTTTAGAGTTTGTTTTGACCGTTTGACGATATCGTCGCCGATCAGACGATATCGCCTTAGATCGGACGATTTCGTCTGGACTAGGACGTCCAGACGATCTTGTCCCAAAACTAATTTTTCTCAATTAGCCTCTGTTCCAACGGCGTCTCTAATCCGGGCAGAAGCGTGTCTGCACCGTTAGAGACCCTCCCCATTGGAGATCTCCCAAATTGGGATGATCTCCAACCTCCTAACCTCCCTCCTAAGCCTATTTAAACTTAGGCCCTCCCCTTAACCTACCCTGGCTGAAATTTCCTGTAAATCGACCTTCACACGCATTAAAACATTCTGAATTACCATCTGCACTTGTCCTATCCAAATTTTGTTGCAGGAACCTTAGTATTTTTCAGCCGGAGCAAGCTCAGTTCATCGTGGACGATCCTGTTCAATTCGAGACGATTTCGTACCAATCCGAGACGATTTCGACTACAGTCTGCATTGGGGGCAATCAGTGCCCAGAGTTTGCATTTTTCTCTTTTCATCTCCTGTTCTATTCTGCATCTAGTTAGTTTATTTATTATTTTTTGCTATTCTGCATCTTGGAGTTCACCCATGTAGTTTAATTGCATAATGAAATCATGATTAATTATTAAAACATTGTAATTTGCTTGCATTCCTATTTAGGATTATCTGTTAACATCTTTATTGTCATTTTACATCTTTATCCTCTATTAGCATTGCTGTATTTTTTGTATTTTGTGTCTATTTCTCTGTTTGCAGGTCTCTGACGAATTCGTCTGACGAATTCGTCAGATCTCAGACGATCCTGCAAGTCGGAGACGATCTCGTCAAATTCTAGACGATCTGGACTGCTTCAAAAATCAGAATCTCCATCAGACATCCGGATCAGGTATGGCTCTGTAATTTAGCTTTTTCCCTCTATTTTTTGTTTAAAATCTATTTTTTGTATTTCATTTAGTCTGCATTTTCATAATAGATCAACTTAGATTCATTTGGCCAAACCTAGGACTCGAATGTTTAAAGATAAAACTGAACACATTAAACACATTCCCAACCTAGGCGTGGAAACTGCCATTCAAACGTTTCCTGGTGAACCCACCATCCATCGAAAAATCACCATAATACACCTCCCCCGAGAGGCGGGACCTTCGCAAGGCCTCTCAGTCCGAGGTACCGCGCCATCCTTTTCACATCCCCCTTCCGGGCACGGATCCTATAGCCTGAAGGTAAGGGTGTGAAAAATTTGGAGCGATACATTTTGGTGAACCCGACGTGAATGCATTTAAAACCTTTTGAAAACAAAACAAAAAAAAATAAAACAACCAAAAACATAGATGCATTTCAAATCATTTAAAATTAATAAGTTGCATATCATGTTTAGATGGTAGCTCCTAAGAAAATATTAGCAGTTACTATAAATGTTGAAAACCAATTAGCAGCCATAGAAATCAATTATGTGCTTAGTGTGCCTGAAACAGATAGAAATCAACTTTTGTGGGACGAACTTGATAGAAGACTAGGTGCCATTTCATCTAGGTCAACAAAACTTAAACAAATCAAGAGGCTTGTCCTAGATAGAATCCTGGATCCTCATCAACTCGTCTTTTATCATGAACTTCAGAGAGCCTGCCATAGATGGTTAGCTTATAGGAGAGCTCTTGTGTCTTCAAAATTGTTCACCTTCGAGGAATACCTTGAGAACACAGCCATTATACATCAATTCCTAGGTCATATAGAAGACCAAGAGGTCGTTCTTATGAATAGGAGAAGATGGAATAGAGTTCCTCGAGCTATGTTATATCGAGAGTATTGCCATGAGCTTTACTTCTATCAACCAGAATCTGAGATAGATAATATCACTATAGCCCTTTTCATTAAATTTTTGAAAGAAAATTTTCAATTTGAAGAAGAACACTTCATGACTCCTGAAGAACTTGAGCCCATTAATGACATTTATAAATTGTTTATAGAAAACTAGATCATTACTTTCAGTATTATTTCTTGCATTTATTGTGTTGTTTGTTATCTTTACAATATTATTACAAAAACAAGAAAAACTAAAAAAAACATAATAAAAACCAAAACATTTCATTTTAAATATTGTAGTAGGTATATAATTAATATATACCTCTTAAGCTTATTGCATATATATATATATATATATATATATATATATATATATTTGCTGAAATCTAAATTAAGCACAATGCCTAAACTTAGGAATGGTAAACAAACTGAAGGAGAAGAAGAAGATTGGTTAGAAGATAAAACTAGAAACCCAAATGTCCTTCCTGAGGATCCAATTCCGGAAGGAGAAACTCTAGATCAACGAGAAGATGACCTAGGTGAAGACAATGAACAAGAAGAAAATGTTAAAGAGGATGGATCCTCATCCCCTAGAGTAGCTCTAGATGGAACTATTGCTTTTGATAACTTAGATCATTTCTGGAAATTTTTCAATAATAACATTGGCGCTCTTAATATGGCGGTTCGTATTGATAAAGGGCAAATTAGTGACACTCAAGCAGCCATGGAACATATGTTTGATGTGCACACTAATCCCTTGTCTTTTATTGATCAAGAAAGTGATAAGGCTGGACCATCCAATAGAGATATGGTCACTATGATTCAAAACATGCCAAAACAACAGGTTACCCAACCTCCTAAGGAACCTGTTATTGAGCCTAAAATCATTCCCACACAAAAGAAAACTTCCTTAACTGCTTTACTTCGCCAAACTATTGATCAATATGCTTCAAGTAAACAAAAACCTAAAATGAAGCCAAACACCAATTTTCAACAATCTGGAATACAACATAATACAACTTCAAAATTCCTTCATAACACCTTTCCTACCAACAATTTACACAATAGCAATATAGCATCTAATCTCCATGTCCCTCCATCATATGCTCACAAATCCCATATCAATGCCCTACCGAACCAATATGGTGGGCAAACTAGTAATCTGGAAGCCATGGTGAAACAGTTAGCTTCGCGTATGGACCAGATAGATCCCTACCGTCCCTCGTACAATTATCGAGAGATATGTAGTCAACCTTTGGATCCCATAGTTGTAGCACAACCGTACCCTAAGCATTTTCCCATGCCCATCCTGCCTATATATAAAGGAACTGAAGATCCCATAGAGCATCTTCGCATGTTTAGGATAGCATGTCATGATATATCACATGATGACTTGCTATTACTAAAAATGTTCCCAAAAAGTTTAGGTGGAATGGCATTAGAGTGGTACTATCAATTACCCACTCATTCTTTGAGAAATTTTGAAGAAACAGCTGAATATTTTGTCCATCAATTTAGTGCCTACATCGAGAGGCATGTAACCATTAAAGATTTATACAACTTAAAACAAGACAAGGATGAATGTTTTGCTGATTTCTTAGCTAGATGGAGGCAGTTGATAGGAAAACTGCACTTTGTGCTACCTTATAGGGAAATGTTGGACATTTTTATCAATAATTTGCAAGAACAAATATCTTATGAGTTATCAACTGCTACTTTAACTACCTTCGATAAGGCTATAGATTTAGCTCGAAGAGTAGAAGATGCCCTCATTAGGAGAGGCCAACTTAGGAAGAAAGATGATGAGAAAACCTCCAGAAATCAATATAAAAACAAACAAGTCGTAGGTGACGGAGTCACTGACAGCAAAAATGTTGCTAATATCAATGCAACGAAAACAACAAAAAAATTTATATTGAAACCTCTTGATAAACCTCCTCGAGAATTTACTAGATTGAATCAACCATTATCAACTATTTTACCTCAATTACTCGAAAGAGGTTTGATCCAATTACCAGCTATCCGGGAACCTGATCCAACTATACCCGGATACAGAGTCGACTTACACTTGTGATTTCCATAGAGGACCCGGACACTCTACCAATGCTTGTAAAAGGTTGAAACATAAAATACAAGATCTGATTGATAATAATGAAATGGAGGTGCAAGCCTTCCAACCTAAACAAAATGCTCCTAATAATCCTCAAAAGAACATTCCCCAAAATCAAAATCAAAATGCTAATCAATCATTAGACATATTTCAACACCCTTTACCAAGACATGGTAAAGAGGTGGCCAATCAAATCGAACATCATAATGTTCCTCCTCCTACCCGATATGTAGGAACTATTAGGGAACATTTACCTAATCATGATTTACAAAAATTTGACACAACTTTATCCATGGTCACAACCAGGCCCCTACATAATATTCAAACTCCGGATCCTAGTGATATAGAATCAGATCTTGAAAGTGACATGGAAATCACTTCAAACCAATCGAATAGTTCTGAAAATGAATCAGATCCTATTCAACCCATCACAGATGCTATGGTTCCAGAAGAACCATTTCCTAGAAGAGTTACTACTCGACCCTCTTCTAATCAATTCCTCCCAAATGAACAAGCCATAAACGCTCAACCGAGACCAGTTCAGCGTCTTCAATATAACATTGTAGGTACCATTGGAGTCGTTACCCGACAACGAGGCTCAAAATTCTCAACAAGAACCAAACCAGAATGATGGATCAGCTCCATTTGTTTTGAAAAATCCCAATAAAGGGAATCATGCTCCCAATGTTCAACCTAAACCCCCTTACAATATTAATGAGCAATTATCTAATACTATAGCTAGAATTTCCCTTTTGGATTTATTAAGATCTTCTCCTACCCATAGGGATGAGTTGATGCTTACATTAAGCCAAATGATGGTACCTCAAAACATTCAACCTGAAGCCATGGCCAATACTATCATCACTAGAGAAGTCGATTGTATTGACTTTCGGGATAAAGATATCCCACAACACAGTTTACATAAGGATAATCCCTTATATATTACTGCTCTAATTGGAGATGTAGCTGTTAAAAGAGTCCTGATTGATAATGGTTCATCTCTAAACATTTGCACTTTTGACTTCTACCAACGATTTGGCTTTAGAAGTGATGAAATGAAGAAAACTGACATGATTATCAAAGCTTTCAATGACGAAACACAAGAAACATGTGGAGTTATTACCATCCCATTGCAAGTTGGTCCTCGAACTTTAGATACGACCGTGTTTATTGTACATTGCCCCGCATCATACAATATACTCTTGGGTCATCCTTGGATCAATGCAATGCGGGCTGTCCCATCAACTTTACACCAATGTGTTAAATTCAAATTTAAAAATCAGTTGGTCACTATCCATGGTGATCCTAGACCCTTTGATATGTGTGCTTTGGCAGAACCTGTTGGAGTGCAATTTTGCCCTGCTCTGTCATCCACACATCCTAATTCTTATTTTTCATCTAAAACTATGAAACACACACCCATAGCTTCACCTATTTCTCCTCCATTAATTTCATCCTCATATATAGATCAACAATCTTCTAAACAAACCACTCTAGAACCTCAAAAAGATCTTCAATCCACAACCAATCCTTCATGTTCCATCCCTATAATTTCAAAACCTATAGACCCATCTATTAACACTTCCACATTATCAACATCTATCATACCTTCCACATCTAAAGATATAGGGAATGATCCTTCTACATCTTATGCTCTTTCTGATGAACTTTTACCAGATTTATCCACAATCTTAATATCAGAAAAAACAAATGCTTTCATGCAAGATTCAATTCTTTTAAATAACTTGCCACCATCTCCTCGTACTTTGGGCCTCCCACAACCTATGGGAAGTACTTACCAAGTCGGGAGTTGTGCCTTCATTTATAAAGGATATGACTAGGGAAGAATACCTCGAAATATCAAAACTCATCATGATGGATATGCTCGATGTTATTTTACTAATGAGTATATTAAAGCTAAACCCATAATGCTTAAAATGGGATATAAAGGGAAAGGCTTGGGACCTTTCCAAAATGGCATGAAAGAACCTTTCGAGGTAGAACCGTGGCCTGCCTACTGTGGTGTGGGCCTATTTCCTAGTAAGGGTCAACCCTTTCCTTTTGAAGATGATGATCAACTCATATGTTATCAAGATTATTTGGATAGGCATGATGATTTGCCTCTAAAAAATCAGCCATTTACATGTAACATGCTATCCATAGCTTACCCTGAAATGATTGTTGACTCCGATGAGGAGTTGGAAGGAGATATCTTCCACGATGTCTCCGTTGAAGAGATTTTACACAATGGATTTTATTTTGATGGTTCTATACCAACTATAGCCCAACTTGAGACCACTAATCCTCAAGATGAATTATCCAACTTAACCTTAAAAGAATTACAAGAATTGGGCGTCTCACCCGCCCCACCTAATTTTGAAAGAGATCTACACATGGAGGTAGAAAACGTCATTAAAATTAACATTGGAACTGAGGATAATCCTCACATAATCAATATTGGATCAGAATTAAGTCAAGAAAAACAAGAGCAATACATTGCATTCCTTAAAGAATATGAAGATGTCTTCGCTTGGACATACGAAGATATGCCAGGTCTGGACCCTTCTGTAGTCATGCATCATCTAGTAGTCCATCCGGATGCTAAACCTGTTAAACAAAAACTTAGAAAAATGCATCCCAAAGTGGCCCTGCTAGTCAAAGGGGAGTTAGAAAAACTCTTGAATGTTGTTTTTATACAAGCTATTGATTATGTTGAATGGATCTCAAATGTAGTTCCAGTCACCAAGAAAGAAGCCACCAAAGTTAGGGTTTGCACAGATTTTAGAGATATTAACGTTGCATGCCCTAAAGATGATTTTCCTCTTCCAAACATGGATCAAATCATTGACTTTACTGTCGGGAGTGGGATGATGTCCTTAATGGATGGATTCTCCGGTTATAATCAGATCAGGATAGCTCCTGAAGATCAGGCTAAAATAGCCTTTATTACCCCTTGGGGTACCTTTTGTTGGAAAGTGATGCCATTCGGCTTAAAGAACGTAGGTGCAACCTATCAACGAGCTATGACTTATATTTTTCATGATATGATGCATGATATCCTACATGATTATGTAGATGATATTATAGCTCACTCTATTAATGAAGATAATCATTTAGATGATTTGAGAAAAGTTTTTAATCGATTAAGAGAATATCTTATTCGATTAAATCCAGCCAAATGCATATTTGGAGTTAAGTCCAGTAAACTATTAGGGGTTATAGTTTCTTTACGTGGTATCAAAATTGACCCTCTTAAGATTGCGGCTATCACTGATATGCCCGCACCTACCAATATATCTGAGTTACGAAGTTTACAAGGTAAGCTTCAAGCTATCCGTCGCTTCATCGATAAGTTGGCGGACAAAACCGGTCCCTTTCTTAAGCTCCTTAAGAAGGATGTCCCTTTTAATTGGGATGACGAATGTAAAGAAGCTTTTGAACTTCTCAAACAATACCTCCTTAACCCACCTGTGCTTTCACCACCTAGATCTGATCGCCCATTTCTCCTGTATATTTCAGCTTCAGATTCTGCCTTAGGAGCTATGTTAGCTCAGCTTGATGATGAAAAGAGAGAACGTGCTAATTATTATATTAGCCGAACCTTCATCAGTTATGAAACCCGCTACACAACGTTGGAAAAACTATGTCTAGCAGTCATGTTTGCTACGCAAAAATTATGCCATTATATGCTTAGTCAGAAAACTTATGTCATTGCTAAATATGATCCCTTGAGGTATCTCATGAGTCGACCTTATTTATCGGGTCGTACAGCCAAGTGGGTTCTTGCTCTAAGCGAGTTTGACCTCACATTCATAGGACAGAAGTCTGTTAAGGGTCAAATCATAGTAGATCAATTAGTTGCTGCACCCTTAGAGTCTACCCATCCCCTCATCATTGAGTTTCTTGATGAATGCCTTCAATTAGAGGCAGACCATATTGAACAATGGTCCTTATACTTTGATGGAGCCCGATGCATGAGTGGGGCTGGTGCGGGTATTATTTTAATATCCTCACAAAAACATCTTATTCCTCTGTCCTTCAAATTAACATTTGCTTGCACCAACAATACTACTGAATATGAAGCTCTAATCCTCGGATTACGAGCTGCCTTGGCGCTAAAAATTAAACATCTGCTAGTTTTTGGTGATTCTCAACTTGTCATAAACCAAATTAATGAAGTTTATCAGACCAAAGATGATAAACTGCGCCCATATAAAGCCTATGTTTTACAATTAATGTCTCTATTTGATCAAGTTTCCTTGGAAGCTATTCCTCGAACTTGCAACCGTGCAGCTGATGCTATGGCCGCAGTTGCATCTCTCCTGCCCTTGGAGTTAGATGACGAATATGCCACTATCATTATTCATCGACTCCAGGAACCCACTTCAAATAAGTCATGCTTAGAACCTTTGGATGTGTTTCTAATCAATGAAACTACTCCTGCACCTTGGTATACAGATATATTTGATTTTCTTCAAAATGGGACTTTCCCTGCCAATTCTAATAGAAACCAACATCGGTTATTACGTAGACGAGCAAGTCGATTTGTAATAATTGGCAATACTTTGTATAGGAGATCTTTTGAAGGTATCCTATTAAGATGTTTGAATTTAGAAGAATCCAAATCAGCCTTGAGTGAAGCCCACGATGGATCTTGTGGAGGACACTTCAGTGGTAGTGTCATTGCTAAAAAGCTCCTTAGGATAGGATACTTTTGGCCTACCATGGAGAATGATGCACATGAGTATGTGCGCCATTGCGACAAGTGCCAGAAACATGCTGACCTTGTCCATGCGCCTGCACAAGAACTACAGGCTATTTCATCTCCTTGGCCCTTTTCCAAATGGGGCTTAGACATTATTGGCAAAATCAATCCTGTGTCATCTGATGGACACAAATTCATCATAACCGCCATCGAGTATTTCACGAAGTGGGTTGAAGCTATGCCTTTAGCTTCCTGCACTGGCACACAAGTCTCTAAATTTATTTTTAATCAAATCATTTGTAGGTTCGGAATTCTTGCAAATCTCATCTCTGATAATGGAACTTGTTTCAAAAATAAAGATGTCAAAAAATTATGCCAAAAATATAAGATTCAACATCGCTGGTCCACTCCCTATTATCCTCAGGGTAATGGTCAAGCAGAAGCATCTAACAAAACCTTAATCAAAATTCTCAAAATATTGGTCAATAAAACTGGTCGCGACTGGCACATTCAGTTATATCCAGCCTTGTGGGCCTATCGAACTAGTGTTCGAACTCCCACTGGAACTTCACCTTTTGTTTTGGTTTATGGTGCTGAAGCCATTTTTCCCTTTGAATTAGAAGTTCCTTCTTTGGCTCTACTACTTCAAGATACCGAAGTAGGAGATGAATATCGAGTCGCGAGACTCAGTCAGTTGGAACTCCTAGATGAAAAATGCATCAATGCTTTGGAGCATCTCCGTGCCTACCAAAACAAGCTTAAAAGATCATATGCTAAAAAAGTTCGTCATCGATCCTTTGAGATCGGCGACCTTGTTTTAAAAGAAAATCAAAAAAATACTAATGCAACTAAAGACCTTAAAGGTAAATTTGAGCCCAACTGGCTTGGACCATACATTATCACTGCTAAATTTGAATCAGGAGCATATAAATTATCTACCTTAGATGGTAAAGAACTTAAAGAACCCATGAACATTTTGCATCTTAAACGTTACTATGTAACAAAAAATTAGTCATTTCATCCTTGTATATATTTGTTTAAAATATTTCAAAATGCACTACTTGTATTCCTTCAATTTATAAATTAAAAATATCAAATAATTAACAAAAACAAAAAAAAAAATAATAAAAATAAAAACAACAATATTCTTGACTCTTTCGAAACCAAAACAAAATAAAGAAGAAAGAGAGAGTCAACATTCTCAAACTTCTCAAAAAGTATTTGTATATATTTCTTCTTACAAATGTTGCAGTTATATATTTCAAATTATTTTGGATAAATTAGCATTTATTTGGAATCCCTCACTTTCACAAACACAAAAATAAATATCTTGATTTTTATCTGGCATGATTACTAATCTCTCTTATATCAAAAGTCCACAAAATTCAATTAAATAAAGTTTGAGCATAGAGAATTGATCTTGTTATTTACTTAAACCAAGCACATCCTTTCACAATAAAATGATTATATTTGTAATATCCTTGCTATGCTACATAGTAGAAGTGGTTTCTTGAGCGAAAAGTTTCCCCTGCTATCCTATCATGCACATGGTCTAGAATCTTTGAGAATTGGCAAAAGGACAAGCTCACCCCTACCCAGAATAAAAATCCCTTGCTCTACAGCTAATCCGAGCAAGTATCCCTAGCATAGAAAAAAAAAAGAAAAGCAAAGTTCAAGAAAAAGAGAAAAAGAAAAATGTTATTTTATATCATTACAGCAATGTTCCAAGCATTATCAAGCAAAAATACAAAAGAAATACAAAAGAAAAGCAAAAGAAAGCAAAAGCAAAAGCAATAAAATCCCTTTCCCTACCCTTTGAAAAGAAAAGAAGGGTTGATGAGCTTGAATCCCTGGAATTCTCAATTATTCGAAAACTGTGAGGTAAGCCCCATAACAGTTGGTTTGTGCCCAACCTGCTTGGCCTTGGGTAACTCCTAGCATGGCGATATGTCTGTCACATTAGCGACCTTCTTTTGTATAGACCTATGTCTGCTTATGGATTAGCTAGCTCTTGATAATCCGACTTACATAGTAGTCTAGTATGGTTATATGCATCTAAATCATGGTTAATGAACACTTATTTGGTTCATTCAAATCACTTGTATCATATTATCTTGCTCAAAACTGGTAAACGAACATAGCAATTGCACACACATTTTGTATTTGAGAGATTTTGTGTATCATTATGATAAATCAAGATTGGAAATGAACTCACATATGCACATGGGATTCCTTATAAATCTAACTTTTGTCTTTAAGATACTTTGAAATATTTTTGCAAATTGTTTGGAATAAATTCATTTTCTTCTTTAAAGTACAGTTGTTTAGTATAAAGACAACTACATACATAATAGAAAAAATCAAAATTTCTTTCAAAACCATACAATAAAAACACATATATATATATTATATATATATTGTCGACTTTCGTGACGATGGTATAGTTCCAAAACCAAAATTGGAATTTTATGCCTAGCGCAAGTCCTCATCTTCATATTTTCTATTTATTAAAAATCAACCATGCAATAAAACTATCTCTTTTTTGATTTCGCGATGATGGTATAAGTCTATACCTACATATTCTATGCCTAGCGCAAACCATTGTACCAATTTTTATTCCCCATTCATTTCAAATCAAATCATAAAAACCATATGACTTAAATCATTATGTTATACAATTATGTTTTTAAACAAAAAGCATGCACATTATCACTATTTCATGTCATTATGTCAACCTTCAATTTTGCAATGATGGTATAATTCCTAGGGAATTATCCAAAAATTTTATCACACTTAGGAATTTATGCCTAGCAAAAATCATTTTAACATTATTTCATGCATAATATTTTCATGGAAGTCTGAAAAACAAATCACCATCATCATCATCATTTGCATCATCACACCAAAGTCTTAAGACAGTCTCTTAAGCACTCTTTACTTTTTAACAATATTTCTATACTGGGATTAGCTTGACGACCGAGTGAGCGGTGACTCCATGAAATGGTCTATAATAGCGACAATGTCCTTTGAAATTATTGTTAAAAGTCTTTTTATTTTTATCAAATCACCACATCACAAACAACCAATTTGTTACATCAGATTATTTCATTTAAATTTTTAAAGCATGACATTTCAACCATAATATTTCCAAATGACATAATTACATGAATTATTAAATCAATCACACTTCAAACATTAAAGCATTATACAAACGCATAAGACAAGTCATATGATCAAAAAATATCTCATCTATATATATATCAAATATATGTACATCATCTCAAAAATAGATTGGTATGCCACAATCTACATCTTGGCATACTCAATCCTCTCAAATCATATAATCAATCTATACAGTGCAGTAGCCTAGCCTCGAGAACCCCTCGAGCTCTCAGCCTCATCTCCTCCCCCGCCCTGAGGTGGACGAGGTGGCCCCATCGTAGTATGTGTGGTACTATGAGTCCTAGTTGTCGATCGAGATGAAGTCCTCGATGACCCAATCCTGATCGGGTCAGCAATGCCAGCTGGCAGCTGTACCCTCTGACCCTCTGGCACCATCTGGAAGTAGATACCCTAGTAGAACATGGTCTGAGCAATCGACCGTGCCAGCTCCTGAGTGCTCGCTCCTCCACCCCATGCTCTGAGGCATGCAATCTCATCTCTGAGCTGTGTAACCTCAGCTCGATGGCGTGCAGCCTCATCCTGCAATGTCTGCACCTGTGCCTGGAGATGGACTATCTCCGCTCGAAGAGTCACTGTCTCGCTGCTCTCCCTAGTGTCAACACCCTTGCCCTTATCGAGCGATGGTGGCCTCTCTCTCTATGGAGAAGGGGGTCTCTCCTCCCTCCTCTCCCATTGTCGTGGCCTCTGCTGCGCCTGTGGTCTCCTCTGCTCTCTCCCATCGTGACCCTATGCCACCTCAATGGCCGCCTAGTGCCGCCTCCCCATCCGATGCACAACTACATGAATCAGACCCTGAGCCCTCGTCATCCGAGGAGGGCGGATGCCTGTGTACCAGGCATCATAGCCGTCGGCTACCCTAGCGTCATCCCCATCCACTGGCTGAATGGGGGCATCATCTACGTCTTGACTCCAGAATCGTTGCATATCTGGAGCCCCGCTAACTGTAGTGTTATCTCGGATAGTCCAAGAAAACTCGTAGTCTCTCAGAGATGGAATCCCCTACTGTAGACCGAACTGCCTCAAAACTCGGTCATACCGGTGGAGCTCCACCTCTCCCCTCTCCATCCTCAGCCAACAGACTCCTGATGCGAGCCAGCTCTTGTCCATCCTCGGCCCACCCTGGATGATCTCTCCAAGGCCTCCAGGTGATCTGGTCGGAGACGAGGTCATCTAGTAGTCTCCGGGACACTGGTAGATCTATCCGTCATTGTGCCCCTCTCCGGAGCCACCAGTAGAAAACTCGGGGCCTCTCCCCGTCAATCCCTGTCAGTGGGAGCCCTACCGGCCTCCGCACCGCAATGTGCTCCCAGCACCAAACTTGTAGTAGTGATGTCATAACCAGACATCGGCCGCCCTTGTATATGACCCCATGAAGGATCCTATACAACCGATAGAGTACAAAGCTCCCCCAAGAAAATCTGTATCCGTGGTCTCTCATGTCGTAGACCACATCTATCAGTACCCATGGTACCCTGCATCCGCTCTGGTGGCACAGTAGAAGTCCACCTACCACCCCAGCCAAAACCCGTGTGAGTCTAGATGCCCCAGGCATCTGACGTAGCGACTCGATATTCACTCCGCCCTTCTCCAGGGCGAAGCTCGGATCGCCACACAGTCGCATCATCGCGTGGCCCTGATTGGCCATGGGAGTGATCAGTCGTCCTTGTATGGGGATCCTCAAAATCCTCCATACATCCTCCAGTGTGGGAGTCATCTCCCCTATCGGTAACCAAAAATAGGAAGAACCCGGATACCACCTCTCTGCTAGGGCTGTCAATAGCCCCATATCTGTAGAAACTTGTGGCATCTCTGCCACGTGCTGCAAGCCGACCTGTGCCAGCTGATCTCGCTCTGCCTGAGATAGGGTGGCCAAGTCATCCCTCAACCCACCATATTTCCATTCTCTGCTCTTTAGTAATCCTCTCTGCAACATAAACAAAATCAACAATAAAAATCATTAATAAATCATTAATTAAAAAATTCAAGTTAAAATAAGTTCAATTTTATAAATGATGATATCGTCCACAATTGGACGATATCGTCCCAAATTTGAGCAAATTCGTCTCCGATTTTGCATGACGAAATCGTCCCCTTTTTGACGAAATCGTCCCCATTTCACCGATTTCGCCCTCTCGGACGAAATCGACGATATCGAGACGATTTAGATGAAATCGAGACGATTTCGTCTCGACGACGTCGACGGCCCAAAAATGGCCGTGATGCTCAAAAATCAAGCAAATCTAGTCTAAAAAGCATTAAATTCTATAGTAAAGCATTCTAAACTAAGTTTAGACCCTTACCCGTAGCCCGCGTCGGACCTCTGTCGATCTGTGCGTTGTCTCGACCATTTTTGTCTCCAGAGCTCTAAAAACCAGAAAACTAGAAAAATGAACAGTAACAATGAATTAGGGTTTTACCTTATTTTTCTTAATTTTATTCAAAAAACAATTAAAAACATTTTAAAATTTTGCTTTTCCGCGTTTTTACCTCAAACGTTCGATTTGGGTAAAAACACGGAGGGGGCACCATAGTAAGTTGTTGTACGATTCGACCAAGAATCGTCGCCTAAAAATGGGAATAATTTTTGCTTTCTCGTAGATCGAGAAGAACTCATCTTTAACGCATTTTCTTCAAAAAATTCGCTAAAGAGGGGGCAAAATGTAGCACCCTAAAATTGGCATAGTAAAACCTTAATAATTACAATTACTCTAGTAAATATTCAAATTCAAATTTCAACCTCCAAAACCGCTCCCAAACCGTCGTTTAACCCGTTTCCTCCTTTCCCATGCCATTTTTAGAGTTTGTTTTGACCGTTTGACGATATCGTCGCCGATCAGACGATATCGCCTCGGATCGGACGATTTCGTCTGGACTAGGACGTCCGAGACGATCTTGTCCCAAAACTAATTTTTCTCAATTAGCCTCTGTTCCAACGACGTCTCTAATCCGGGCAGAAGCGTGTCTACGCCGTTAGAGACCCTCCCCATTGGAGATCTCCCAAATTGGGATGATCTCCAACCTCCTAACCTCCCTCCTAAGCCTATTTAAACTTAGGCCCTCCCCTTAACCTACCCTGGCTGAATTTTCCTGTAAATCGACCTTCACACGCATTAGAATATTCTGAATTACCATCTGCACTTGTCCTATCCAAATTTTGTTGCAGGAACCTTAGTATTTTTTAGCCGGAGCAAGCTCAGTTCATCGTGGACGATCCTGTTCAATTCGAGATGATTTCGTACCAATCCGAGACGATTTCGACTGCAGTCTGCATTGGGGGCAATCACTGCCCAGAGTTTGCATTTTTCTCTTTTCATCTCCTGTTCTATTCTGCATCTAGTTAGTTTATTTATTATTTTCTGCTATTCTGCATCTTGGAGTTCACCCATGTAGTTTAATTGCATAATGAAATCATGATTAATTATTAAAACATTGTAATTTGCTTGCATTCCTATTTAGGATTATCTGTTAACATCTTTATTGTCATTTTACATCTTTATCCTCTATTAGCATTCCTGTATTTTTTGTATTTTGTGTCTATTTCTCTGTTTGCAGGTCTCTGACGAATTCGTCTGATGAATTCGTCAGATCTCAGACGATCCTGCAGGTCGGAGACGATCTCATCAAATTCTAGACGATCTGGACTGCTTCAAAAATTAGAATCTCCATCAGACATCCGGATCAGGTATGGCTCTGTAATTTAGCTTTTTCCCTCTATTTTCTGTTTAAAATCTGTTTTCTGTATTTCATTTAGTCTGCATTTTCATAATAGATCAACTTAGATTCATTTGGCCAAACCTAGGACTCGAATGTTTAAAGATAAAACTGAACACATTAAACACATTCCCAACCTAGGCATGGAAACTGCCATTCAAACGTTTCCTGGTGAACCCACCATCCATCAAAAAATCACCATAATACACCTCCCTCGAGAGGCGGGACCTTCGCAAGGCCTCTCAGTCCGAGGTACCGCGCCATCCTTTTCACATCCCCCTTCCGGGCACGGATCCTATAGCTTGAAGGTAAGGGTGTGAAAAATTTGGAGCGATACACCATCAATACGGTGATAAAAATAGGTACCTCTTGAATAAAGATAAAAGATAAATTTAGCACCTAAACCTAAAGGAATAGTAGAGTTAGAACAAAAAGAAGAAAAAACACAAAAATAAAATATTGAAAGCAAATAAAGACAAAGGATCTTCATACCAAATAATATAATACTAGGGGTTGTTGGAAGTATTATATTATTTGGTACCTTGCAATAATATTGCAAGTACCATATAAATAGTTTAGTTTAGAGTGTGATTAATATTTGAGTATATAGTAGGTGTCATGTAAGTAAGTGTGGAGTTATGTAAATGAGGATATATGTGAGTGTAATGACCCAAAAAATAAACAAACAGAAAAATACAAAAATAGAAATAGTTTTTTTTTTTTACTATGGAGAGAGGTACATGAACTCTTCATGAATCCCTAACCAAACCACTATTTTCCTAAAGTCTCGATCTCTTAAGTTTTCCTGAAAGCTACATCTCACGAGGTACCCTAATACAAGTATATCTATGTATGCGTATCATGTGTTACTATAAATAAGTCTATCTTTCCCATCATTCTCGATGAGATAGACTTATCACCCTCTATCCATAAAAGGTATATACGCATCTCCATGCCATACATAAATCATCATGTGTAGGCATGATACGAGTATTGCGAGTTAATCTATCTATCTCATCTCCACGACGAGCTATCTTAACTCATATGTAGTCTCTCCACAACCTAGTCCTTTATCTCCCTAAGGGGCTCTTAATTACCTTAGGTCTCCTATGTTCATCCTAAAGGAGTTCTCAATTCCCTTATGTCACCTCTGAGTTCACCTTAGATCTCTACACTTAGATTTATAACATCAAGCAATCCAAACAATGATACAACTAGATACCACATTACCATAAAAAAATCATCAAGCATCTAGAACACAAGTAAGATTAACTTTAAAAATAATCACCTACATAGCATAAACAATTAGAACCGTAAAGTAAAAATACCGTATTTAATCCAATGAACAATTATTGCATCATAATTTGCACATTAATTCCTTCTTACTCTAAGGAATATTACAACATCTATATTGGGGATATCTCCCCACAATTTTAATCTATTTGAGCATAGTAAAGCAACATAAAATACAATTACCTATACCTTAATTCCATTGAAATCCTTGTTTCTCCTTGCTTCCCATTGATTCTTTGAGGGTAGTAGGGGATTAGGTTACTCATGGTTCAGGATAGGCATACCTTTAAATGCATATACTCATTTACTTTGCCAAATTGCAACTATACAAAATTTAAATAATTTTCCAACCATATAATGCATAAAGGATATCATAAAAGATCCTTTACTTTTATCTTCACCTCTCAAATTCCTTTAGAGAGTCATCCAACATGTGCTATTTAGAACAAGGCCTAACTTAATCATATTTATTCATGCTTTAAAGCGATAAAGTCCCATACCTTTAACCTCTAAAACAATCATTTTCTTTTCATCCCATCAAAGCCCCATAACTTTAATCTAAAGAATAAATCCACATATTTTTCCATTCATAAAATCCAATTAAATAATTTATTGTTTAAAGCATTAAAATCACACCCCTTTTAATATTTAAACAAACAATTCATTCATTCCTTAAATAAAAGCCCCATAACTTCAATCTAAGGAACAAATCCACATCCCTTTTAATTTTAAAAGCCCTAATATAATCATCAAAAATAAAATGTTTCATTTTAAATTAAAACCCTAAGATAATCATTAAAATCAAAGGTTTTCCTATTTAATCAAATGCCCTTTAATAATAATTAAAATCAAAGGTTTCCTATTTAATCAAATGACCTTTAATAATCATTAAAATCAAAGGTTTCATATTTAATCAAATGCCTTTTAATAATCATTAAAATCAAAGGTTTTGTAGACACCAAAACAGCACCAATCCGATTATGTGACTGCAAACACTGATCGCTTTGACACACACAGCCCCCAGGGCAGCCCTCAGAGGTTAAACAGTGGTCCTAACCACTTTTGTAGCAATTTTGGAAGGTCAAAAGGCAATTTGGCACATTCAGGCACCTTGCTCAATATCCGTCCCACCCAGGGACGAATTCAAATTGGGATCCGTCTCACCCAGGGACGAATTCTGAATTCGCTCTGGGTCAGGACGAATTCCAGGTTCAACGGGCAAAAAGAAAAATTGCGCCAAGTGGCAGCCGAGGACAGTCAATTAATGCCTCCTGCCTTGCATGCGCGTGTAGGTGGGCAGATTGGGCGTTAGAGGACTGTCACAAGGGCAGTCATGGAAGCCCAAGTCAGGGAGGACTTTCCTCCCTCATGGGAAGGCATGGCCGCCACATGGCGCTTATGCATGCCCCTCCAAAGAGACCCCTTGGGTCTATAAAATGGTGAACTTTCTCACCCAAAAGAGACAAGTTGGAGGCATTTTCAAGCAACGAAGTGTTGCCAAATTGAATACCACATTTTACCCTTTTGATTCACCTCTTCCACATCCTTGATCTCTTTCGCAAGAGAGGTTATTGGGTGGCTATTGGAAGTGTGAATCCGGACCCAAAACCCGACATTTGACCACATTGATCTACCAATTCGTCGACAACCCATTACAAGAGATTTTGGGCCCATCCCAAGTGGATTGGTGCCGAAATCAGGTTCTAACGGTGGGCGGCCCGCCCAGGCGCCCCGCACTTCTTAGTTTCATTTTAATTTGTTCTTTTGTCACTTGTTTATATTCCATTCCATTTTATGCTGTTTAGATAGTTTATAATTTCGATTTCAGAATGTTTTGATCAAATCATATCATGTTTTGTCGCTTTTGTTGTCCCCACTAACTTGCAGGTAGCGACGTCAAATTCCCATTGATGGAGGTCAAATTGGGGAAATCCGACCATCTGGGTCATCCCAAAATGCCCCCAATTAGCTAACCCCTATGTTTGCAGGTCTTTTGGAGATCCCGAGACGCGACATTTGGGCAGCATCACTTCGGCGCTTTGTCGTAGGCGAATTCGTCCTACCCGGGGACGAATTACAGTAGAATTCGTCCTGCCCAGGGATGAATTACAGTCGAATTCGAATCGATGGCATTTTCTTCGACTGTTTTGATGGCAGTGGCCCTCTGGTAATGTTCCCTATTTCCTGTCAAACTTGCAAGTTGTTTAGAATCAGTTCATTCATCATTTTATTCAATCTTATGCATGCATCCTCCATTGGTTTTTAGAGAACAAACGTTTCATATTTTGTCATAGGTGCTACTAACAATTTTGTTGTTTCTTTGAACGTAGGAGGAGCAGCAAGGATCAAGGATTCATCAACACCAGCGGCGGCAACACTTTGGCCCGCCCATTTCAAATGTGGGCACGCGGAAGGAGGAACACTAGTCATTATTGTAACCAAAACATTTTAACGCTCCTAGCCCCTGAAAAGGTGGGAGACATCTTTGTAACCGATATTGAGAGAGTATAAATAAAAAGGGTTGTGCTTTCTATACCTCTTTCCTTTCGTCTCAATTCGTCTCTTTTCCTTATTTCATGCATTTCAAATTCATAGGATTAAAGCGTTACATTTTGTTTTGCATTGCATAGCTTTAGTGTTTCTTTTTGTTTTCGAAATCTCGTGCTTTCAGTGGCGATCACGGTGGGACTCTATCCCCTGGTTTTTGAGATCAAGAAACTGATCAAAAATTTGTGTTTTTGTGCTCACAGGTACCATTTTTTCGAACTCTGACTGTTATTCGTCTTTGCCTGTGGCGAATACCTTACTGTAATTCGTCTGACCCTGAGACGAATTCTAATTCGTCTCAGACAAGGACGAATTCTGTACTGTAATTCGTCTCACCCAGGGACGAATTTTTGTCTATGCATTTTTAGGGCCGAGGATCAGAAACAACAAGTCTAGGCAGAGAAAAGGTAAGGGTCCTAAACTGTTCCTGTCATTTTCTGCTTTTCTGTTTCTATTTTCTGTCAATTTTGCCTTCTTAAGGAAAGTAGTTGCTTCTGCCTGTTTTAATTTTTAATAAAAAGAACCACACACACATCACGTGGCATTTTTAAACCAAGGAGCTGGTCGTAAGACCCCAGCCCTTGATCAAGACCAACGGTGGGTTCATCACCACCTTGGCTTGATTTTTGCATCCATTTACCCCGATTGTCACTATTGTTAGGCGTAAATCTTGACGAAAGCTGACCGAGTGTCGTTGGGGTGATTCCCAGCATGCGAGGATAAGTCTTCTATGGTAGGTGTCATTAACAGGACAATCCCCCTTCCGTACCGCCTACGTACCACGTACCATCTGCTCTCACGTACCTATAGTTTCCCTCTCGTAAGGGCGGGTATATAGAGAGGTTGGTATATCGGTCGGGCAATGGTATATTGAAGGGGCGACCATTTATGGGAGTCATATGAGCCTTCATTATGCATTTAAACGTTCTTCAAAACTTTCAAAAACAAAACAAAATCATCAAAATGCACTAAAACCAGTTTAGGACACACCATTAATCTTTAAAAGAGATAATCACCGTTTGTGTATGTGTGTGTTCATTTCTGCTTAGTGTAACAAAAAAAAATCAAAAAAATCATAAAAGAGATAAAATCTGCTTAGCTTGTAGAAGAGCACCACAATGGTGTACACCCGTAGCCAAGCCCAATCAAGGGCAGAAGCTATGAAAAGTGTACAAGGAGCGGGCACAAGTCACCTTCGCTTTAGCCCTAAGGACTTGGCCATACCGCCTTGGCGGTCTGGACCACAAGAGAGTCCACATCATTCCATGTCAAGGTGGAATTATAGGGACACCCCTCTTGGGGACACGCCCATTCAGCACAGCCCCTTTCGGGAAGAAGCTTTACATGTGGCACTCAACGTAGATAGAAGACCGCCTTTAGAGGCTAGATATGAGTGGCCACCATGCAACGAAGCGCTAGAGAGGCACAGTGCCCATGAGGAGAGACAACATGACTATGGCATCTCTCCTTTGCCTCCCATCATTGTTAGAACTGAAAGACAAAACCCAGAGCACAGGGCTCTCCACACAGGGCGAGCTAACTCCACCCGCCCCTTTCACACCCATGAAAGGGAGTACGAGGAAGACCATCACATTCCTCGAGAGCAATATATAGCATGGGAGCCTTGCGCTTCCGCACTTGCTAGATACCATGATCACACATTGAGGCCAGAGCCTCAGGTAAATGCCGCCAACCTCGACAGAGGGAAGCGACCCATTGAAATCTCGGATCATCACGACCGAGGCAAATACATAGGAGAGACATTCAGGCCTCCTAGGCCCAAGATGGCAGACCAAATTGACCTGGCAGTCACCAGACATGCCGCCCGCCAAGCCCAGATCACGTGGCTTGAGCAAGATCATCAGCAGTTAGAGCGCTTATACCGCCTTAACAAAGAGCGCATTCAGCGCCAAGCAGACGAGCTACTTTATAACTTACCTGAGAGGGTTCCAACCCCTCGCACCCAAAAAGTGGAACCATATGAGAGGCATAATCCCTTGGTGCAGGATAGGTCTCCGCGACCTCGTCAAGCTTTGCCTCCGAGACCCCATAGACTTGAGAGGGAGGCCACTCCCCGAAACAATGATGGGTACCCTCCGCGGGGACCCACTCAGGGTCATAGGTCTCGCCCAGAGACTCCTCAGGAAGTTTACGAGGAGTATGAACAAGAAGTAGAGCGGGCTGAAATGCCCTATCAAGGTGGAGGGGTTGCCATCCGGCCACCCCCCCATAGGCCTCCAGTCTCCCACAACTCACAACGGGAGCAAACAAAAGAGGAAGAGATTAAATCTTTCGATGCATACAAAGCGCTATTAGAGCATTTGGAGTCTATGGAGACCAAAGCTTTTGGGCCCCAAAAGCCCATGTTACGCCAACTCCGCAGTCATCCAGTGCATCCATCAGTGCCCACACCTTCTTACCCCGAACATTTCAAGTTGCCTCAATTGGCAATCTTTAAGGGTGAAGAGGATGCTCAAGAGCATGTGACAAGATTCTTGAGCCAATGCTTTGGCATTCAGGATAATGATGCGTTGTTGCTAAGGACATTCATAACCACATTCGTAGGCCCTGCCTCGGATTGGTTCACCCAGTTGTCGAAGCACAACATAAATAACTTGGATCAATTAGTGGATGCGTTCCTTGAACGCTTTGCCTTCAACACCAAGAAGAAGGCATCACTGAGTGACCTGGCCAGCCTCAGGCAATATGAGGAGGAGACAATGGCGGCCTACGGGAATCGATGGAGGGCTCTGCTTTCTAAGCTACCCTACCTTCCCCCTATGTCCGACCTCACACAAATGTTTTCATGAAGTTGTCTGAGATCAATCTCTGGGCTATTGCAGCTGCAACAATACGCCACCTTGGAAGAAGCTCTGGCGCAAGCCAGAGTTATCGAAGAGATCAAAATACAGGATGGCAAAATTGCCAAACCTAAAAAGAAAGAGTGGAACAAAAATACAAAGACAGGGACTACGCAACCAAAACCCGCTGCGGTTAATCAAGTTGCGATAAATGTCCCTAAGCCTGCACAAGAAATACAGCCTCAAAAGGCTAATTATCAGGCAGTGCCTCCTAATAATTATGAAAGAGAAAATAAAAAATAGGAGCAAAATCAGCAGCGTCACCCTAAGCGACAGTACACCCCTTATACGGAGTCTAGGGACTCCCTATTTGACCGCTTGTCAGCGGCAAATTTAATCACCCTTCCAGAGATCCAAACCATAGATCCTAACGCTCCCAAGCCTAAGGGATACAAAGAGGATTTGTATTGTAGGTTCCACAGGCGAAGGGGACATGACCTAAATGCATGTTGGAAATTCAAGGGATTGATACAAGACTTGATTGATAATAAAACATTGGCGGTGGACAACCCCATAGCGCCAAATAACCAGCAGATGGGGGTCTTCAAGGATCCCTTGCCTACCCATGAGGCACAAGCAAAACCCCTTCAGGTCAATGAGGTGCGACAGAATTTCCCCATGCAAGGGTATGTGGGAATGATCAGCATAGTGACCAGGAACAAGAAATACCCAGGAGTTGCCCCCGAGGCAGCCACAAGAGAAGTTCCAACAACGTCGCAACCTCAACAACACCCTGTGCAGTTACCTCCGCCTAGACCCGAGGTCACGATACGGACCAAACTCACGCAGAGTTTGTGGACCACGTCGGCTAGGCTCTCCATATATGAGCTTATACAACAATCAGCGCCCCATCGGGAGGCTCTCATGGAGATTTTGAAAGCCATCGAGTTGCAGCCCCATGAAGCGAATTCCTTCAATAACTTCGTGGGACATGTAAAATGATGCACGGAGCCGGTCATCACCTTTCGAGAAGATGAAGTTAAATCAGTATCTGATGACATGGCAGATCCACCCCTGCACGTTATCGCGTGGGTCAACGGGATCCCATATAAGAGGGTGTTGGTAGACACTGGCTCGTCTAGTAACATCATTACTACAGCAGCATTGAAACATCTAAAGCTGCCAGCCTCTCACATCACCGCTTCCACTTACACACTGCGAGCATTCAACGATGCGATATGCTCGATAGTTGGCACAATTGTTCTACCCGTTCAGGTAGGACAAAAGACGATACCTACATTGTGCCATATTTTGGAAGGCGAGATGGCATACAACATATTGCTAGGGTGGCCATGGATCAGGGACATGAAGTGTGTCCCTTCGATAGCTCACCAGTGTTTGAAGTATGCATTTGAAGGAGAAGTACATGTAGTCCCGACGGACTTAGAACCCTTCAAATATTGCAATGCGGTGCAATTGATGCCGCAATCGACCCTCCCATCGACGCACTTGGATTTTTAGTTAAATCCATCTAGACAGGGTCCGATGCTGCGAGCACCATTGGTGACTAATCCATCAAAACCCCAGCCAGGTGCATCTTCATCGTCCGCTCCTTCACTACCAATGCCACCTATCATGGCTAAATAGAAGGACAAAGGGAAACAAATCCTGGAAGAGGCTCAACCCCTGGAAGAGGCGCTGCCAACAATATCAACCATCTCAATAGAAGAGATACCTAGCACAATGGAAGCTGAGGCTCCTAGTCCACCCAACATGGAATGGACTCCAGAAGGGCTTCCATTCCCTCCCTCTCAATCGCCAACAATTACTGTTGAAATGGCCAGTACGGGCCTGGGGGAGTATCTAGTGCGGAATGTTGTAGCAACGCCCGTGCTAGAGTCAGTGCAAGACATGGGGAGACCTCGCCTCCCCATCGGGATAGTTGTTCCTTTAGGCTACCCACCGAACCAGACCAATTTTGTGTATGGGGGCCTTGACCATGGTGTTGAGCCATGCATGCAAAAGGACGAGGATGAAGAGCCTTTTGCAGAAGATGTCAACTATCTGTCTAACCCAGACTTTGCTCTGAGATATCTTGGCCAATGCAATTGGCATGGATACGGGCTAGGCAGGTATGAGCAAGGAGTGCGTGTCCTTTGCCAGCCAAGATACCAAATGCCTTATGACAAGTCGGGAGTAGGGTTCAACCACCCCCTGCCCTTAGACATCTTGGTGGAAAACATGCAAGGCCTAGGAATAGGCAACAAGGGTGGATTGGCATCGAGATCCTTATGCCAACCCAAACACAACATATACATTGGGAGATTACCTCCCATGGTCAACAACCACCCTTGGTAACATCAATAATCCTTCTCCTTTGCTAGAGAGAGGTGAAAGTTTGGGAACTCACTTTCAAGGAGAGCATAAATAGTGTCTAGAAGGATCTTCGAAGGATGAAGCAGAACATGAACCAGTGTCATATGTTCCCTTCGGATCCGATAGTGATCACTCACAAGAGGTTCCCATGAATAACTGGCAAGAGATATTTTTAAATTTGTTCCCTCTAGAGGCTCCAATCGAGCCAGTGTTGTGTCAAGAGAATCAGGTCCCCCCACGGAGCGTGGACCAACAACAATGGGACCAGATTAATTTGCTAGAACAAGGTGAGCCCTTAATGTCGCAAGCAGTTGTTGAAGAAAATGAACATTTTTGGATCTCCGACAGTGATTCGGAAGATGAAACTGAGATGGCCTATCTCAACCACATGCGACAAATGCAACAAAGGCAACAAATGCAACAACGGCGTCCCTTGGAGATTAATGACTTATTTGCACAGATGGGCATACTGCCAGGGCATGAGTGGTACGTAGACCCAGCAGGGTGGGACCAAGTGTTGGATCCGTGGCTCCAAGTTTACGATGAGCACCGTCCACCCCGAGACCCTATAATGACATCAGTGTCGAGGGAAGACCCTGTCTTCCTATCGGCACATAGGGCCGATCCATTCATGCCGGTCCCTACAGAACCAGATCCAGAACACAGAGAACATCCAGAATGTTTGAGTCATCACACCCACGGTAATGGAGACCAAATTCATTTCATCCACATGATCTCCATTGACTTGACCGCACCCATCCGCAATCCGGTCGATCCAGCATGGTCCTTGCATCTAGACATAGATGCCATCGACTGGGATCACGTCAATTCACCTCCATCCCCATCAGAGTATTGGCCTTTCGGTAAAATGCCTCATTTTACCCCAGGGACAACTCAGGATATCTTTCAGGCTGAAGAGGAACCCGAGGTTCCCAATGCAGATTTAAACTCAGCTAATGATATCCATTTGATCCCAACTCCACATCAGTTGGAGGATGGATCCCACATGTCGATCGAGGAGATGACTGACGTAGACATCGGCTTAGATCCAATGAATCCATAGATTATCAAGCTGGGGGTAAGCTTATCCCCTGAAGAGCAAGCCGACTACATTGCCCTTCTCAAAGAGAAGAAGGAGGTTTTTGCATGGTCATACAGAGACATGTCGGGGCTAGATCCGTAGCTAGTCATGCATAATCTAACGCTTGATCCGACAATCAAGCTAGTTAAGCAAAAACTACGTAAGATGCACCCAACAGTGGCCTTGATGGTCAAAGATGAATTGCAAAAGCTGTTGGATGCACAGTTTGTCATCTACGTGGATTATCCGCCATGGTTGTCCAACATGGTGCCCGTCAAAAAGCTCGACGGGAGGATTCGCATATGCACTAATTTTTGAGATCTAAACAAAGCGAGTCCTAAGGATGATTTCCCCTTGCCAAGCATCGACGCGTTGGTAGATGCTACAGCAGGTCACGAAATGCTATCCCTCATGGATGGTTTCTCGGGATACAATCAGATTCGTATCAATCCCGAGGACCAACTAAAAATGGCGTTCACAATGCCTTGGGGGACATTTTGTTATAAGGTCATGCCTTTTGGCCTTAAAAATGCTGGCGCCACCTACCAACGTGCCATGACGTACATCTTCCATGATTACATGCATAAAACTTTGGAAGATTACATGGATGATTTGTTGGCCAAGTCTCTTTTGCGCCCGAGATCATCTCGATGACTTAAGCAAGATCCTCGATCGCCTCATGGAGCATAAAGTCAGACTGAATCCCAAGAAGTGCGTATTTGGCGTCACATCTAGAAAACTCTTGGGTTTCATAGTCTCAAAGTGAGGTATCGAGGTGGACCCAAAGAAAGTCAAGGCAATCCTTGAAATGGTTCCCCCAACTACCATTAAGCAGCTCAAAAGTCTGCAGGGAAAGGTCACGTCAATCAAACGCTTCATAGCACAGCTATCTGACAAGTGCCGACCCATGAACAAATTATTGCACAAGGGGGTTGCATTTCACTGGGATGACGAGTGCCAATCAGCCTTTGATGACATCAAACAATACTTGGCTTCGTCGCCAGTATTGGCACCACCTAGACCAGGAGTGTCATTCTACTTATACATCTCAGCTACTGAGGTGGCACTTGGGTGCCATGCTGGCCCGGAAGAATGAACTTCACAAAGAATAGGCTACTTACTATCTTAGCCGCACCCTGGTCAGTTATGAACTTAACTATGCATACGTCGAGAAACTCTGCTTGGCAGTGGTGTTTGCTACCAAAAAGCTATGCCACTACATGTTGAGCAACACTACGTATGTTGTGTCTAAGGAGAATCCATTGCGATACATGATGAGTCATACTTATCATAGTAGTCGCACGACGAAATGGATCATGTTGTTGACAGAATTTGACATAGAGTTTATCGGACAAAAATCTATCAAAGGACAAGTCATAGCCGATCAACTAGCAGAGGCTCCTCTCGAAGACGATCAGCCTCTAGTCATAGAACTACCCGATGATGGGGTCTTCCATGTCTCAGAATCGCCAGATTCTGATGAGCCTGAGTCACAGGCTGACATAACCCTATTTTTTGATGGTTCTAAATGTGAGCAAGGTGGTGGCATGGGAATAGTATTCTTCACACCGTAGGGGCACTCCAATGCCCCTGTCATTTAAATTAAATTTCCCATGCACCAACAATAATGCAGAGTATGAAGCCTTGCTCATAGGTCTTTAGACAACAATCACCATGAACATCAAATGACTGAACATCTTTGGTGATTCGTTGTTAATTGTCAATCAAGTCAAAGGGGTATTCCAATGCAAATGCCTAGTTCTGTAGGCTTATAAAGCCCTTATGGACAAATTCTTGGCAAAAATTGAGTGGTATGACATCGAGGCATCTGTATCGCTCCAAATTTTTTGCATCCCTACCTTCAGGCTATAGGATCCGCGCCCGGAAGGAGGATGGGAAAAGGATGATGCGGTACCTCGGACGAGAGGACTTTGCGAAGGTCCCGCCTCTCAAGGGAGGTGTATTTTGGTGATTTTTTGACGGATGGTGGGTTCACCAGGAAACATTTAATGGCAGTTTCCACGCCTAGGTTTTGGAATGTGTTTAATGAGTTCGTTTTAATCTTAAGCATTCATCCTAGGTTTGGCCGAATGAAACTAAATTAAACTATATGAAAATGCAATTTTTCATGAATACGATGAAACAGATTTGAAAGCAGAGAACAGAGAATTTACAGGAGGAAAACGGAGAATACCTGATCCGGATGTCTGAAGAAGATTCTGATTTTGAAGCAGTCCCGATCGTCTGAGATTCGACAAAATCATCTGCAATCAGACGAGATCGTCTGAGATCTGACGAATTCGTCAGACGAATTCGTCAGAAACCTGCAAAACAGAGAATAGATGCAAAATGCAAGAAATAACACTATGCTAACAGAGGCAAATTACACCAAATGATAATATGAATGCTTGAACACTATTCAAGAACAGAAATTAATGCAAATTACTTGTGCTTAAATGGCGAGATCATAAACTTAGCATGCAATCTAAGCTAAATGGGTGAACTCCGGATGCAAAATAGGATAAAAACTGAATGTATTATCTAATTTGCAAAACAAAATAACGAGAGACAAAGTTGAGAAAAGCAAACTCCAGGCACTGATTGCCTCGATGTGGGCTGCAGTCGAGATCGTCTCGCATCAGTACGAAATCGTCTCGAATTCGACAGGATCGCCTCCGATCTGGACAGGTTCGTCGACGACGATGGGTGCTGGCTCCGGTTGAAAATCAATGATATACCTGCATCAAAATTGCTATGGGACTAATGCAAAAATAAGATTATGATGTTTTAGCGCAGAGGGATTCAATTCATGGATAAATTCAGCCAGGGATTGGGGAGGGAAAATCCTAGAAGTTAAATAGGCTTAGGGGGAGTTGTTGGGAGGTTGGAGATCATCCCAATTTGGGAGATCTCCAACGAGGGAGGGTCCCAACGGCGCGGACACGCTTCTGCCCGGATTGGAGACCCGTTGGAACGGATTCCAACTATGCAAATTCAGTTTTGCGACAAGATCGTCCGGGACGACCTAGTCCAGACGAAATCGTCAAATCTGAGGCGATATCGTCTGATCGGCGACGATATCGTCAAACGGTCAAAACAACCTCTAAAAATGGCACGAAAAAGGGGAAACGGATTTCCCGGCGGTTAACGGGCGGTTTGGGAGGTTAAATTTGATTTTTAAATTATTTACTAAGGTGAATGTAAATTTTATAATTTTGACTGCGCCAATTTTAGGGTGCTACATTTTGCCCCCTCTTTAGCGAATTTTCCGAAGAAAATACGTTAAAGATGAGTTCTTCTCGATCTACGAGAAAGCAAAAAATTATACCCATTTTTAGGCGACGATTCTTGGTCGAATCGTACGACATCTTACTATGGTGCCCCCTCCGTGTTTTTACCCAAATCGAACGTTTGAGGTAAAAACGCGGAAAAGCAAAAAAATATTGTTGAATAAAATTAAGAAAAATAGGGTAAAAACCCTAATTCATTGTTACTGTTCATTTTTCTTGTTTTAGAGCTCTGAAGCAAAAATGGTCGAGACAACGCACAGATCTGCAGAGGTCCGACGCGGTCTACGGGTAAGGGTCTAAACTTAGTTTAGAACTGATTTAATTTGAATTTACATGCTTTTTAGATAGTTTTTAGGTGAATTTTGAGCATCGCGGCCGTTTTTGGGCCGTCGACGTCGTCGGGACGAAATCGTCCCGATTTCGACGAAATCGTCTCAATTTCGGCAATTTCGCCCGAGGGCGAAATCGTCGAAAGGGGGACGATTTCGTCAAATTAGGGACGATTTCGAACTACGAAATCGAAGACGATTATGCTCAGATTTGGGACGATATCGTCCAATAGTGGGCGATATCATCAATTGCAAAAAAATTGAATTTTTAACTTGCATTATTGATTATGTGAATTATTGATTAATGATTATTTGTTGTTTATTGTTTATGTTGTTTATGTTTGCAGAGAGGATTACTAAAGAGCAGGGAGTGGAAATATGGAGGATTGAGAGACGACTTGGCCGCGCTCACACAGGCAGAGCGGGATCTGCTGGCACAGGCCGGCTTGCAGCATGTGGCGGAGATGCCACAAGTATCCACAGATATGGGGCTACTGACAGCCCTAGCAGAGAGATGGTATCCGGGTTCTTCCTATTTTTGGCTACCGACAGGGGAGATGACTCCCACACTGGAGGATGTATGGAGGATTCTGAGAATCCCCATACAAGGACGGATGATCACTCCTACGGCCAACCAGGGCCACGCTATGGGACGGCTGTGCGGTGACCCGAGCTTCACCCTAGAGAAGGGCGGAGTGAACATCGAGGCACTACGCCAGATGCCTGGGGCATCTACACTCACACGGGTACTATCTGGGGTGGTTGGTGGACTTCTGCTGTGCCACCAGAGCGGGTGTAGGGTACCATGGATGCTCGCAGATGTGATCTACGATATGCGGGACCATGGGTACAGGTTTGCTTGGGGCAGCTTTGTTCTATGCCGGTTGTACAGGATCCTTTACGGGGTCGTGTACAAGGGCGGACGATGTCTGGTGATGACATCGCTACTACAGGTTTGGTCTTGGGAGCACATTGCGGTGCGGAGGCCGGTAGGGCTTCCACTGATAGGGGTAGACGGGGAGAGGCCCCGAGTCTTCTACTGGTGGCTCCAGAGAGGGGCACAGTGGCGGATTGACCTGCCGATGTCCCGGAGACTACTTGATGAGTTGATCCCGGATCAGATCACCTGGAGGCCATGGCGAGGGCACCCAGGGTGGGCCGAGGATGGACAGGAGCTGGCTCGCATCAGGCGAGTCTGCTGGCTATGGATGGAGAGGGGAGAGGTGGAGCTCCACCGCTACGACCGAGTTTTGAGGTAGTTCGGTCTACAACAGGGGATCCCATCTCTCAAGGATTATGAGTTTTCTCGGACTGTCCGGGATAACACCACGGTTAGCGGGGCTCCAGACATGCAGCGATTCTGGAGTCAGGACGCGGATGATGCCCCCATCCAGCCGGTGGATGGAGACGACGCAGGGGTAGCTGACGGCTACGATGCCTGGTACGTAGGCATCCGCCCTCCTCGGATGACGAGGGCTCAGGGTCCGATCCACGCGGTCGTGCGTCGGATAGGGAGGCGGTGCCAGGCGATGATAGAGGCGGCCCAGGGTCACGACGGGAGAGAGCAGAGGAGGCCACAGGCACAGGAGAGGCCACGGCAGTGGGAGAGGAGGGAGGAGAGACCCCCATCTCCACAGAGGCCACCATCGCCCGATAAGGGCAAGGGTGTGGACATAGGAGAGAGTAGCGAGATGGCTACTCTCCGGGCGGAGAGAGATCGTCTGCAGGCTCAGGTGCAGACGCTACAGGATGCGGCTGCACGACACCATGCTGAGGTGTCACAGCTACGGGATGAGATTGCACGCCTCAGGGCACGGGGCGGAGGGGCGAGCTCAGGAGAGTTGACACGGGCTATCGCCCAGTTGACATTTTATCAGACACTTTATCACCAGCTGGTGCCAAAGGCAGATAGACTACCCCTGCCAGCGAACATCGCAGATCCGATCAGGATCGGGTCATCGAGGACCACGTCCCGGTCGAGGACTAGGACGACACAGACTGCGATGGGGCCACCTCGTCCACCTCAGGGCGGGGGAGGAGATGAGGCAGAGAGCTCGAGGGGCTCTCGAGGCTAGAGGGCTGCACATTGATGTTGTATTATATATATTTTTTTGTTTGATAGAGGATTGAGTATGCCGAGGTACAGATTGTGGCATACCAATCCAGTTTTGATGATGTACATATATTTGTGACATATATAGATGAGATATTTTTGATCATATGACTTGTCTTATGTATTTTTATGATGCTTTTAATGTTTTGATTGATTGATTCGATGACTCATGTAATTATGTCATTTTGAAACATTATAATTTTGATGTCATGCTGTAAGATTTTAAATGAAATAATCTGATGTAACAAATTGGTTGTTTGTAATGAAAATGTGATAAAAAAAATAAAAAGAGACTTCTAACAATAATTTCAAAGGACATTGTCGCTATTATAGACCATTTCATGGAGTCGCTGCTCACTCGGTCGTCAAGCTAATCCCAGGATAGAAATATTGCGAAAAGTAAAAAGAGTGCTTAAGAGACTTGTCTTAAGACTTTGGTGCAATGATGAAAAATGATGGTGATGATAATGATTTGTTTTCAGATTTTCATGAAAAATATTTGTACATGAAATATTTTAAAATGATTTTTGCTAGGCATAAATTCCTAAGTGTGATAAAATTTGTGAATAATTCCTTAGGAATTATACCATCATTGCAAAGTTAAAGGTTGACATAATGATATGAAATAATGAAAATGGGTTTGATTTTAAAAAGCATAATTTGTGTAACATAATGAAGTCATATGGTTTTTATGATTTTTGATAAATGGGGAATAAAAATTGTTACAATGGTTTGCGCTAGGCATAGAATATGTAGGTATAGACTTATACCATCATCGCGAAAATCCAAAAAAAAGGTTTTATTGCATGATTGATTATTGATGAACAGAAAATATGAAAATGAGGACTTGCGCTAGGCATACAATTCCAATTTTGGTTGTGGAGCTATACCATCGTCGCGAAAGTCAACCGGATATATATGATTTGATTTGTGTATTTTGAAAGAAATTTTTGATTTTTCTATGATATAGTTGTCTTTGTGAAAACAAGCTGTACTTGATTTATTCCCAAACAAGTTGCAAAAATAATATTTCAAAGTATTTTGAAGACAAAAGTTAGATTTATAAGGAATCCCATGTGCATATGTGAATTCATTTCCGATCTTGATTTATCATAATGATAGACAAAATCTCTCAAATACAAATGTGTGTGCGATTGCATTGTTCATTTACCAGTTTTGAGCAAGATACTATGATACAAGTGATTTGAAGAAACCAAATAAGTGTTCATTAACCATGATGTAGATGCATATAACCATATTAGACCACTATGTAGATCGGATTATCAAGAGCTAGCTAATCCATAAGCGAGACATAGGTCTGTACAAAAGAAGGTCGCTAATGTGACGGACATATCGCCACGCTAGGAGTTACCCAAGGCCAAGCGGGTTGGGCACAAACCACCTGTTATGGGGCTTACCTCACAGTTTTCGAATAATTGAGAATTCCAAGGATTCAAGCTCATCAACCCTTCTTTTCTTTTCAAAGGGTAGGGAAAGGGATTTTATTGCTTTCTTGCTTTCTTTTGAACTTTGCATATTTTTCTTTTGTATTTCTTTTGCTTGATAATGCTTGGAACATTGCTATAATGATATAAAAGAACATTTCTCTTTTCTCTTTTTCTTGAATTTTTTCTTTTTCTTTTTCTGTTTGTTCTAGGGATACTTGCTCAGATTAGCTGTAGAGCAAGGGATTTTTAAGGGGTGAGCTTGTCCTTTTGCCAATTCTCAAAGATTCTAGACCATGTGCATGATAGGATAGCAGGGGAAACTTTTCGCTCAAGAAATCAGTTCTACTATGTATCAAAACATGGAAATTACAAATATAATCATTTTATTGTGAAAAGATGTGCTTGGTTTAAGTAAATAACAAGATCAATTCTCTATGCTCAAACTTTATTTAATTGAATTTTGTGAACTTTGATATAAGAGAGATTAGTAATCATGCCAGATAAAATCAAGATATTTATTTGTTGTGAGTGTGCAAGTGAGGGATTCAAAATAAATGCTAATTTATCCAAAATAAGTTGAAACATATAACTGCAATAATTGTAAGAAAATATATATAAACACTTTTGAGAAGTTTTGAGAATGTTGACTCTCTCTTTCTTCTGTATATTGTTTTGGTTTCGAAAGAGTCAAGCATATAGTTGTTTTTAGATTTTGATTTTTGATTTTAGTTTTTGAGCAAAAAATTTAACAAGTGCTTTAAATAAATGCAATAGATAGTTTTTGAAGATTTTTGGAGATTTATGAATGTTTTTGGTGTTTTTGGATTATAAATTGAAAGAAATACAAGATAGTAATTTTGAACAAATATATACATGGATGAAATGACCAAATTTATGCATAGTAACGTTTAAGATGCAAAATATTCATGGGTTCTTTAAGTTCTTTACCATCTAAGGTAGATAATTTATATGCTCCTGATTCAAATTTTGCAGTAATGATGTATGGTCCAAGCCAGTTGGGCTCAAATTTACCTTTAAGTTCCTTAGTTGCATTTGTATTTTTTTGAAGATTTTGAGGATTTTGATTTTTTTTGTATTTTGATTTTAATTTATGAATTGAAATTGGTGGTATATACAAGATGATCTATATACACTATACAAGGTTATTTGAGTATAGCATGTCTAAGGTTGCTTCAAAATCAAAGGAGGTTTTGAAGGATAATCTGGTTGAGGTGAAGGTAAGAACAAAAGGTGATGAATAAAAGGTAGTGATAACAAAAGCTTTGTTATAATGTAGAATAATGTAGCAAAAGATTTGACTTTTATATGTGGAAAATTGATCATGTTACAAAATAAAATGTCAGAAGGATAAGAAAGTTCTTCATTCTTATCATTATATTCCAAGTCTTGATAAGATGGAGAAAGTATATGTGAAAGATATGCATGGATGTTATTTGGTAAACAAGGATGATCATATATGGATGAAGAAAAGTGATGGATAGAAGATAATTGTGATAATAGAGAATGTATAGAACTTGATGTTTCAATCGTTAAATATTCTTCAAATGGTGTTGGGTCACCATGTATGGTAACAATTTTATTTGCAAGTTCAAACTTCAAACATTGGTGAAGAGTGGAAGGGAAAACCCTCATCGTATGAATCCAAGGACTTCTGAGAAGTAGGTTGTAAGGTGAAGGACAATATCCTACATAGAATAAAGTATCCAGGATCTTGGATCCAATATTAAGGGGAAGAATTATAGTACCTTGAGCTTCTTGAATTTCATTGTTAAAAGATTTTATAATAACATTTGATTCATTAATATCTTCTTCCTTTGATTTGAGTTTTTGGAATAATTGATAAGTGCATAAATTAAGAGAGGAGTCATTATCTACCATGATAGTTCTAACAAGTGTTTCTTTACTAGATCCGATAATGTAAAGATAGGAGTCTTCTTGTGGAGTAGAGGAAGGAATATCCTCATCATAGAATGAAATATGGTTAACCTCAAGAGGGTTTACACCATTAATTATGTTCTTAGAGAAAATATGATGAGGAACAAATTGTTGGCTAGGTATTTTGAACAAAATTTCCTTGTGATAAATTTGTAATACTTCTAAAAGGGATATCTTTGCTTGAGGATTAATCACTTGTTGTTGGTTATCAAAGTGGATTTCAGATTGAGATTTTGATTCTAAAGATGAGCTTTCTATGCTTACATTCCATTTTGGATCATTCTCTAGAGCCAAAGATAGTTTTGAAGGTTGGTCAAATGAGGAATCCATATCTTGAATATCAGATTGAGTTGATTGAACTTGAGGTTGCTCATTTGTAGTTTTTGTTACAATATTAATAATATCATCATGATGGGACACATTAACATGCAATATTTGATTGGTTTCTTGTTGTTGATAATTGAATAGGGGTTCTTGGGAGATCCCCATGTCTTGATTGATTATTGGTATTTGTTGTGTAGGAGTTTGATTGTTTACTGGAGATTTATAATCAGTTGTAGATTGTAATTCCTTTATATTAAAAAGACCCTTATCAATCAAATCTTGAATTGCACATCTTAAATCTTTACAATTTTGTGTCATATGTCCATCTACTCTATGATATTCACAATGTAGCTGAGGTTTAAACCAATCTGATGTGGTATCGAGGTTGTCTTATGGAAGGGAGTTCAATCTTATTTGTGTCAAGTAAATACTTGAGAATTATATCCATTGGTTGATTGAGCTTAGTAAATTTACGTGATGAAGGTTTTTGAGAGGTTTTTGATAAATGCCTTAGGAATTTCGTCATAAAAGGACCTAATGGTTTCTCACCTCTACTTTCTTTATTATGGGTAGAATGATGATAGGAAGATTGCGAAGTATGAGGTGAGTGCATGGTAGAATTGGAAGAATAAGTATTTTCTTGTTGAAATGGATGTGTTGTATTGAAAGAAGAGTATTGAAAAGGTGGAGGAGGATTATATGTGGATTGATAGACATAATATGGATATATGGGAGAATAGATAATATCGTTATGAAGAGGATTGGCAAAGGGATTGTCTTGTTGGGGTAAGGATGAAAAATGAGAAAAGTGTGATGGAGGTGGTGTTGAATAGGGATAAGGTTGGTCATAATCAACAAATGTATTTGGCTGAATTCTTCCAACATTACTGATGGGCTCATATTGATTTGAGTAAAAACTCATGGTTTCTTTAGTACTTCTAAAAGTAATATTTAGCATCTACTATTTAGAATTGAATCTAAAACATACAAACTTGAAATGATGATTTTGTTTTTGTTTTTCTTGTATACATATATATATTTTTTTTGTTTTTGTTTTCAAAAGGTTTACAATGCATTCACGTCGGGTTCACCAAAATGTATCGCTCCAAATTTTTTGCATCCCTACCTTCAGGCTATAGGATCCGCGCTCGGAAGGAGGATGGGAAAAGGATGATGCGGTACCTCGGACGAGAGGACTTTGCGAAGGTCCCGCCTCTCAAGGGAGGTGTATTTTGGTGATTTTTTGACGGATGGTGGGTTCACCAGGAAACATTTAATGGCAGTTTCCACGCCTAGGTTTTGGAATGTGTTTAATGAGTTCGTTTTAACCTTAAACATTCATCCTAGGTTTGGCCGAATGATTCTAAATTAAACTATATGAAAATGCAATTTTTCATGAATACAGCAGACAGATTTGAAAGCAGAGAACAGAGAATTTACAGGAGGAAAACGGAGAATACCTGATCCGGATGTCTGAAGAAGATTCTGATTTTGAAGCAGTCCCGATCGTCTGAGATTCGATAGAATCGTCTGCAATCAAACGAGATCGTCTACGATCTGACGAATTCGTCAGACGAATCCGTTAGAAACCTGCAAAACAAAGAATAGATGCAAAATGCAAGAAATAACACTATGCTAACAGAGGCAAATTACACCAAATGATAATATGAATGCTGAACACTATTCAAGAACAGAAATTAATGCAAATTACTGTGCTTAAATGGCAGATCATAAACTTAGCATGCAATCTAAGCTAAATGGGTGAACTCCAGATGCAAAATAGGATAAAAACTGAATGTATTATCTAATTTGCAAAACAAAATAATAGAGACAAAGTTGAGAAAAGCAAACTCCAGGCACTGATTGCCTCGATGTGGGCTGCAGTCGAGATCGTCTCGTATCAGTACGAAATCGTCTCGAATTCGACAGGATCGCCTCCGATCTGGATAGGTTCGTCGGCGACGATAGGTGCTGGCTCCGGTTGAAAATCAATGATATACCTGCATCAAAATTGCTATGGGACTAATGCAAAAATAATATTATGATGTTTTAGCGCAGAGGGATTCAATTTGCAGATAAATTCAGCCAGGGGTTGGGGAGGGAAAATCCTAGAAGTTAAATAGGCTTAGGGGGAGTTGTTGGGAGGTTGGAGATCATCCCAATTTGGGAGATCTCCAACGGGGGAGGGTCCCAACGGCACAGACACGCTTCTGCCCGGATTGGAGACCCGTTGGAACGGATTCCAACTATGCAAATTCAGTTTTGCGACAAGATCGTCCGGACGACCTAGTCCAGACGAAATCGTCAAATCCGAGGCGATATCGTCTGATCGGCGACGATATCGTCAAACGGTCAAAACAACCTCTAAAAATGGCACGAAAAAGGGGGAAACGGATTTCCCGACGGTTAACGGGCGGTTTGGGAGGTTAAATTTGATTTTTAAATTATTTACTAAGGTGAATGTAAATTTTATAATTTTGACTGCGCCAATTTTAGGGTGCTACAGAGGCACTCCCTCGGTCATCGAATCATTTTGTGGACACAATGGCCTCCTTGGGGTCACTAATCCCGCAAGACCTTTCCAGTGATATGACAACCATTCAAGTCAAAACCCTATCGCAATCCACGATGGAGCGTGCAAGCTCTGACTTGATGCCAGGAATCCACATGATCCAGATTGAACCATCCTCGGATAAGTTCTCTCGAATCCATGATCATCTGAAACATGCCAACTAGGGGTCCTTGTTCTCCCCTACTCCCATTAATAGCAACACAATGCTATTCTTACAAGTTCTATCCCGCTCAGCGTTTGCTAGGGATGAACTTCAAGAGGGATTGGTTGTTCATACCATCGAGGTTTCCGATCAATAGGACTGGTATTTACCCATTAGAGACTACCTCAAGTTAGGTAATCTCTCGCTTGGATTGACACATGCCACAAAATGAGCATTCAAGCAGAAAGCGGCTAAGTATGTCTTGATAGGAGACATTTTGTATCGTCATAGCTATGAAGGAATCCTCCTTCGTTGCTTGGACCAACAAGAGTCCACTTGGGCAGTCGCCCAAGCGCATGATGGTACATGTGGTGGCCACTTCAGTGGTATGGCCATCGCAAAGCGCATTCTTCGCATGGGCTATTATTGGCCATCTTTAGAGCGAGATTGTTGCGCATATGTCAGGAAGTGCGTGAAGTGTCAACACCATGCCAATTTGACGCATGTACCTTCCCAGGCCTTGCAGACAATCCAGTCGGCTTGGCCATTTTTGCAGTGGGGCTTCGATCTAATTGGAAAGATCTCCCCTGCGTCGTTAGGCCATCACACGTTTATCATAATGGCCACAGAGTATTTTACCAAGTGGGTGGAAGCGGTTCCGCTTACCTCTACGATAGGACCCCGCATTGTGGAGTTCATTTTGCATAACATCATATGTCATTTTGGTATTCCATCCAAAATAGTCTCGGATAATGGGACACCATTCAAGAACAAAGACGTGCATGCTTTGACCACAAAGTACAAAATTCAGCATAGTTTTTTGACACCCTATTATCCGTAGGCGAATGGGCAAGCAGAGGCGTCAAACAAAATGCTAGTTGCCATCCTTAAAAATATGGTCGCAGACAGTCATAAGGATTGGCACATCCAAATCCCACTTGCCCTGTGGGCTTATCGCACTAGCATTCGGACGCCCACTAGGGCCACTCCATTTTCGCTCGTGTATGGCTCCGAGGCAGTCATGCCTCTAGAGTTGGAAATTCCTTCCCTGCGCATATCAATGCAAGAGTTCATCGATGATGACGCTATGCGATAGGCCCGGTTAGACCAGCTTACGTTGCTTGACGAACGACGCGTTAATGCTCTCGAGCATTTACGTATCTATCAAGAGCGACTTAAGAAAGCTTACAACATGAAAGTTCACTTGAGGGACTTTCGGGTTGGTGATTTGGTTTTGAAGGAAAACCAACAGAACTCTAGTTTGCCATCCCACCTAAGGGACAAGTTCATGGCAAATTGGTTAGGTCCATATGTCATTGATAGCAAAATAGGACCCGGGACATACCGGCTAGCCTCTCTTGATGGAATCAAGGAAACAGAACCCTTGAATATCAGTCATTTGCGACCATTCCATATCTAAGAGAGCCATATCCCAAAATGCTCCAAGGATTCCTATAATCGCTTGGTCAATCCCAAAATGCTCCAAGGATTCCTATAATCACTTGGTCAATCCCAAAAATGCTCCAAGGATTCCTATAATCGCTTGGTCAATCCCAAAAATGCTCCAAGGATTCCTATAATCGCTTGGTCAATCCCAAAAATGCTCCAAGGATTCCTATAATCGCTTGGTCAATCCCAAAAATGCTCCAAGGATTCCTATAATCGCTTGGTCAATCCCAAAATGCTCCAAGGATTCCCACAATCGCTTGGTCAAAAATAAGAAAATCCAAAAATCATCAAAAACAACAAAAATTTGCATCTCATTTCTAGGCATGCTCAAATTCATCAATAAAAAGCTCTTCTCACATCTCATCTTCATATTCACAAAAATCAATCCATCAAAAATACAAAAATATATAGCTGCATTAAGCATCGCATCCATACATTGCATATTTGTGGTCGTACAGGTCAAAGGCACCATAGGCTGTAATTGCTCTGCTAGTCCATCTTGTTCCACATTTTTCCATTTTATAAGCAATCCAAAAAACAACAAAAACACGCCATTTACTGCTTTTTACCACACTAAAGTCAGTTGTCTTCGAATGTATCAAGAGTTTTCATCTTTCAGTCGTAATTTTGCTTTCTAGCCACGTACTGTACCAAGTCAGACAGATTTTACGAAGGTAGAGTTCTACTTGGATCACACCTTGTTACGTAGCATCCCAACACAAATTAAAACACATAAAAATTCCCAAGTTGTGTGAACGAAAGATGAAACCTGCACAGTAATCCAGGTCACCATAAGCGAAACGGTTATCTTGCTCATCCCCCTATGCAAATGACCCAAAGAATGCTGAGAGTTGGCAAAAGGACAAGCATCTTCCCTACCCAATTCCCCAAGAATCCCAAGTTCTCAATAGTTGCAAAACATCAAAAATTTGCAAAAGTCAAAACACCAAAATTTGATATCCCCAGAGTGCATACATCAAAAAGCACATACAATAGTGATTCTTATCACTCGAATCCAAATCCCTTGCTCAAAAGAAAAATATATAAAAATAAACAGTGATTTTTATCACTACCAATGAGCAAGTATCCCAATACAATAGAAGAAAAGAAGGGAGTCGAACTTGAATCCCTGGAACTCTCAGCATTTCGACAGGTCATGAGGCAAGCCTCAGTATCGGTTTGGTTGATAGCCTATCGGTCACTGGCGGTAAACTTCCCGCATGATGATATATCTGTCACATTAACTTGTGTACAGATCAATGTTTGCATGTGGATGAGCTAGCTTATGGTATCCTAGATAGCACCGCAGATTAATCTGACTAAATACAATAAAGGAGTTAGTGGAGCTAATTAGGTGATCCTCAGTACAGGTTTGGTTGACAGCCTATACGGCACTGGCGGTATCCTGACAAATACCACATAAATGAACTCAATTGCACACACAGGGATGTGAAATAGCTTGGTCAAAGACAAGTCCGATTCATACCTTGTTCAAAAGTCTTGTAAGATAAAGTACAGTCGTGGCTAGTGAGTTAAAACCGTCTGAGTCTCAGAAAACCTTAGCTACATTTCTAAACCAACTGCGCTACTTTTCATCCTTGCAATACCATCAGAAAATACAAAAAAAAAAACCACATGTATACATGCAAAGTCATTTACCACAGCAATCGCCTAAAAACAAAATCACAAAGTCCTAAACAGTCTATGGTGCCCTAACCAAACAACACAAATTCAATTCATCCATTACATTTTGCATATCACATATACATCAAAAACATTTGCATTCATCATAACATATGCATCCATCGAAATAAATTAACATGCATACATCCATACTCATCACTCATCATGCATAAAATCAAATCATCACATGTGCATAAACAAAATAAAGTCATATGTATATATCATCAAAAAAATGCCCGTAGGCTACAATAACCGGTCATCTGACCCCGCACAATCCAAAAGCTCAAAAACCCCCAAGCCTAGGGCATCGGCCACCATGATCACGCAGGATCGGTGCGACGGGAACTACCCCCCGTGGTGTGGGTCCTATGGGACCCCTCAGGGCAGCTATTGCTAGCCCCCGCATCATGCCTACTTGCCCCCCTCATCTAGTCGCCTGCGCCGAGAGGATGCTGACTGCTCAGTCTCACTCCCTCTCGAGCGATGCGATGATCCACCTCTGCTGAATGTAGGGACCCACCCACCAAGGCGGCTAATCTCTGCCTCCAGCTCTAACCGTTGCCACAACGACTCCATCTCTCACTGGCGATACGTCACCAAGTTCTCCTCACATCGTGCCAAAGCCCTATCCCTCTCTACCAGCTACGTCCGTAAGAGATCCCTCTCTCATGCCGCATCAGTACCCCCATCCCATCGGTGAGAAGCAGCTAATGCATTCTCTCGCTCTACCAGCTGCATCCGTAGGAGATCCCTCTCCTGCAGAGCTTCCCCCAACTCCTCATCGCGCCTTCATAGCAACCCCTCCAACCGTGCAATCTCAGCATGTAACCCTACATCCACGTCCGTCGCATCTACCCGAGGCATGGGCATCTCTAGAACAGCAGCCTGCTCTGGCTCCCACTGCTCCGCGATGTCCTGCATCTTCGGCTGATCCGGAGCCCCAAGATCCACATCCACACCCTCCACCTCCACCATCTCCGCATCCTCCAAAGGAGCTCCCCAATCATCCCCTGGTGCCTCGGCACCCTCCCCACCCATCGTCGCTGCCACCTCGTGCCTCCCAATGGCCCCTCTCCTCGCCATCGCCGTAGTACCCACCACGGGTCATACTCAGCGGTAGTCCCGACGTCATCCACGTCCGGGACGTCGATCACCGCGTCTGAATCCTCGCCCAGTGGCACGATGACCGGTCGGTCCAGAGTCCTCTCATCCCCCTGACATCGATAGACCACGGGCTCACCAGGAAACCCCTGGCGCACCCCAAACTATCGGGTCACCTAGCTATATGAGAAGAACTCATGCTCGGTCCCGTGCCGCCCAATCAGCCACCGCTCTCTGCGTACCCATCGAAGCCACTCTCCAGCCTTCGGCCAGGCTGGACAGTCTCGATAAGGGTGCCAAACCACCTCCCCTGGAGTAAGCCGAGAGAAGGTATCGACATAGTGCCCTACGACACCTGCCCATCGTCGACTCTGCCCCTGCTCCCTGGACCATTGCCACAGAACTGCATAACCTATCTCCCTATCCTCCATCTCTGCTCGAGTCATCCATGGTAACCCGACTGGCCTCTCCACTGCTATGTGCTGCCAAGCCCAACACTGCAACAAGTAGCTACAACTAATCCCCTTTCGCTACCGGTAGCGGACCTCATACAACTCCCCATAGAGCTGTGCCAACAGTGTCTGTCCCCATCTCATAATAAGCGGTGCCTCTGTCGGGCACTCTACCAACTGCCAAACCAAATCCAGCAGGTTCCATGGGAACCTCGCGCCTGACGAGTCAGGTAACAACATGTTGGACATGAGGCCCATAAGGAATGCGTGCCTCACGCCCAACACCCCCCTCTCCAGCCACCATCGGACCAAAATCCTACCAATCTGGCAGTCGCCCTCTGCCCTCTCCAGTGGATCCTCCACACCCAGCTCCTCCCCATGCCCGAAGCATCTCGTCAATACAGTTGTCCGTTGATCACGCGACGATGTCCTGATCGGCAGTCCATCTATCGAAATCCGTAGAAGCCGATAGATATCCTCCAAGGTAACAGTCATCTCCCCTGTTGGGAGATGGAAGGTGTTGGTCCACGGATCCCAAAGATTGATCAGGGCCATCAAATAGGCCTGATCCATGACCACAGGCTCCAGTCGAGCCACCTGCTTGAGCCCAAGGGCATCAAGCCACTCCCAGTCAGCTACAGTCAGCGCCCCCGCGCTTCAGTAAAAGTAGTGGGTACACGGTACCGGCTCCTAACAACCTGCAAAAGAAAACAATTCAAAAACATTAAAATCATGGAAAAGAACTGTACAACAATAACATGAATATACAACATTGCCTACCAATGTACAACAAAAAACAAACATAAAAATTCAAAAAAAATTAATTTTTTAGTTCTAGGGTTTCTAATCCTAACTGATTAATTTAAAAACAAAAATTCAAAATTCAAACAAAAAATAATAATTTTTTCAGTTCTAGGGTTCCTAATCCTAACTGATAAATTCCAAAAATAAAATGAAACAAAATTTAAAAAATTAATTTTTCAGTCTTAGGGTTTCTAATCCTAACTGATTAATTTAAAAACAGAACAAAAATTCAAAAAACAACAAACATTAAGTCTTAGGGTTTTATGTTCCGTTTATCCTAGGGTTTAGTTATAAGCAAAATAAAAATTCTCTCCCTAGGTTTTGCGCTACGTTTAGTTGTACACTAAGTCTTAGTTGTCTTCAGCTCAGTTTCAGGGTTTAAGTTTTAAAATTTTGAAAAACATCATCACAAAAATAATTAAACAAAACACTTGCAGTTTTAAAACAAAAGTAATAACTCTAGGGAGCACTTACTGGTCTCGCTTCGGCTCCGCCGCTCGACCCGGTTTGTGCACTCATGATGGTAGGGAAAATTCGGCAGTGCTTCGCTTCGCAGAATTAACCTCCTCCTCCCCAGAGCTCCAAATCGCAAGAAAAATCAGATGCAAATGAGCCCAAACCCTAGATTTGGCCTTTAAATAGGCCTTTTGAGCTTAAATTCGTCCTCCCCTGGGATGAGCACTCTGGTTAGCGCTCGTCCCACCCTAGGACGAATTCTAAGCTGGTATTCGTCCCACCCTAGGACGAATTCAGGCCAAAAATTTCAAAAAACATCAAAAATTGAACAAAAATGCATAAAAACAGCTAATAAACTTGCCCGATGAGAGTGTTGTTGCACTTGACATCCCGGGCATGCAAAACCGATGTTGGGGTCACAAATTGTCACTATCCTACTCCCTAAGAAGGCTACCATAGCCGGACCGCTCCACGGGAGGACGGATTTTCGCCAATTTCAGCTCCAAAAAGCGTCGCAAAAAGGGTTACCACCCACCAAAAATAGGTCTAAATGTCAAAAAATTGCACATGCTTAATGCTAAACCATCTAAGGGCACCCTTGCACAAGTCATCTTGGGTCAAGCGACTCGTCGCTTTTCTCACGAAGGTCATTCCCTCATCGATTCGTCGCTTGAGGGGGTAGTCACACTTAGTCACCAATCAACAAACACACACCCAATTAAGGAAAATGGCATGCATTCAAAGAATCATTGACAAAGACAATTACGCTCCTGCTTGGGGCAGTAAACAAGCAATAATCACAAATTGATCAAATCACTTGGCATTTCGTGAATCATGAACTCAAGGTTCTCACGTGGACAAAAGGTTGCGCCCTTTGCCTATTCATGACTGATCAATGTCCAAGGTCAAGTAACACCTCACCAAAAAAGGTTAACACTTGAATTGAGTTCCTTCGCTCGTCAGAAGCAAGGATTCAAGAATGCATGCCCTTTCCATACTTGGGGCATCAAAAGTTGGTTAGGTTACCAAGAAACCCTAATCATTAGTGCTTTGGTTATCTATTTTTGCTCGGCGTTGCGCCATGCACAACGCATCCCAAAAAGGGGCATCTATAGACACCAAAACAACACCAATCCGATTATGTGACTGCAAACACTGATCGCTTTGACACACACAGCCCCCAGGGCAGCCCTCAGAGGTTAAACAGTGGTCCTAACCACTTTTGTAGCAATTTTGGAAGGTCAAAAGGCAATTTGGCACATTCAGGCACCTTGCTCAGTATCCGTCCCACCCAGGGACGAATTCAAATTGGGATCCGTCTCACCCAGGGACGAATTCTGAATTCGCTCTGGGTCAGGATGAATTCCAGGTTCAACGGGCAAAAAGAAAAATTGTGCCAAGTGGCAGTCGAGGACAGTCAATTAATGCCTCCTGCCTTGCATGCGCGTGTAGGTGGGCAGATTGGGCGTTAGAGGACTGTCACAAGGGCAGTCATGGAAGCCCAAGTCATGGAGGACTTTCCTCCCTCATGGGAAGGCATGACTGCCACATGGCGCTTATGCATGCCCCTCCAAAGAGACCCCTTGGGTCTATAAAATGGTGAACTTTCTCACCCAAAAGAAGACAAGTTGGAGGCATTTTCAAGCAACGAAGTGCTGCCAAATTGAATACCACATTTTACCCTTTTGATTCACCTCTTCCACATCCTTGATCTCTTTCGCAAGAGAGGTTATTGGGTGGCTATTGGAAGTGTGAATCTGGACCCAAAACCCGACATTTGACCACATTGATCTACCAATTCGCCGACAACCCATTACAAGAGATTTTGGGCCCATCCCAAGTGGATTGGTGCCGAAATCAGGTTCTAACGGTGGGCGGCCCGCCCGGGCGCCCCGCACTTCTTAGTTTCATTTTAATTTGTTCTTTTGTCACTTGTTTATATTCCATTCCATTTTATGTTGTTTAGATAGTTTATAATTTCGATTTCAGAATGTTTTGATCAAATCTTATCATGTTTTGTCGCTTTTGTTGTCCCCACTAACTTGCAGGTAGCGACGTCAAATTCCCATTGATGGAGGTCAAATTGGGGAAATCCGACCATCTGGGTCATCCCAAAATGCCCCCAATTAGCTAACCCCTATGTTTGCAGGTCTTTTGGAGATCCCGAGATGCGACATTTGGGCAGCATCACTTCGGCGCTTTGTCGTAGGCGAATTCGTCCTACCTGGGGACGAATTACAGTAGAATTCGTCCTGCCCAGGGACGAATTACAGTCGAATTCGAATCGGCGGCATTTTTCTAATTGTTTTGATGGCAGTGGCCCTTTGGTAATGTTCCCTGGTTCTTGTCAAATTTGCAAGTTGTTTAGAATCAGTTCATTCATCATTTTATTCAGTTTTATGCATACATCCTTCATTGTTTTTTTAGAGAACAAACGTTTCATATTTTGTCGCAGGTGCTACTAACGATTTTGTTGTTTCTTTGAACGCAGGAGGAGCAGCAAGGATCAAGGATTCATTAACACCAGCGGCGGCAACACTTTGGCCCGCCCATTTTGCATGTGGGCACGCGGAAGGAGGAACACTAAGTCATGATTGTAACCAAAACATTTTAACGCTCCTAGCCCCTGAAAATGTGGGAGACGTCTTTGTAACCGATATTGAGAGAGTATAAATAAAAAGGGCTGTGCTTTCTATACCTCTTTCCTTTCATCTCAATTCGTCTCTTTTCCTTATTTCATGCATTTCAAATTCATAGGATTAAAGCGTTACATTTTGTTTTGCATTGCATAGCTTTAGTGTTTCTTTTTGTTTCCGAAATCTCGTGCTTTCAGGTTTCCTATTTAATCAAAAGGCCTTTAATAATAATTAAAATAAAAGGTTTCATATTTAATCAAATGCCCTCTAATAATCATTAAAATCAATGGTTTCCTATTTAATAACATGCCCTTTAATAATCATTAAAATCAAAGGTTTCCTATTTAATTAAATGCCCTTTAATAATCATTAAAATCAAAGGTTTCCTATTTAATTAAATGTCCTTCTTCCAAAGCATGGTGGTTTCCATAGACGATGCTCCCAAACACAATGTCCCTTATTCCCTGTACACGGAGGTCTAACTCACAACTTTGGAATACTTAATAGAGCCTCTAAGCATACCCAAGCGGTTCCCTAAAAGCAAAACACTTGAGCTTACACAGACGTCTCTTAAAACACAATTTTTAACTTGGATAGACACTCTCCCAAACACACACATAGTGCTTAGATTGGATAGACACTCTCCCAAACACACACTACATCTATCTTGGATAGACACTCTCCCAAACACACACCCAGTGCTTAGCTTGGATAGACACTCTCCCAAACACACACCCACAACGTTTAGCTTGGACATACGCTCTCCCAAACACACACATAGTGTTAGCTTGGATAGATGCTCTCTAAAAATGTAAACACCACCCAACTTAGGATAGATGCTCTCCCAAACACACATACAACATTTAGCTTGGATAGACGCTCTCCCAAACACACACCCGGTACTTATCTTGGATAGACACTCTCCCAAACACACACCCACAATTTTTAACATGGAAAGACACTCTCCCAAACATACACATAGTGTTAGCTTGGACAGACACTCTCTAAAAACATAAAAACCACCCAAATTAGGAAAAATGCTCTCCCAAACACACATCCGATGCTTAGATTTCAACCAAATAATTTATGGTTTCTAAAAAACATCAACAGGGAAGAAACGTAGAGCTTTCAACCAAGTAATTTATGGTTTCTAAAAAAGCATCAATAGAGAAGAAATGTAGAGCTTTCAACCAAGCAATTTATGGTTTCTAAAACACCAATTTTTACCATACAAAGCATGCACTAAAAAAAGGTAGGTTAAAGTTTAATAATCCAACCTCAATGCTACTGTAAAATGGGGATTAGTGGAGTCTAGGTCACATATCCTTTCCTCACATCACGTTTCTTGCCTTTCCTATCCCTAGTCTACGTTCTCTCCCTCTGCTCCTTCGTCCTCCTTCATACTCTCTGTTCTTTCCTCTCTTTTTTTCCTTCTCACACCATACAAGCTTCTTCTTCTCCAAGTGGCCTGTATTGAACCTTGAGCCCTCTCCTTGAGCCTCCTCCCCTTCCATTCTCTTTCCCTTTGATGAGGAATAATGTCCTAGACCTAGGAAATAATAATTAGGCTTTAGTTGAATAATCAACGTGAGTTGTTTTGATAACCTTCGTTGAATAGTCTAGTCTAGGTGTTTTGTTTTTCATCATTTTAGGGCTTTCATTTTAGCCCTTGCGTATTTTGTGTACGTAATCCTTGGAGTAGTTGCAGATTTCCAGGATTACATTTGTTTGTTTTAAGCTTATTTAAGCCCTTTAATTTTATTAATAAAGTCAGCTTCAATTTTCCATATCATTGGTATCAGAGCGGTTTGTTTTGGAGGTGTTGGGTTATTTTTGACCACCATAGTTTGTCGTTCCTGTTTGAAGCTCAGGAGAATTGCTGGAGTTAGGCTGCCATTATTGCAACAACTTGCTATCAACAAATTATTGTCGCCAATTTTCATCGACAATATTTTGTCAACTTTTGAAGTGACAAAATTATTTTTGACCTCCGCAACACAGAGAACGCTGTCCCCAATCATATTTTGAATTTTTTTTGCTTCTCGTGCAGCCCGCACGTTTTGGAGCCGACGCTGTCCTTCACTATCGCTGTCAGGAAATTCCTGTCGAAATTGTTTCAGGAACACGCGACGATCGACTGCTCTTTTCGTCGCTAGTCACACACTGCATTCTGCGGACGTCCGTGATCGATCCCTGTGATCTACATTTTGATCGACTTATCCTCCTACAGATTTCAAAGCTCTGGCCATCCACATCCGCGATGATTTTTGGCGTTTCCAATGCCGTTCGACACAAGCAGCCAATCTGGTGTGAAGATTCATTTTAACACATGCGCTCACCGAAATTTAATAGCAGGTTGCTGTTAAACGCAGGCGGTTCCCAAAAATTTGTAGCCTGCCCTCCGATCTCTACCGTTCGCCTGTAGCATCGGTCAGATTTTCTTGTTTTGGCCCCTGGAACTCTGCCAGCTATTCGGCCCTGTGTTTGTCAATCTTTGGATGCCCATTTCTGGAGCCGATTCCTGTATCACGTCCCTTAACCTGTGCAGAGAACGGGCCCGCGTGCCCAAAACCCCTTTCTTCGCCACTGTGAACGAATTCATCAGTGCAGACGGAGAAATCCTTTGTCAATTTCTTCTGTGTGCGCCGTGCAGACGGAGAAATCCATTCCTACAGAGCTAACCCGTCTCCGCTTGGCGTTAGCGACCATTAAAAAAAAAAAAAAAATCGCTGCCGCCTGCCAATTCTGCTCACGGGAAGACGCCCTTTTCCCTTGGCCTGCGTGCCAGAAACCATATGCTGGCCTCTGTGCACAAAAGACCCGACAGTGCGCGAGGGTAAATTTGTGGGCCGCGTTTGTTTTTACCGGACTCCACGTTTGAGTTCATCGGAGACCGCATTTTGGATGGTGGAATCAAACTATTTTCGGTAAATCAATGGTGTTTTCGGTCTGAATTTGAATTCCACATGGTTTGTCTGCCATTTTTGGCAGAATCACCGCTGCAGCCGTATCCCTCTGCTGTTGTGGCCGCGTGGACAGCTCTACTGCACGTAAACAGCAAAGACGGCTTTGCTGAGTGAGGACAGTTTGCAGCGCGTAAACAGTTTGCTTCGCGTGGACCGAGTAGACGGATCGACCGGGTTGTTGTTCGTTGCTGCGCGCTTGCTGACCATCATTTGCCATGTTGGCCTTAGTGGCTACCCTTTGCTTGGTATCAATTAAAGTTTGTCCATTTCAAACAAAAACAAAAGGATATTTCCATCACTTTTTATTTAAAAAAAAAAAAACCAAGAAAAAAACAAAAATTTCCTTTTTGTCTTTTTCCATATTGTGCAAATATTTATTTTGCCCTTCCATGTTGTAAATTTGCAAATTTTGCAAATTAATTTGGGCACATTTTATTTTTGCACATTTTTGTAATTTGTCTTTTTGTGACAATTCTTGCTGGCGATCACTCGGGGTCAAATGGCTTCCGAATTAGCCGATAAGTTGGCTCAAGTAACCCAACTTGTCAGCGTGTTGGCTGATAAGGTTACGTCTAATGAAGTGCAACAACAGTGTGAGGTTCCGGTTTACACTGGTTCGCGAGATCCCGAAGTCCTCAACAGTTGGATTTTGGACATGGACAGTTGGTTTCAGTATATCAAGCTCGCAAAGGATCAGGAGGTTAACTTTGCCAAGTTGAAACTTTTTGGCATTGCTAAGGTCCTTGTCACTGATCGACAACGGACCCAAAATCCCATTGACACGTGGGATGAATTGCAAAGAGTATTGAAGAATAATTTTTATCCTTCAAACTATGCCACTGACCTTGAGATCAAGTGGCTTCGTCTTCGACAAACCTCAAATATGACTGTTTCTGATTATATTTTTCAATTTAGCAAGTTGCGAATTTTGAATTCTATACAGGATAATGCAGCACAACTTGTTAACAAATTCAAAAGTGGTTTGCAGGAGCCCATTTACAGGAAGATGAAATACAAGTTGATTGTAAACATTGACATGGCTTTCAATCAAGCCCTTCTTGCTGAGGAGGAAATGAGGGAGCAATCGCGTGGGACTCGCTCTTCTACGTCGGGAGGAAATCAGAAGGCTTCTCCACAACCTTCCAAGGGAGCTAAATCTTCTTCTTCTCCTTCTCCCTCTTCTTCATCTTCCCCTTCTTCTTCACAAAAATCTTCTTCTTCTAAATCACCTTTGATTTGTAATTATTGTAAAAAGCCAGGGCATACTCAAAAGAGGTGTTTTAAGTTGCAAAATATGAAGAAAAAATCCCTAGTTGTAAAGCCTTCCAATGAGGACTCACAAGAAAGTCCCATTGAGGCTACAAGGGAACGTAAGCCTTATAAGGAATTGGCAGGGTTAAACAAATTGACCCTTATGAATACTTCACAAGGTGATCGTGAGAATTTGTTTGTGACTACGGTCCATCTCGGTGACACCTTTATGGTTGATTGTATAATCGATAGCGGCTCGCAGAAAAATCTAATTGCGAGGTCCGTTGTTGACAAGCTGAAGTTACCGATGAATCCCCATCCTCATCCTTATCCTTTGGGATGGAAGGACAATGGGATTACATCCGACATCACACACACTTGCACTTGTGAATTTTGCTTTCGAGTCCTTCTTTTGTGGACTCGGTTGTGTGCGATGTAACTCCAATGGATTGTTGTGGCTTGTTGCTTGGAAGACCCTATCAATACGATAGGAGGTCTATACATGATGGGTACAAAAATACATACACTTTGCACAAAGATAATAAAGCATTCATAATCAGAAGTACACAACAAACACCACATAATTTGATGTTGAGTTGTAGACAAGCACGCAAAGCTGTAAATCAAGCAAAGGAATTAGCACTCATCTTCATCAGACCAATTCAAGAAGAAAAGCAAGCACCTAAGCACACTAATAACAGGAGTTCTTCAGTTCATTCAATACTTCAATCATTTTTTGATGTTTTTCAAGAACCCACAAGTCTTCCTCCTGAAAGACAGATTAATCATAGTATTGAGATTGTTCCTGCATCATCTCTTCCTAATTCTTCAATGTATAGACAATCAATAGTGCAAATGGAAGAAATTAAAAAGCAAATTCAAGCATTGTTGACTAAAGGGTTCATCAAACCCAGTACTTCCCCTTGTGCTTCTCCTATCTTGCTTGTGTTGAAGAAGGATGGCACATGGAGACTATGCATTGATTTCAGGGCACTCAATAAGATTACAATCAAGAATCGTTATCCACTTCCTCGCATTGATGATCTTTTGGACCAATTGCAAGGTGCAAAATTCTTCTCCAAAATTGATCTCAAAAGTGGGTATCATCGGGTGAGAATTCAAGCGAGAAGACACTTGGAAAACAACATTTAAGACCAAAATGGGGCTCTTTGAGTGGCTTGTCATGCCCTTTGGCCTTACAAATGCTCCGACTACATTCATGCGGCTGATGAATGAAGTATTCGAGAGATTGTTTGGATCAATTTGTAATCATCTATTTGGATGACATTCTTATATATTCTTCTACTTGGGAGAATCATTTGGAACACTTGAAAACGGTTCTTCAAACTCTTCGAAAGAACCAATTGTATGCAAATTTTCCTAAGTGTTCCTTTGGGCAAACATTCATTGCCTATCTTGGATTTGTAATTAGTGAAAAAGGTGTGCAAGTAGATCCTTCCAAAGTTGAAGTTATCCTCTCTTGGCCAACTCCTACTTCAATCACGGAGTTAAGGAGTTTTCTTGGACTTGCTAATTTCTATCGCAAGTTCATTGGAGGATATTCTTCTATTGCTGCGCCTTTACACTATTTGACAAAGATCAAAGTTCAGTTTCGAGTGGACAAAGGATCAACAAAAAGCCTTTGACACATTGAAACAGAAATTGAGTACTTGCACCGAGTTCTTGTTCTTCCCGATTTGTCTCAACCATTTGAGATAGAAATCGATGCTTCGCAAGTTGCACTTGGAGCTGTGCTCATGCGGAATGGCCATCCGAGTGGCCTATCATTCGAGAAACATTTTCGAGAGGCCAAGAAGAACTATTCTACATATGATAAGGAGTTCTATGCTTTGGTTCAAGCAATCAAGTATTGGAGGCATTATCTCTTGGGAAAAGAAACAATTGTTCATACGAGATCACATGCCCCTTAAGTTTCTTCAATCTCAAACAAAAATTGAGGAAGCTAGGCACATGAAATGGGCATCGTACTTGCAACAATTCCATTTGGTAATCAAGTACAAGAAAGGACGAAACAATGCGGTGGCTGATTGTTTGAGTCGTCCTCCTTCTACTCTTGTTTTGACAATTGTCACTACTTCTCATCTTGGCTTCCAAACTTGGCCTACAGAGTATCCTATGGATCCAGATTTTGGCAAAGTTTTCCACCAACTTTCCAATCCTTCTTCTTCAAATTTGAGAGCTCTTCAAGACTTTCATATTCAGGATGGACTGTTGTACAAATTGGACAAACTTTGTGTTCCTCATGGGAACAGGGAGTCTCTTCTGAAGGAGGCTCATTCCACACTCTATGGGGGACATTTTGGTAGGCAGAAAACTCTTCATCATCTGCAGAGGTTTTTCTTTTGGCCACACATGCAAAGAGATGTTCTTCGCTTCTTGCGACAATGTGCAGTATGTAATCGCTCCAAATCAGCCAATAGGACATTGGGAATGAGCATGCCTTTGCCCATTCCTTCTCGTCCGTGGGAAAGCATTTCCATGGATCTCTTGAGCGGTTTTCCAATGACAGTCCGCAAGCATGATTGTGTCTTTGTTGTGGTGGACAGATTCAGCAAAATGGCCAAATTCATTCCTTGTCGCAAGACAAGTACTGCATAGGATCTTGCCCAACTCTTCTTTGAGGTGGTATGGCGTTCTTTTGGTCTTCCTACCAGCATTGTCTCTGATCGTGACTCACGCTTTGTGGGTCACTTTTGGCGATCACTTTGGAAGATTTTGGGAGTATCTCTTAACTTCTCTATTGCTTATCATCCACAATCCGATGGGCAGACAGAGGTAGTTAATCGTACTCTCGTGCAGAGTTTGAGGATTTACCATCATTCCACTCCAGCCAAGTGGGACTTAAGCCTCACTCACATTGAGCACGCCTACAACAGGGCCGTCCACAGTTCTACAGGGCACTCTCCATTTGAAGTGTGTTTTGGTTTTCAACCACTTGCTCCTTATGAGTTACCTTTGTCTTTGCCTTCTTCAGCCACAATGCACATTCAGAAGGAACAAGACAAGGCCAACTCTTTTGTGCAGCATTTGCAGAGTCTTCAAGCCAAAGTGGTTCAAATTCTTCAGAAGACTCAGCAAAAGCAGAAACAACAGATGGACAAGCACCGCACACCTCATTCCTTTCGGGTTGGTGACAAAGTATGGTTTCATCTTGACAAACGACGATTTGCAGATAAGGCACATAGCAAAATCAAGCCTCTTCGTTATGGGCCTTATACTATTCTTCAACAAATTTCAGAGAATGCCTTTCGCTTGGACCTTCCAGCACATCTTGGCATTCACGATGTTGTCAATGTTGATCTTCTCAAACCATACTATGATTCCACATTGGAGACAGTTCCAGCCATCATTCATCCAGTTGATGTGGTTCCTGATGCTCAGCTTCCGCTTGACGCCGATACAGTCTTTGATACGAAGACCCGACAAACATGCCAAGGTGTTTCTACTTCATATCTTGTGGCCCGTCGAGGCCAATTTCCACATCAGGCTCATTGGATTTCTGCTCACATTCTGTCCCGGGATTTTCCCTCTTTGTTAAAAGCATTGGAGTCCAATGCTTCTTTTGTTGGGACGAATGATGAGGAATAATGTTCTAGACCTAGGAAATAATAATTAGGCTTTAGTTGAATAATCAACGTGAGTTGTTTTGATAACCTCCGTTGAATAGTCTAGTCTAGGTGTTTTGTTTTTCGTCATTTTTGGGCTTTCATTTTAGCCCTTGCGTATTTTGTGTACGTAATCCTTGGAGTAGTTGCAGATTTCCAGGATTACATTTGTTTGTTTTAGGCTTATTTAAGCCCTTTAATTTTATTAATAAAGTCAGCTTCAATTTCCATATCACCCTTTCTCTAGTAGCAAGGAACCCTTCATCCGATGGTTTCCATATTTGGAAGCCTATCAACCACCCTAGATTATTTCATAGCTTACAAGCTATAAGGGAACGAGATATTTACATATTTTATATTATCCCTTTTTATATTTTAGAAGGATGGTATTCTTTTAACATATCTCCTTTATTTTAAATATATATCCTTTATTGATAATTATCACCATTAAGATACCTCTTTTATTTATACAATTTCATAATTGTTTTTCATTAAAATAAAAGACATCTTATTTCTTAAATGGATATATGTTTTTTTTTGTTTTTTTAATTAATTAAAGTCTTTCAATGACTTCTCTATTAGCATTAAAATGAATACCTTTAATTAACTAAAAAAAACTCTCATCTATTAAATAAAATGAGGTTTACTAATGAGCTTAATTAAATCAATTATTTAATCAAACTTCATTGATCCTTTTGAATGAATCTTTATTTAACATTCAAATTTAATATGCTTTTCTCTATGAAAATGATGCTCTATATTTTCTTTAACAAAATAATTAGTTTTATGCATCCACATATATTTGGCAGTTGTTTTTCTATAGCAGTTCCAACATTATGCTACTCCAACCACTATGCAACAAAGAGCAAACAAATTTATAAAGCAACAAAGAGGGAATATTTCCATCGACCCTGTCACCTATCTCAGCCAGATATTTTATGATAGCTACTAGGCTATCAACTAAGGCTCAAGGCAATCAGCCATCGATGATTATCCCTTCCGATAATGCATACCTATATGAAGGTATCTATCCATGTTACCTTTGAGTACCTTAATCATCATTTCCCTTGATCTTAGGCACCCTCGTTTCTGGTGGATGCTTCTGCCTTCTCCACCCATGAGTATACCAGATCCTGCACACTTGGAAATATATTAGCAATAACATGCCCTTCACAAATCAACTAAACATCATATAGTTGGTACAATTGTTCAAACTAAGTATCACCACACCATAGGTTAATACATTGTTCCTTTGTGCCATAAAGTCAACTAGGGAGGGTCATGACATCCTCCCCCACTAGAATTAAACATCATCCTCGATGTTTCTAGTTTTTCTTTGTTTTAACAACACTAAAAATAAAATTTATTACATCACAAAGTTTCAAACAGAAAGGGAAAATGTTTTCGCATAACCTCCACTTTCTCCCAAGTGGCATTTTTCTCAGAGAACTGGTCCCACTGGACCTTACACTGTTTGAGAGTCCGATTCCGTAGAGACTTGGAATGAAACTCAAGAATCTTCATCGGTAGTACTTCAATGGCCTCTGGGTTTACCATCTACAAATTAGAAACATCCCACACATATTTAGGGTCAGCAACATACTTTCTAAGCAAGGATATGTGGAAGGTGTCATGGATTTTGGATAGATTAGGTGGTAATGCAAGTCGGTATGCAACCAGGTTGATATTTTTCGTGATCTCAAAGGGTCCCACAAAGCATGGATCCAACTTCATGGATTTGATAGCACTCTTCTTTGGCTTAACCCTTAAGAACACCTTATCTCCAATAGAATACTCTCTGGGAGTCCTTTTTAGATCTGCATAACTCTTCTGCCTATCCGCAACTTCTTTAAGCCTTTGCCTAATTTCCTTTAACTACTCTTCCATTACCCTGACCATTTTTGGACCAATCTCAACTCGATCCTCTAGGTTGTCCCAAGATAATGGTGTTCTACACTTTCACCCATACAAGGCATCGAAAGGTGCCATTCCTAGCGAGGAGTGATGTCCATTATTGTAGGCAAACTCTACCAAAGGTAGACAATATTCCCAATGAGATTTGTGATCCATGCAGTACATGCGAAGCATGTCTTCCAAAACTTGGTTTACCCACTCCATTTGGCCATCCATTTTAGGGTGGTATGCTGAACTCATATTCAATTTCGTGCCAACCACACTATGAAGGGACTTCCAAAATTTAGAAGTGAATTTGGAGTCTCTATATGAGATGATTACCTCAAGAAATCCATGCAATCGGAATACCTCTTTGATGAATCTTCTAGCCACCACCTGAGCATCATCCTTGGTATTTCCTGGTATGAAGTGGGTAACCTTAGTTAATTTTTTGACCACTACAAAGATGGCATCATGTTGGTACCGAGTTTTGGGTAAACCTACTATAAAATCCATAGATATAACCTACCATTTCTGCATAGGTATATCATGCAGATATAGTTTTCTTACAGGATGCTAGTATTCCACCTTGACTTTCTGATATTCGAGGCATCGAGCAACAAAATCCATGATGTCCTTCTTCATACCTACCCAAAAGAAGGTTCTTTTCATATTTTCTCACATTTTGGCTCCTCCTGGATGAGCAGAATAAGGAGATCTATGAGCTTCTTGCATTATCAAGTTCCTCAGATTGCCCATATTTGGTATGACGACTCTTCCCTTATAACACAGAAAGTCATATTTCACACTAAATTCCTTATTTCCTTTAGGATCTCTATCCATATTGACTCGAATTCCTTGGCAATACTCATCCTGAGATTGCTCCTGTCTCACTCGATCCATCAGGTCCATGTGAATTCTAGTTATGGATGCTATATATTTCCTTCTACTTAAAGCATCCACTACCTTATTCTCTTTTCCCTTTATGTACTCAATCTCAAAATCATACTCAATGAGAAATTCCACCCATATTCTCTGTCTTGCATTGAGTATTGGTTGGGTGAATATATACCATAGACTTTGATGATCGGTTTTCAATTCAAAGGGTCTCCCCACTAAGTAGTGGTACCAAAATTTTAAAGCATGCACCACTGCAGCTAGCTCTAAATCATGCGTAGCATAATTAACTTCATGCTTTTTGAGCTTCCTTGAAGTATATGCCACTACTGAATCTTCTTGTGAGAGCACCCCACCCAACCCTTCTATCGATGCATCAGTGCACACTGAAAAGTCTCCCTAGGGATCGAGAACCTTCAATATTGGTGTCGTAGTAAGCTTATGCTTTAGTAGTTCGAAGGCAGCCTCACACTTTTCTGACCATTTGAATTATTTCCCCTTCTTCTGAAGGTTTGTTATGGGTCCAGCAATATTGGAGTAGTCCTTTATATAACGTCTATAATAGCCCGTTAACCCCATAAAACTTCGCACTTCAGTGACATTAGTAGGGGGTGGCCAATTCAGAATAGCCTCTATATTTTTTGGATCCATAGTGATCCCCTTTTCTGATATAATGTGTCCAAGATATCATACCTCTAGGGCATAGAACTCACTCTTCATCAGATTTCCATAAAGTTGATTCTTCCTTAACAATTCCAACACAATCCTAAGATGTTTATCATGCTCCTCTTTATCTCGAGAATATATAAGGATATCATCAAGGAATACTAGGACAAACTGGTCCAAATATCTTTGGAACACACTGTTCATTAGGTTCATGAAAGCAGCTGGGGCATTAGTAAGTCCAAAGGGTAGAACAGTAAACTCATAATGCCCATACCTAGTCTTAAATGTCATCTTGTGAGTGTCTTCCTCACGGATCCTTAATTGGTGATACCCTGACCTTAAATCGATCTTAGTAAACACCTTGGCATATTTTAGTTGATCAAATAAATCTTCAATCCTAGGTAAAGGATATCGATTCTTGATTGTAGCTTTATTTAACATCCTGTAGTCAATACACAATCATAGCGAACCATCCTTTTTCATGAACAAAACTGGTGCACCCCATGGTGACACACTTGGTTTTATCAAACCCTTCTCCAATAATCCTTGCAATTGAACCTTCAGTTCTCACATTTTAGTAGGATTCATCCTATACGGGGATCTATGAATAGGTTCGGCTCCCATCATAAGTTCAATTGTGAAATCAAATTCTCATGCAGGAGGTAGCCCCGATAGGTCTTCTGGAAACACATCCTAAAAATCCTATAGGATCGGGTGTTGTCTTAGTATTTCTCCTTTCTCATGGTCTTCCACTTCATTAAGTTTTACCACATACACTATTCCTCCTTTCTTTAGGGTCTTTTTCACTTGCATAGCGGACAACATCTGCGGTTCAAATGCCCCTTGCTCACTATGAACTCTCATTCTCCTTCCACCTTCTTCTAAATACTCAATCCATCGGTCTTGAAAATTGACCAAGGCTTTATGAGCCTACAGCCAATCCATCCCTAGGATCACATCAAAGGCATGTAAGGGAGCTACATACAAACAACCATCCGTAGTTCCACTTGATAGAGTGATTTTTGCCATAGGATAGCACTGGTTCACCGAGTAGGTCTATCCAGAACCATACTCAACCTTCCACCCTTGAGCCAAATATCTAGGCCTTTTCGACATAGTCCTTGCTAGACTAGACGAAATAAAACTATCAATGGCTCCACTATCTATCAAAATATTTACTGGTTTATTAAAAACCTTACCTTTCACCAGTAATGGGGTGGCTTGTCCCTCTAGCTTCTGCTTCCCGATTGTGGCATAAATATGATGTTCCGGTTCCTTCCCTTTCGCATTAGCGGTGCTAGTCCCTACTCGATATGGACACTGATTGTAGTAATGATATCCCCAAAAATTGTAGCACCCTTCCTTGGGTCCTTGCTATTTTTCAAGTTTCTCATTCCCATTCTTAACTACTGGAATTGGAGCCTGTGACTTCTGTGGTTGAGGTTTCATGTTGTTGGGTTTGTTATCCTTCTTACGAAAGTTCTTCTTGAACTTCTTCTGATCTCCATAATATTTCTTCTTAGGATTTTGGGGGTTCTTAGCCTTTCGCTCTTGATCAGACTCCCATTTTACAAACCCAACACTATTCCTCTTCTTTAACTCCTACCGAGCTTGCTCGAGCAGAGTGTCATATTTATAACATAAGTGTGACTCTGCTTTCTTTGCTAGGTCATATGCCTTTTGCAGTGATTTAGGCTCCTGCATTTCCACATCATGCTTTAACCTAGATTCCAATCCAAGAATGAACTTGTGAACCCACATTTTCTCATTATAAATAGGCACATATTTGAACAACCTTACCAACTTCTTGTAGTACACCTCTACTATGTTGGTTCCTTGTCTAAGACCAACAAATTCTTCAAACTTTAAGGCATAAAAATGCTCCGTTAGGAATCTCTTCTTAAATATATTTATAAATTCTTCCCATGGGGTATCAATGGGTTCAATATTAGTTTCCTCATAGTGGGTTTCCCACCACTCCAGAGCAGCCCCTTCCAGGTTAATTGTAGCCCAAAGTGTTTGGGTTCCTGATGAGTAACCTTTTACCATAAAGTGAACCTCTGCTTCTCTCATCCATGCTTCCACTGCATCACCATCACCCTCTCCATAAAACTTAGAGATACTGATGTTTTTCATGTCCCTAGCTATTTCCTTTTTTGCTAAGGCTCTGGCTTGTACTTGTTCTATAGTTAGTCCACTTTCTAGACCGGTATCTGAACCACAAACTTGCAAATTCTGATTCACAACCATCTCTAACAACTATCTTATCTGATCCTGCATAGCAATGACCGTAGCAATGAGGTCTTCTACCTCCCTATTGGGGTTTTTTGGTTCCCCCTCCTAGTTTTCCTCTTCGACATCACTTTGTCGAGTTTGTCTAGGTATAGGCCTCCCTCTTTTGGTCTTAGGTGGCATCTCAACCTGATTCCATCCAAGAAAGAGGATTAGATTACAGTTTCATCTTAAGTTATAACTCTAATTCAAGCCATATTATAGAGTTCTCTTGCTATATGCATTAACCAATCTAACTAGGGTAATATCCCAGGCTAGGGTGTGTCACTGATACCAAAGCCCATACTAAGGTATCCTAACATCCTCGCTCTCTTGGGGTTAAATCCCATTAGATCCTAGCAAATAGGGTATCCTAGATCATCCCAGCTTTAGCCTTTACTTTAAGCAAGCCTTCAGTGGATTCATATGATTTCCCTTAGCACACATAGAAGCTCTATACCCTCATACCTAGAGCTCTAATACCAAATGTAATGACCCAAAAAAAAATAAAAAAAATACAAAAATAGAAAAAGTTTTTTTTTACTATGGAGAGAGGTACATGAACTCTTCATGAACCCCTAACCAAACCACTATTTTCCTAAAGTCTCGATCTCCTAAGTTTTCCTGAAAGCTACATCTCATGAGGTACCCTAACACAAGTCCGTCTGTGTAGGCGTATCATGTGTTACTGCAAATAAGTCTATCTTTCCCATCATTCTCGATGAGCTAGACTTATCACCCTCCATCCATAGAAGGTATACACGCATCTCCATGCCATACATAAATCATCATGTGTAGGCATGCTACGAGTATTACGAGTTAAGCTATCTATCTCATCTCCACGATGAGCTATCTTAACTCAAATGTAGTCTCTCCACAACCTAGTCCTTTATCTCCCTAAGGGGATCTCAATTCCCTTAGGTCTCCTATGTTCACCCTAAGGGAGTTCTCAATTCCCTTAGGTCACCTCTGAGTTCACCCTAGAACTCTACACTTAGATTTCTAACATCAAGAAATCCAAACAATGATACAACTAGATACCACATTACCAGAAAACAATCACCAAGCATCTAGAACACAAGCAAGATTAACTTTAAAAAGAATCATCTACATAACATAAACAATTACAACCATAAAGTAAAAATACCTTCTTTAATCCAATGAACAGTTATTGCATCAGAATTTGCACATTAATTCCTTCTTACTCTAAGGAATATTACACATCTATATTGGGGATATCTCCCCACAATTCTAATCTATTTGAGCATAGTAAAGCAACATAAAATACAATTACCTATACCTCGCTTCCATTGAACTCCTTGCTTCTCCTTGCTTCCCATTGATTCTTTGAGGGTAGTAGGGGATCAGGGTACTCATGGTTCAGGATAGGCATACCTTTAAATGCATCTACTCATTTACTTTACCAAATTGCAACTATACAAAATCTAAATAAGTTTCCAACCATCTAATGCATAATGGATATCATAAAATATCCTTTACTTTTATCTTCACCTCTCAAATTCCTTTAGAGAGTCATCCAACATGTGCTACTTAGAACAAGGCCTAACTTAATCAGATTCATTCATGCTTTAAAGTGATAAAGTCCCATACCTTTAACCTCTAAAACAATCCTTTTCTTTTCATTCCCTAAATCAAAGCCCCATAACTTCAATCTAAAGAATAAATCCACATATTTTTCCATTCACAAAATCCAATTAAATCATTTATTGTTTAAAGCATTAAAATCACACCCCTTTTAATCTTTAAACAAACAATTCATTCATTCCTTAAATCAAAGCCCCATAACTTCAATCTAAGGAACAAATCCACATCCCTTTTAATTTTAAAAGCCCTAAGATAATCATCAAAAATCAAAGGTTTCCTTTTAAATTAAAACCCTAAGATAATCATTAAAATCAAAGGTTTTCCTATTTAATCAAATGCTCTTTAATAATCATTAAAATCAAAGGTTTCCTATTTAATCAAATGCCCTTTAATAATCATTAAAATCAAAGGTTTTATATTTAATCAAATTCCCTTTAATAATCATTAAAATCAAAGGTTTCCTATTTAATTAAATGCCCTTTAATAATCATTAAAATCAAAGGTTTCCTATTTAATTAAATGCCCTTCTTCCAAAGCATGGTGGTTTCCACAAACGATGCTCCCAAACACAACGTCCCTTCTTCCCTGTACGCGGAGGTCTAACTCACAACTTTGAAACACTTAACATAGTCTCTAAGCATACCCAGGTGGTTCCCTAAAAGCACAACACTTGAGCTTACATAGGCGTCTCTTAAAACACATAGCATTTAACTTGGATAAACGCTCTCACACACACACACAATGCTTAGCTTGGACAGACACTCTCCCAAACACACACTGCGTCTAGCTTGGACAGACACTCTCCCAAAAACATACTCGACACTTAGCTTGGACATACAATCTCCCAAACACATATCCATAATGTTTAGCTTGGATAAATGCTCTCCCAAACACACACACAACATTAGCTTGGATAGATGCTCTCTAAAAATGTAAACACCACCCAACTTAGGACAAAAACTCTCCCAAACACACACAACATTGTGGATAGACGCTCTCCCAAACACACATATATAGTGCTTAGCTTGGACAGACACTCTCCCAAACACACACCCATTATGATTTTAAACACACAATGTTAGCTTGGACATACACTCTAAAAACATAAACACCACCTAACTTAGGACAAACACTCTCCCAAAAACACTCTCGGTGCTTAGCTTTCAACCAAAAAATTTATGGTTTCTAAAAAACATCAATAGGAAATGTAAAGCTTTCAACCAAGCAATTTATGGTTTCTAAAACACCAATTTTCACCATACAAAGCATGCACTAAAAAAAAATTGGTTAAAGTCTAATACTCCAAGCTCAATGCTACTATGAAATAGGGGATGGGCCCACAAACCCCCCCCCCCCCCCCCCCCCAAACCACACAACCCAACCCCCCCCCCCCCCCCCCCACAGCCCCAAACCCCCAAAACCCCAAAAAAACAAAGAGGGCGGGCGGGGCGGGACAAAACCCCCCCCCCCCCCCAAACACACCAAAAACACAAAAAAAAATACACACCCCCCAACACAAAAAAAGATAGAAAACACCCACCCCCCCAACAACAAAAAAAAAAAAAGAAGGGAGAATAAAAAAAAAAAACGCGGGGGGGGCGGGGGGGGGGGGGGCCCCGCCGACGCAAAAATAGATAAAGGGCTCGCGGGGACGCGAGTCCTTATTTTTCCCCCCCCCCCCCCCCCCCCCCCCCTCCCACACCCCCGCCCCCGCGGGCGGGGGGGTGGGGGCGGGGGAGGAGGCCCCAAAATATAAGAAAAAAAAAAAAAATCCCCCACACGTGGGGGGGGCCCCCGCAGCAGACCCCGGGGGTGGATAGTGGAGTAGAAGTCACTTCTCCTTCGCTCACAACGCGTTCCTCACCTTTCCTGTCCCTGGTCTACATTCTCTCCCTTCGCTCCTTCGTCCTCCTCCATCCTCTCTTTGTTCTTTTCTCTTTTTTTCTCCTTCTCACCATACGAGCTTCTTCTCCTCCAGGTGGCCCATATCGAACCTCGAGCCCTCTCCTCGAGCCTCCTCCCCTTCCATTCTCCATCCCTTTCTCTAGCGGCAAGGAACCCTTCATCCGATGGTTTCCATATTTGGAAGCCTATCAGCCACCCTAGATTATTTCATAGCTTACGAGCTATAAGGGAACAAGATATTTACATATTTTATATTATCCCTTTTTATATTTTAGAAGGATGGTATTCTTTTAACATATCTCCTTTATTTTAAATATATATCCTTTATTGATAATTATCACCATTAAGATACCTCTTTTATTTATACAATTTCATAATTTTTTCATTAAAATAAAAGACATCTTATTTCTTAAATGGATATATGTTTTTTTTTTTAATTAATTAAAGTCTTTCAATGACTTCTCTATTAGCATTAAAATGAATACCTTTAATTAACTAAAAAAAAACTCTCATCTATTAAATAAAATGAGGTTTACTAATGAGCTTAATTAAATAAATTATTTAATCAAACTTCATTGATCCTTTTGAATGAATCTTTATTTAACATTCAAATTTAATATGCTTTTCTCTATGAAAATGATGCTCTATATTTTCTTTAACAAAACAATTAGTTTTATGCATCCACATATATTTGGTAGTTGTTTTTCTATAGTAGTTCCAACATTATGCTACTCCAACCACTATGCAACAAAGAGCAAATAAATTTATAAAGTAACAAAGAGGGAATATTTCCATCGACCCTGTCACCTATCTCAGCCAAATATTTTATGATAGCTACTAGGCTATCAACTAAGGCTCAAGGCAATCAGCCATCGATGATTATCCCTTTTGATAATGCATACCTATATGAAGGTATCTATCCATGTTACCTCCGAGTACCTTAATCATAATTTCCCTTGATCTTAGGCACCCTCATTTCTGGTGGATGCTTCTACCTTCTCCACCCATGAGTATACCGGATCCTACACACTTGGCAATATATTAGCAATAACATACCCTTCACAAATCAACTAAACATCATATAGTTGGTACAATTGTTCAAACTAAGTATCACCACACCATAGGTTAATACATTGTTCCTTTGTGCCATAAAGTCAACTAGGGAGGGTCATGATAGTGAGGTGGTATGTAAGTATGGACATATGTAAAAGTTTGTCATTGAGTTTGTGTAATCATCAAAGTATTTGTCCTTATGTGAATATGTAGAGTCAATAATAGATTTATTATTATGTGGTATTTATCCCATGAGAAATATGAAGTGTTAGATCTCCCGTGTGTGTGAGGATATGAAAATTTTGTGTAAGTAGAAATATCAAGAGTCTTGTGAATGTAAAGAGTCTCATATCCAATGTGTATATATTGAAGACAAAGCATTATAATATGAAATCGATTGAAGAAGCTTTGCAATATAGTGTATTTGCATTGATTAAGTACATACATTTCTCAATAATATTTATAGTGAGTTATTATTTATTGTTATTATTATGGATTGAATAAAATGTGTGAATATTTTATATTGAAATATTATGGGATATTGTAAGGGAAGTATTAAGTTGCTAATAAAAACTGGGCTCCAAATGCTTTTGTATGCAAAATTTATGGCTTCAAAATATTTGATATATTAGTAGTCAAATACAAAAAAATACCAAACATTAGAAAATATTTATTGAATTAATAACTTCCACTTGGTGCCACTAGATTGGATGCTATGTTATCAACCGATGAATCTAAGCTTAAAAAGTGATGTAGTTTGATTGGATGAAATTATTTATATCATATATAATATAAAGTAAATTTTAAAGGGGCTAAAGATGAGGGATCTTGAACCTTGGACCTTGGCCAATATAACAAGTAATTTTACCAGTGTGTTGTAGTTGCATCTTGAGATATGTGTCATATTTGTTCTAATAAAATCCAAGTTCTTTTATATTTTACCAAAAAAAGGGAATTTCAAGTATTGAACCCCTCACCAAATTAACAAAAAGGACCACCCTAACCATTAAACCATACCACTTGACATGGAGACTAAGGAAAAAAATAAATTGATCAATTATTGGAGTCAATTGTAAATAGAAAAATTTAGTTTGTGAGTATGTAGCAACATTCATTCCCTTTTATAAAAACCTTCTGAGGGATTTGATCCTATACCTTGCTCTGACTAAACATGATGACTAGTTGTTGCACCACATGGATGAACTAAAGATAATAAAGATATATGGATATGAAAAAATAATGTAGATCTTCTGATATTGTTATAAAAGTGATTTCCAATAATCAAAGCAATAACATTTGGCTATCAAAGCAACAATTAAATAACTATATCATAGCTCTACTTTGTTCTTTCAATACAAGATACTCTATTTTTTGGGTCAAGGACTATGTGTACATCAAATACCTCATCTTTTATGTGACAAATACTCTTAGAATTTTGCATTAAAAGGAGCCCTTATCATGAATGGAAATTATATCCATATACTACCAAAGCACCTTACCACTACACTGCTCTCTAAAGTAGTGGGGAATGTTGGTTCAAGCATTAGAAGATCTGGATAAAGTAAAAGTTATCCATAGGAGTTTTTCAAACCCATGACCCAAGAAAGTAGAGAAAGGCGTAAGCCATTGTGCCCTTGATCCATATGTAGAAAAGAAGGAGGCCAATATATTGGGATGCCAAAAGAGGATATAAAGGAGATATGCATATGGATGTGCACATGTATGATGATAAGCCAAAAGGATTATTTTATGCAGACACAAATGCATAGAAAAATATAGGAAAAGGGCTCGATGATCTTATTTTAAATTTGAAAATAAAAATAGAATATCGTTACCTTTAGAGAAAGGCTTCCTTTTCTAATGTGAAGCAATTTCATCCTTCACTTTGATATCATCTTCAAATTTATAATATTTTAAAAAAAATGTATCAAAATATGCATTCACCACCATCAACTCCAAAAAGTATTAAATAGCACTTTGAAGATAGTTATAATAAATGAAAGGAGAGAGAGCAAGAGAGAGAAAAATAAGTGGAATGTGGGTGTCAATAGGCACCCCAATATATTATATGTTATTTACACTTATAATTCAAATGGATTCTCATTGAGGGCTATCTATAGTGATACTAAATTTCCATTGAAATGTTCACCTTATTATGATATAACCTTAAAATAATATAAAAATCAAATACCCTTTAAGCAAGTTTATCCATAAATATGGATTAACCAATACCATTAATGATGAAATATGAAAGGGTACCTATTGGAACAAAATCTGCCTTCGGTTAATAGTGTTGCGCCTTAGACTTTGCCAACATTGAATAGACAGATCTTGCTTGAGATCATCTGTCTAGTCTCCAGAGAAGGCTGGTTCCTTTGAGTTTTTTAGAGAAAATGGGAACAAGAGATAAGGGAAATATAGCCTAAGCTAGAAATTTTCTCATGGTACAGATTGGACAACAACAAACATTGATGATGCAGATTACTACTTTCAGAGTTTTCTTTATATCTTCTTTATAGAAAACATGAATTCCTGAGTGTGACTTTTAGATGTTCGTCTAAAAGCATGTAAATATATTTTAATGTTCAACTCTAGAAACAAGATTTATACGTGCACAGTCCAGATTTCAGAATAGATACATTATAAAACTTAGAATGAATAAAAGTTAAAACACCAGATACATACACTTGCACACAGAAGTTTCGGAAGCCAGAAGAAGAAATCTTTTATTGCTTGTAATCCAATACATGTACATCAAGCTTGTAAACGTCCAAGAGCCGACCCTTTTTTGGAGTCACTCACCCCTATATATACCCTAAAAGAGTATCTTTTTCTAAGTACATCTTACTATTTTACAAGCAATCATCTGCAGTTTCTAATAATACACAACAAGTCTTCTATGAATTAGATATCTTCTCTGCAGATTAGATTCTAGATGAGCCTGTCACATTTTCAATCATCTGGCAAGCCTGCTCTATCCTAGATTTCTGATAATCATGTCAAAAATCACTTCTTGGTGTCAGTGCATGCCTTTGATTGCCAAAAATACATTTTATTCCTTTACAGCTGGCGTGTCACGAAATCGCGACATTCTTTCCTTGCTTTGCTCTTTTGCCGCCTCCAGTCGTGAAAATGAGACATGTCATGAAATCATGACATTCTTTCCTTGCTTTGCTCTTCTACCACTTCTAGCCATGAAAATGAGACATGTCATGAAATCGTGACATTCTTTCCTTGCTTTGCTTTTCTGCCACTTCCACAAAAATGAGACATGTCATGAAATCATGACATTCGTCTCTTGCTTTGCTCTTCTCGCTTCCAGAAAATGAGACATGTCACGAAATCGTGACATTCGTCTCTTGCTTTGCTCTTCTGCCTCCCCATGAAAATGAGACATGTCATGAAATCGTGACATTGTCTCTTCTTGCTCTTCTCGCTTTCAAAATGAGACATGTCACGATAATCGTGACATTTTCCTCTTTGTCTCTTTTTTGCTCTTAGAAAAATGCAACATGTCGTGATATCGTGACACTTTTCCTCCTTGCTCCTTTTGTTGCTCTCAGCCAGAAAATGCAACATGTCGCGATATCGTGACACTTTTCCTCCTTGCTCCCTTTTGTTGCTCTTAGCCACGAAAATGCAACATGTCGTGATATCATGACACTTTTCCTCCTTGCTCCCTTCTCTTGCTCTTGGGCCGAAAATGCAACATGTCGCGATATCGTGACACTTTTCCTCCTTGCTCTTTCTCTTTGCTTTGGCTAAAATGCAACATGTCGCGATATGCGACACTTTTCCTCCTTGCTCTTTCTCTTGCTTTGACCTGAAAATGCAACATGTCACGATATCGTGACACTTTTCCTCCTTGCTCTTTCTCTTCTTTGGACCAAATGCAACATGTCGCGATATCGCGACACTTTTCCTCCTTGCTCTTTCTCTTGCTCTTAGCTACGAAAATGCAACATGTCGCGATATCGTGACACTTTTCCTCCTTGCTCTTTCTCTTTGCTTTGGACCGTGAAAATGCAACATGTCGCGATATCGCGACACTTTTTCCTCCTTGCTCTTTCTCTTTGCTTTGGACCGCGAAAATGCAACATGTCGCGATATCGCGACACTTTTTCCTCCTTGCGGTGTTTTGCTTTTTCTTTGATCTTTAGCATATGGGCCACTTCGGTCTTCTTGGAAAATATGCAAAAAGGTGCATCAGCTATTTTTCTGTAGTTAGTCACTTTTTGACTAACATTCTTGGCGCCTTTCGGGGGATTTTTTGCTTGCAAAAATTTTGAACCAGGCCTTCATCCATTGGGAAACGGAGTCAACAACGCAGTTGTAAAAATAATATTTTAGAGAAAGACAAAGAACACAGGAAAATGCACTTAGATTAAAAGTGAACATTACCTCGTCAAAACTCCCTTTATACCTTAGTATCTCTATTCAAAAAAAATGTCGACTTCTGATTGGCTGTGATTGAAATTTTTTGTTAAGGCCAAAAAATGGTAATATTTACAAATATTGTCTGAATATACTTATATTATACTGTACATATAATTCCTTTTCTACTTTCTCAATAGAAATATAACTTTAGGTGAAATGCATTCACCGTGATGGGAAGAACCAATCCATCTTGATCTTTCAACTCGAAAGCATTGAACTGTTTCTCTGAAACAATTTCAAATGGTCCCTCCCATAAAGCATCGAATTTATCATGGTTACCTGGCTTAGCTTTCTTTACATTCCATTTCAAAACCAAGTCTCCCACTCTAAATTTTTTGGCAGTTGTCTTTTTGTTGAACCATCCTTCAATATCTGCCATATGCTTCTGATTGTGATTGTATGATTGCTCTCTTTGTTCTTCTAACTGTAAGAGCTGCATTACTCCTGCAACTGTGTGTAGAATTTGGTCAATCTGAGGTAGCGGGTAATGATCTTTGAGTGATGCTCTGTTCAGATTTCTGAAATCTACACACAATCTGATATCTCCATTTTTCTTCCTGACTGGTACCAAGTTTGCCACCCAGGTGGAGTGTTTAACAGGGTATACTATTTTAGCTTGAAGGAGTTTTAGCGAGTTCTTGTTTCATCAAAGATTCTATCTTCGGATTCATCTGGTCTTTGCTTTTGCCTAAAAGGCTTAGCTCCTTCTTCTGATTCTATGGTATGTTGAATAACATCTTTATTGTACACTTTTAGATCACTATACACCCAAGCTATGATGTCAGGGAATTTTTTACACAATTCTCTGATCTGGTTCACTTCCTCTTCTGTACAACTGATTCCAACCTTAATCATTTTTCCTGGCTCCAACTCTACATCTTTGTATCTTCGTTTATCGACCTTGATTTTTTGGCCAACTGCTCTATCATTGTTATCAAACAGGCTTTCAAGGGTGATGAGACCCTTAGGAATATGATTGTTTTTTAACTGAATAATATCCTCTTCCTCTTCATCCTGCAGATCCCGGTTGGTTGAGCAATTCATTTCATGGATTAAGAAATCCAGTATCTGTTCATCATTTTCAAAAACTTGCCAGAAAATATTTTTATCGAGCACTGAAGGCACTGTATATAAGTCTAACAGTTTTAGACTTCGAATAACATTACTTACAGGACAAAAATTAGCTCCCACTTGAAGCTAACAAATCTGCGTGGGTATTCTGTTCTCTAGGGATAAACTTTATATTTAGGGCCTCAAAGGCCTCTAAGAGATCCCACACTTTGTTCTTGTAAGCCTTCAAATAATGTTGTTTACTTATACATTTTTTGGTGACTTGATTCACAATAAGTTCTGAATCTCCATAGATGAGTAACTGTTTGATTCCCAATTTCTCAGCCTTTCTTAACCCTAAGCACAGGGCCTCATATTCTGCTACGTTATTGGAGCAACTCCAAGTCAACTTGTAAGAGAAAACCTTTTCCTCTCCGGTGGGAGAAATCAAAACTATTCCGGCACCAGCTCCATTCTTGCACCTAGCCCCATCAAAGAAAAGCTTCCACAATTGATTCACAGAACCATCCTTTTCTAGGGAGGGTATCAATTTTCTTTTTGGTTTCTCAATAGAATAGTTTCCTATTTCTGTTTCTATCATGGCATTAAAATTCTGTAGAGAAAACTCGTCCTCAGCTTGGAGCTCTTCTAATGTTTCTTCCATTAGATCTTCTTCTATTGTTTCTTCAGTCATCATATTTACACGGTCAGTTTCACCAATATTTTCTACATGAAACGTAGATGGTTTCTCATTAAAAATCTTGACCCTTCTACCTTTGAAAGGTATCTCCAAATGAGAATAATCTAAGGATAAGTATCCTCCTATATTTGTTGTGAACTCTCCGGATAGACACATACCAAAATAGGGCTCCAAGTCTACGACTACTACCTCTTGTATGACTGTCATCTGAGGCATTTTATGCAGCCGTATGGGAATATCCTTTATCACTCCTACAGTTTTTACTGGAGTACCATCTAACTGTAGGACGCCTGCGTTGCTCCTAGTGTACTCCATTCCCATAATATCACATATTGCTTTGGGTATCACAGTGGTAGCAGTGCCTGAATCTATCATGCAGTTGTGGACAACCCATCCTTCCATTTGAAGGGACAAATAAAAGGGTGGTGGCCTGTTCTTACCAGTGGCAGACGTCAAGTTCGTTAGAACCATTTTTGAAGATGATGGAGTCCCACCTCCATTTTTCATTGTTCTTAGGGATTCCTGTAGGAGATCAATTTGACCCGGGATTTGAAGAGCATCATACATACTTGCCTTAGAAGGAGTCTTTTTCATTTCCTCTACTATACTGAATGTAGGTGAATCAACTATTCTTTCTCTTTCTTTGGCAAAAGTTTCATATTTATTTTTGTATCCCTGGGTAGCTTCAGTTCTTTGCCTTTTTGTCGGCGAGGGGAATATCAACCTTTCCCTAGCTTTGTTCTTGGGTTTCATTTTCCCCCGAGGAATAAATTCTTTGTGTGTTTCTTGCCCTTGAATTTTGGCTGGAAACTGATATTTTCTTTCCTGAGGGAGACTTCCCTTAGGAGTTTCTTTGGGAACTTCCTTGGGAGCAGGGGAAACATTCAATGGTTGAAGCTCTTTAGGGTCTACTTGCAGTGGTTTCTTACCTGATCTTGTCAAAACTAAAACCTGTTCTACTGTAGGCATCATGAAGTTGTGGTCCTTCTCTCTAATTATATTTACATGGCCTTTCATTTTTTCTTTACTCTTTTCAACTGCTATACTTTGTACATAATGTTGGTGTATCATACACGAACTTTCCCCATGTGGATCGTTACATGTAGTACACCAAAAGTTAGAATCAGTGGGAGGCTCTTCGGCCTCCACTGTCTCATTTGTATATACCGTGCTCGGTCTCTCTTGTCCCCTATTGCTTGATTGAAGCACCTTCCTTTTGTATCTATGGAAATCTTCTTGCTTGGATATTCCTTTCAGCCTCTCTCTTTTTCATGGATGCCATTTCATTTGACAATGTCTTCATTGTATCAATTATGGTCGTGTATTGATCATTGGGGGAGCTGATGCAAGGGGTGTAGTTGGTAATGCAAGGAATGTAGGAGGTGCGGCTATAGATGGGAGAGCCTATGTTGATGGGAGTACAGGCAGTTTAGAAATTGATGCTTGGGAAAGCTCTGGTACAATTGGCAATAGACTCTTTGATGGATATCTTTTTGTAGCGATGAGATCAGCTTCGCCCTTTGTTGCCTCTAGATAGATCCCAAGAAAAGTGGTTACACGGGATTGCCTTATTATCATACTGAGATCTGAATCAAAAGCCCTTAAGTAATAGCATATAGCTTGTTCTTCCATGGGTTTTAGGCCCTGCGGTACTCTACCACGAGTTCTGGTAAATCTGATGTTGAAATCTTGGATTTCTTCTTGTGGATGCCTCTCAATGACAGTGAATTGATTCAACAATGTGAAAGGATCTACATGTATATTAAATTCATCGACCAGACGGCCGGCAAGTACTACCCAAGAAGTAATGGATCCAACGGGAAGCGCTCTGTACCAATAGAGCATCTTTCCTTTCAAAGATATAACCAACAATCTGACCATTACATCTTCCTGAGTGATGTTGTAAATAGATGCTAGCGATGATACATCTAAACAGTGCTCATCTGCTATTTTGCCTATTTCGTCAAAGGTCGGTAATGCTTTTAGTGCAGCTTGTGGAATTTGGTGGTGTGCTCCCAAGTTCAAAGGGCCAGTTTGATTCCACACAAGATGGGCTGGGGTAGGGGTGGCTGCCATGATTGCTAAAGGAGTTACAACCACTATGGGATTGCTTGCAGATGCTCCTACAATGGGTGTTAAAGAGGTGCTAATGGTGTCGGGAGGATTTGATCGTGCGGCTAGCACAGGGTGTGCTTTTAGGCTTTCGAGATGTAGTTCAAAGAACTCGATAGGTTCTTCAGAGTTTCTAGCTCGGGATCTGGTTATCATATGGCTATATAACCAGAAGGTTTCTAGACAAGGTCTTTCTTTTATGGTCTAAATTGCAACGGAGTCGCCAGGTGGTTTTTCTTGAGATTTTCAAACAAAAAGGCTCTTAAGGTAAAACACCAAAACTTATACAATACTGTGGGATTGTTGGTCCCATCGGGCATGCCAAAAATTGTTGGAACAAAATCTGCCTTCGGTTAATAGTGTTGCGCCTTAGACTTTGCCAACATTGAATAGACAGATCTTGCTTGAGATCATCTGTCTAGTCTCCAGAGAAGGCTGGTTCCTTTGAGTTTTTTAGAGAAAATGGGGTACAAGAGATAAGGGAAATATAGCCTAAGCTAGAACTTTTCTCATGGTACAGATTGGACAACAACAAACATTGATGATGCAGATTACTACTTTCAGAGTTTTCTTTATATCTTCTTTATAGAAAACATGAATTCTTGAGTGTGACTTTTAGATGTTCGTCTAAAAGCATGTAAATATCTTTTAATGTTCAACTCTAGAAACAAGATTTATACGTGCAGAGTCCAGATTTCAGAATAGATACATTATAAAACTTAGAATGAATAAAAGTTAAAACACCAGATACATACACTTGCACACAGAAGTTTCGAAAGCCAGAAGAAGAAATATTTTATTGCTTGTAATCCAGTACATGTACATCAAGCTTGTAAACGTCCAAGAGCCGACCCTTTTTCTGGAGTCGCTCACCCCTATATATACCCTAAAAGAGTATCTTTTTCTAAGTACATCTTACTATTTTACAAGCAATCATCTACAGTTTCTAATAATACACAAGTCTTCTATGAATTAGATATCTTCTCTGTAGATTAGATTCTAGATGAGCCTGTCACATTTTCAATCATCTGGCAAGCCTGCTCTATCCTAGATTTCTGATAATCATGTCAAAAATCACTTCTTGGTGTCAGTGCATGCCTTTGATTGCCAAAAATACATTTTATTCCTTTACAGCTAGCGTGTCACGAAATCGTGACATTCTTTCCTTGCTTTGCTCTTTTGCCGCCTCTAGCCATAAAAATGAGACATGTCATGAAATCGTGACATTCTTTCCTTGCTTTTCTCTTCTATCGCTTCCAACCATAAAAATGAGACATGTCATGAAATCATGACATTCTTTCCTTGCTTTGCTTTTCTGTCGCTTCCCGTGAAAATGAGACATGTCATGAAATCATGACATTTGTCTCTTGCTTTGCTCTTTTGCTGCCTCCCATCATGAAAATGAGACATGTCATGAAATCGTGACATTCTTCTCTTACTTTGCTCTTTTGTTGCCTCCCACTGTGAAAATGAGACATGTCGCGAAATCATGATGTTTGTCTCTTGCTTTGCTCTTCTACCCGTGAAAATGCAACATGTCACGATATCACGACACTTTTTCTCTTCTTGCTCTTTTGTTGCTCTTAGCCGCAAAAATGCAACATGTCGCGATATCGCGACACTTTTGCCTCCTTGCTCCCTTTTGTTGCTCTTAGCCATGAAAATGCAACATGTCACGATATCGTGACACTTTTGCCTCCTTGCTCCCTTTTGTTGCTCTTAGCCATGAAAATGCAACATGTCACGATATCGCGACACTTTTGCCTCCTTGCTCCCTTTCTCTTGCTCTTGGCCGCGAAAATGCAACATGTCGCGATATCGCGACACTTTTTCCTCCTTGCTCCTTTCTGTTGCTCTTGGCCACGAAAATGCAACATGTCACGATATCGCGACACTTTTCCTCCTTGCTCCCTTTCTCTTCGCTCTTGGCCGTGAAAATGCAACATGTCGCGATATCGTGACACTTTTTCCTCCTTGCTCTTTCTCTTCGCTTTGGACCGTGAAAATGCAACATGTCGCGATATCGCGACACTTTTCCTCCTTGCTCTTTCTCTTTGCTCTTGGACCACGAAAATGCAACATGTCGCGATATCGCGACACTTTTTCCTCCTTGCTCTTTCTCTTTGCTTTGGACCGTGAAAATGCAACATGTCACGATATCGCGACACTTTTTCCTCCTTGCTCTTTCTCTTTGCTTTGGACCGCGAAAATGCAACATGTCGCGATATCGCGACACTTTTTCCTCCTTGCGGTGTTTTGCTTTTTCTTTGATCTTTAGCATATGGGCCACTTCGGTCTTCTTGGAAAATATGCAAAAAGGTGCATCAACTATTTTTCTGTAGTTAGTCACTTTTTGACTAACAATACCTTAGGATTACATATATGAACAAGTCCATAGGCATACAAAAATAGATAATTTCCATAGGCTTACATAACCACATGCTTGTAGGCTACATTAGTAGTTCTCAACACATGTTCTCACTTTTGGCCTTGGCCTAAACAAGATTAGATTACATATATTTCAACAAAAAAACATAATTAAAGTAGAAATTGAAAAAGATAAAATCAATCCAAAATAAGGCATTGCAATGCCCAATTGGATGAGTGATTAATAGAGCAACTAGAAATTAGTTTAAATGGGAATAGATGTGGAAAATCCCTTGTTTATATTTGAACAAATATTGTGTTAAACTCATGGAATAACTAAGGATATTGAAGAGGAAGGTGAGATAAATGGTAGAAATAGGTAATAGCCTTGAAGTTTATATAGCAACAATAATGGATAACATAAACTTAGTTGCTTCTAGATTTAGAAATTTGTATCAATAATTAGTTGAACAATTTAGGTCATTCTCAAAATACATATGGCTTACCAATTTAGAAAAAATATTAGAGAATATATAATGATTTGGTAGTTTTCCTATTACCTTAACCAATGTTAACAAAGTGAACCTTTTTTTATTGATGATCTATGATATAATTCTATATATTTATAATTAATGATCATAATAATATTTTTTTAAAGATTCAAACCATAGATTATCCATAGATATCAATAATTATGATTTCTAATTTTTTAAATTTAAATTTTTGCACTTGTCTTTTTTGAAACATAGGATTCAATCTTATAGCATTGAGAGGATAATCAACAAATTTTCCAATAGTTTACAAATAATATGTTAAAGTCTATATACACAATTATTTTATTGCAGTTATTTTTCTTGCATACTAAGCTTGGGTAAGGTCAATGTCAATTATAATTTTCATAAGCTAGGATCAATTTTCCTAGGGTTGATGGCCCTATCCTAGTAGGGTTATAAGTAATTTATCACTAGGAAGGTACTATCTAAATCAATTATGGATATACAAGGCTCTCGATATACCCTATCATATCCTTTCCAAGAAGCCATGTGCAATTAAGACTACCTATATAGAAAATACTAAAATTATCTTTAGAAACACTAAGCATTCATCAGGTCCTATCATTTCGATGAAAAGTATCATATATTCCTATCATAAATCTACCCTACATCATATCGAGTAAATAATTGAGTTATTTTACAATATTTACAATATAGCTTCCACCCCAATATGTTTCATAGCTTAGGATCATTAGGAAGTTTAGTTAACCTCTCATTAGTTAACAGTTAACATAGTGCAAGTTTTAGATTATTTGATCCTATCTCAATTATAGTTGTATTTTTATCCTAAATTATGGATGCTAAAAATATTTGCTATGTGTAGTACACATTATTATAACTTAACATTAACTTAGTCTAGCTAGGAAAACCAATTACATATGCTCCATACAAATCTATCCTTGTCCAAAGAACTTAAAATATAATTTAGGGATGATAAAGTGTAACCATAATTACATTTTCTATAGTACTTGTATTAGAAAATGGATTGTAATTATCAAATAATGTTGAAATGGATGTAACAATGTTTTTTATCACTTCTTTACTTATTCCTTTATTCTTACATCATTTGACTAGTTTTCTTAAAAAAAGGAAAGAAAAAACCAATCGTTCTATTCACTTTGAGCTCTTGTATTTTTATTTACGTTTAGAAAAAATGATATTCATTATTTTTTAATATTATTACTGATGCATGTAATCCAATTTCATTTTAGCTAAAAAGAAGGATCCATAAAGTAGATAAAAGTAACATAGCTTCCTATGTGTGAATGGCCATGAAATATATGAATAAAAATAGAATTTACATGGTTTTATTCCCTCGTTTCAATACTGAACAATAATGACAAACATTAAATATGTCAAGGAGTAGAAGTGGATTAAAATTTAGTTAGGCCACTTGCCATATAATTCTTCTTTGTTTAAGTGATTTTATTCTAATATAGTAATGAACTTTTTCAACAAAACTTGCCTTGTGACATGAACACCTTTGGTATTGTAAATCATATTTCATTTATGATTTTTTAAAAATATTAAAATTGTGTTGTTAGTATCAAATGTTGTGCTTATTTTATTTTATTTTATTTTTTTTGGTATTATAAATAAATGTTGGAGGAATATACTATACGGTGTGAAAAGCAAGAACTATTGTTATGTTATGCCAAAAGCAAAACCTATTTAGTTTTTTTAGTATAATTTTTCAAAACAAATGAAAAAAAAAAAACTAAAAATTTGATACTTTTGATCCTTATTTTAATTATATGTTTATGAAATTGATTTTATTATAAAGTCCATTTAATTAATCAAGCAAATTATTATGTAAAAACCCATAACCAATAATCAAATGTATAATTTATTTGATATCATAATTTTTTTATTGTTTATTTAATTAGTTATGTGAGATTGACACAACACCCACTTATATTATATTATGCCCGCGTTATGACAATATTTTTTCAATGAGTTTACATAGGGATGAGTTTACATAGGGTTTTTATGAGGGGTCTCCATCCCCTCATACTGAGTGGGGTTTGAACCTTGGACCTATCAAAAAGAGGCCAAAGCCCTTACCACTACAATAAACTTATAACTTTTTTAAGTTTACATGGGTTTTTATGAGAGGTTCTAGCCCCCTTTGACTGGGGTTATATTTTTCAATGAAATTTAAGCCTAAATCTTCATCTTGAAAAATGATAAATTAACCATTTAGACTCATACCATTTGATATTAAGTAATTCACAGAAAAAAATAAATATTTATATTTATATAATTTCCTTTCTAACTATTGGGTTGTCTTTGTTAGACAACACAATGGTTAGAATTGTGGTCTCTTTTTGGAGAGGTTCAAAATTCAAACCACCACATATCCTAATTAAAGATGAGGTGAGTGAGGGAACTAAGGTCTATAATACCCTTCATGCCATGTGTTGAATCAGACTGAATTACCATTAACGAGACATGTTGAAAGCCTTTGCTGATAGTTTGAACTTACTAAAAACTGTGATTGTAATGTAACAAAAAAATAAAAATAAAAATAAAATAAAACATTATAAAAAATCTATCGTATTTTATATTATAATCGACATTATTTTTTTAATAACTTATTAATTTTAAAGTCTTCACGTCTCTTTAAATTGAAACCTAATGTTATATAGTATTGTAAGCATTTAAAATATATATTTTTATTAAAGTAAAATAAAAAATATATGGCTCTTGTATTGACTTTTGAAACCTTCCGTTTAAAACTATATTGCTATACTAAGAATCCATATACTATGCTTATGCTAATAATATGCTTCTTTGAAAAGATGGGAAAATGTATTTACAAAGATGTTCATATATAAAAAAAAAATCACTCTTTTACAATTATGGAGCTAACTTTTAACTTTCATATGCTTCTATAGTAACAATGGACATGCACTAGTTCTTGGTAATTTTATATTTTATTGAACATAATCTATACTGAGAACTGGAAAGGAAAGTAGGCAAGGCATATCATATCATGGGGTTGAGAGTTTGAATAATGTCCACATAAAAATTGGAAAACACTATTAAAAAATGTGTTTCCTAAAATTCTTAACGATAGTTTGATTTGAAGGCAGGCTTGTTAGTTTTGATTCATTCAATGGATTGGTTATTTAATATCCTGGACAGCTTGGTAAAGTATACATTGATACTTCCATATGATATGACTGGGCTAAAGAGGCTGGCTTTTGGATGTATATTATGACCGAAAACTAAAGGAAAAATTAAATTAAATTAAACTAGGTGTATTCCCCAATGGGATTGATGTTTTAAAAGTAGGAATGATTGTTGATTTATATATATATTATTGATGTGATATTGAATATATATATTATGTTGTCTTTCCAAAGTAAAAGTGTGATTCATAGATATTAAGGGTTTTATTTTTTAATTGTAAATGTTAGAAGAAGAATGTTACAAGTTATTATAAGTTACTATAGTGATAAAAAGTTCATTTAATATCAATCCTAAAATAGATAATATTATTGTCATTTTGAGACATCTATTGTTGGGTCTGTTCCAATTGTTTTTTTATTTCATGATTCCTTGTAATATGTAAAGATATTTGTTTGGAATGTAAATAATTTATAGGTGGAAGTTAGAATAAATCAATTATATTGCTAATATTTAATGAAGTGTAATAACAATCAATGCATGTTTTACATTTTCTTATCCAAATAAACTTTAAAAGCAATTATAATGAGAAATCACAAACTAGATTATTATATTTATTGAGTTTAATAAGGATGAATTTCTAGTAGACTCTAAAAGGGAAAATTACTCAAAACCTTTTACATGCTATGTCCCAAATCTCTTTAGTTACTTTACACTATAAAAAATGGTGTTTAACTATTTCTATTCAATATGAAATACATAATAATATGAAAACAATTCCCAATGAGGCTAGTCTACTTCTCCAAGCTAGCTTGAAATGAAATATTCTACAAGCAAGCAATAAGGATGAAGATTCAACCTTGGAATTTTAGACTTTAGCACTAAGATTGTTCTACTTTTCTTCATTATAATTATAACTTTACTTGTTGAGTCTAATAGCAATAGATGTAAGAGGAGTAAGGGATGACACACAACTTTGACTAGAAAGAATAAAATGTTTTGGCTATGAGGCCTACCAAATTCAATCCTTCAAAATATTCCATGCTAGGATGGTTGACAATTTGACCGATAAATCATCATCAACTAAGCAATGAATATGAATGATGAAGGATGAATCTAAACCAAAGTGGTTAGGTAATTCATTCAATGAATTCCACTTTTACAAGAAAATATCTCATAAATCAAACATTCTTTAAAATCTCCTTCTTCAAAAAATATTTTTCTTTATACTTTGAAAAAGAGCAAGTGGCTTGATGTTGACCCAAATTAGCTTATTCTACCATAGAAAAGGGAAAAAGTCTAAAATTATAAAAGGATAAAAGACACATTCCATGAGAGGGTATTAGTATCCCTTTTCCATACCTTCGAAACACCATTTACCAAAGGAAAATCTTTAATTCTATAAAATGTGGCATTCAAGATTTTATCTCTCCAACAAACTATAATTCAAGAGCCAAGATGGGCTATTGTGTACACTCACTCCCTGAATAAAAGCTTCCATGGTTTAGAGACCTATAGGGATCTCATTACTCTACCAATTAATCTTCTACCTTGATGAATAGGGTCAATTGGACCCAAAATTCCCTTATAATGAGGTAAAACATTACTAACCCAAAAATGAGATCAATATTCTAGACTCGTCCCATTTATACAATATATATTTCTTGTGTAGCTTGATGAAAATAACATAGTGTACTTTGTAATATTGCTAAGATGAATTGTAATAAATATCGGTTATATTGAAGACTTTATTGATAACTTAATGTTTTCCATTATGAGATACTTGTAGTCTAATGATCAAATTTATTTTGAAAAATACATAGAAACCATTGTCATATTTCTTTAGGTAAGTATCCACATCCATAATAGATTCTTTAGTAGGTGATAGATTCCCCTTATTTAATTAGACACCAAGCTTCTAAAATCCCAGGCTGTCTTGAATCCCTTGAAGTTAAGATATAATCAATTTTTCTCATAAAAATTTTAGCACCAAAATCGTAATATGATGAATCTAAAATCTAGATGGAATTCTTTATTTCACAAGGATTACTTTGTAGGAAGAAAAGTGAGTCATAAATAAAATAAGAAGTGATTATAGAAACCTTGGTATTAAAATACCCTCTAGAGGACAACCACTACCAACCTTGGGGGGTAATCTACATAGGTACATTAAAACTTGAATTTTAACTTCTTTATTTCTTAATTTATCCTTTGATGCAGGAGCATCCAGTGGCAGCAGTGCAATCTTGCATCAACAAATTTTTTTCTAAGTTTTCGCCACTCAAGAAGGGGGAAGAGAAAGTGCAAAGAAAAAACTGTCGTGATTTTGCGACATGTCGTGAAATCATGACAATCAGCAGGAGAGAGAAAATGCCTTTGAAAAAGTCATGATTTTGTGACGTCGCAAAATCACGACAGTCAATAGGAGAAAGAAATGCCATTGAAAAAGGTCGTGATTTCACAACGTGTCATGAAATCGTGACCGTCATGAAATCGTGACGGAGAGCAGCTAAGGGAAGACGCTTATGGGAATGTCGTGATTTCATGACATGTCACAAAATCACAAAATCGTGACAAAAGAGCAGCGAGAGGGGACACTGTTGGAAATGTCATGATTTTGTGACATGTCACAAAATCGCGACTGTCACGAAATCATGACAAAAGAGCAATGAGAGGGGACACTGTTGGAAATGTCACGATTTCGTGACATGTCACGAAATCGTGACTGTCACGAGATCGTGACAAAAGGCAGCCGAGAGAAGACGTCGTTGGAAATGTCATGATTTTGCGACATGTCACGAAATCATGATCGTCACAAAATCGCGACAAGGAGGCAGCAGGGGGAAGACACCAATAAGAATGTCACAATTTTGCGACATGTCACGAAATTGCAATCGTTGTGAAATCGTGACCAGAGCAGATAAGCGTGGGCATCCGAAGGCAAATGTCATGATATCGTGACATGTCGCAATATCACGACTCGAAGGTAAGAAAGGCAGTGGTGGAAGAGAAAACGTCGTGATATCGTGACCCGAAGGTGAGGAAGGTAGAGATGAAGAGAAAACATCGTGATATCATGACATGTCACGATATCGTGACCAAAAGGGAGAAGGAGCGCAGGGAAGCCAAAATGTCATGATATCGCGACATGTATTTTCGTGCCGAAAGACGAGCCGAAGATGAAGAGTCAAAAAGGGAGACGTGTCGAATATCTAGACGATGAAGCGACACGAGGAGGCGAAATGAAAGGTTTTGGAAGAGGAAATGAAGGGCCACCAACTGGAAATGGAGCGTCACCCGAGAACCTTTAAAAAGGAGAGCAAAGGCATGCACAGGAGATGGCTAGAACGATAATTTTTTTTATTTTTGAGAATGGAGAAATTTTGTAAAGGCGCAACTCTTCTGCGACTTATGTAATATTCTGTTATGACTGTAATACACTGTTGTAATAGTAATTCTCTGCTGCATTTGAATAAAATAAAAACTATTTTTCTTCTCTGTAATTTTGGCCCTCTATCAAGTGGTATCAGAGCTAGAAGATTTTGAGCATGTAAGCAGAGCGTCGAACGTGAGGCAGCTTGCACCAGGATCTATGGAAGAGCTTTGTGAAAGTAGTGAGCAGAATGCCTCCAAGAAAGAACCGTGGTCGTGGGAAAAATATGGTGTCGAACGAAGATTTCAGAGCATTGCAGAGGCAAGTGCAAGCCCTGCAAGAGGAGTTGCGAAGAGGGGTCGAGCCAAAAGGAGAAGACAATAGTGACGATGAAGCCTGGGTAACTGATGACCCATCAGATGATGAAGAAACATTGGATCCTTCTGAAGCTAGATTGCTTAAAGCCCTATCTCAGGCCGAGAAGAGGCCAAAGTTTGATGTCTCTACGTATTCTGGGAATCTCAACCTAGAAGAGTTGATTGATTGGATCAACGATATGGAGGAATACTTTGAGTATGAGGAGGTTGCAGATCCAGACCGGATAAAATTTGCAAAAGAAAAATTGAAAGGCCATGCTAGCTTATGGTGGAAAGGAGTACAACTCGAAAGAAATAAAAATAGAAAAGAAAAGATAACCAAATGGGACCGAATGGTGGAGAAACTAAAGAGACAGTTTATTCTCATAGATTACGAGTTGGATCTGTTGAGGAGGATGCAAATTTTGAGACAGTCAGGCAAGTCTGTCCAAGAATACACAGAAGAATTCTACAAGATCTCCATCAGAACTGGCCATTTAGGGGCTAATAAGGAGAAAGTAGCCAGATACATCAATGGGTTGAGAATGAACATTCAGGAAGAACTCAACTTGATTAGAATAGCCACCATAGAAGATGCATACCAGTTGGCCTTGAAGGTAGAAGAGAAACTGAACAGAAGATTCGAAGGCAACCAGAGAGGAAGGGATCATGGTGGAAGAATCGATGGAGGAAATTATCGAGACCAGAAGAAGACTAGGGAAACAAGCAAACCCCAAGAACAGAAAAAGGAGAATACCTACCGCCTACGTGATCAGAACAATGACTACCAGAGAGGAAGAGGTAGACCTAGACGTGGGTATGGAAGAGGGGTATTTCGTGGAACCTGTTTCCAGTGTGGAGAAGAGGGACACCGGTCATACGAGTGTCCTCAACACCAAGAAAGGATGGACAAGAGACCTGAGGGTCATGCCAAAGCTGTTGTGGCAGATGAAGGTGCAGAGTCAGAACACTCTAAAGAAGCAGAAGGAGGAGAAGTGCTGATGACAAGAAGAGCACTGTTGAATGATGAAAAAGAACCAGAATAGAGGAAGAGTCTATTCTGCACGAGGTGCAAATGTGCAGGGAAGGTCTGCAATGTTATCATTGATAATGGTAGCATAGACAACTTAGTTTCAAAAGAGATGGTTACTAAGTTGAAATTGGGAAAGAGGAAGCACCCACATCCATATCGGATTGCGTGGTTGCAGAAAGACCACAGAGCACTTGTCAGTGAACAGTGCTTGGTCAAATTTCACATTGGGAATTATCAAGATGAGGTCCTATGTGATGTTTTGCTGATGGATGCTTGCCATTTGTTGTTGGGAAGACCATGGCAATTTGACAGACGTGCAGTGCATGATGGGCATGTAAATACGTACTCTCTGACGAAGGATGGAGTACGTCACAAATTGAAGCCACTAAAGGAAGTGGATGAGAAGGTGTGCAGCAGTGCCAAAATTTGTCTGGTAGAAGGCAAAAATTTTTTTTGCCAGGAGACGGGGTTTAAGCGGGCTACAGAGGCAGGTGCATGTTTGGAGATGTTGCAAAAAATGGTGACCAAACAGCATAGAAGTGAAGGTCACTTCTCCATCAACCCCGGGTGTCTGATGCAGGAGCATCCGATGGCAGCAACGCAATCTTGCATCAACAAAATTTTTTCTAAGTTTTTGCCACTCAAGAAGGGGGGAGAGAAAGTGCAGAGCAAAAACTATTGCGATTTCGTGACATGTCATGAAATCGTGACAGTCAACAGGAGAGAGAAAATGCCTTTGAAAAATTCATGATTTTGCGACGTCGCGAAATCACGACAGTCAGTAGGAGAAAGAAATGCCATTGAAAAAGGTCACGATTTTGCGACGTGTCACAAAATCGTGACCGTCACAAAATCACGATGGAGAGCAGCTAAGGGAAGACGCTTATGGGAATGTCACGATTTCGTGACATGTCGCGAAATTGCGACTATCACGAAATCATGACAAAAGAGCAGCGAGAGGGGACACTATTGGAAATGTCATGATTTCATGACATGTCACAAAATCGTGACCTTCATGAAATCATGACAAAAGAGCAGCGAGAGAGGACACTGTTGGAAATGTCATGATTTCACGACATGTCACGAAATCGTGACTATCATGAGATCACGATAAAAGGCAGTCGAGAGAAGACGTCGTTGGAAATGTCACAAAATCGTGACATGTCGCAAAATCATGACTGTCGTGAAATCGTGATCGTCATGAAATCACGACAAGGAGGCAGCAGGGGAAGACACCAATAAGAATGTCGTGATTTCGCGACATGTCAGAATCGCGACTGTCACGAAATCATGACTAGAGCAGATAAGCATGGGAATCCGAAGGCAAATGTCATGATATCGTGACATGTCGCAATATCATGATCTGAAGGTAAGAAAGCAGTGGTGGACGAGAAAACATCGCAATATCATGACATGTCATGATATCACGATCCAAAGGCAAGGAAGGCAGAGATGAAGAGAAAACATTGCGATATCGCGACATGTCATGATATCGTGACCGAAAGGGAGAAGGAGAGCGCAGGGAAGCCAAAATGTCACGATATCACGACATGTCGTATTTTTGTGCCAAAAGACGAGCCGAAGACAAAGAGTCGGAAAGGGAGACGTGTCGAATATCTGGATGACAAAGCGACACGAGGAGGCAAAACAAAAGGTTTTGGAAGAGGAAACAAAGGGCCACCAGCTAGAAATGGAGCGTCACCCGAGAACCTTTAAAAAGGAGAGCAAAGGCATGCACAGGGGATGGCTAGAATGATAATTTTTTTTTATTTCGAGAATGGAGAAATTTTGTAAAGGCGCAACTCTTCTGCGACTTATGTAATATTCTGCTGTGACTGTAATGCACTGTTGTAACAGTAATTCTCTATTGCATTTGAATAAAATAAAAACTATTTTTCTTCTCTGTAATTTTGGCCTGCTATCATCCTTCCTATAGAACTAGGTCCTACCTTGCTAGGGATATGGTAAAGAAAATATGAAAAAAATTATTTGACAGTTGGAATATATCTTGAACATGTATATCATTAGAAAATGCTAGTTGGTGATATTACAACCCAAAATAGGTCATCTCGTATCATTGTGAGTATCATCTCATAGAGGAAACATGACTATAAGAGCAACTATCATTACCAAACCTTTATTTGGTTGTCCTAGAACTTCTAACCAATCTAGTAAGCTCATCTAGAGGAACTAGGTAATAATAAAAGGAGCATTGTTATAGTAGACAATAAGCTCTCACAAGTTATGAATATCAAAGGTTGAGTGATTTCTAAACTTTATTCTAGATCTAAATTGAAATAGAGAAAAAAAATTAATGCAACCAAAGGTAAAACATGTCCTAGACTATTTAAAAAACAATTATTCTAGGCCTTCCAAATATGGAAGAGCAACTTAACTATGCAAATATGCCAAATATTAAAAACCATATTAGGTGTAAAGAAATAATCACACAAAATAGATTTTTCATTGAAAAGGATTGACAGTGTTAAAGGTTAAAATATGAACCTAACCACTCTCGACTTATTAGGACCTAGGGTAGTATTAGAAAAAGTGTTTAATAGAATTAAAGGTATATTACATAAACCATATAGGTAAAACCATTTCATGTGAATAATATATTGTCCAATAGCCAAAAATTGGTATAACAACCACAATAAGAATCGATGTTTTTAATCTCAATGGCATAATAGCAAATATAGAGAAGCCATTTAGCAAAATCATCCAAGGAATTTATGACACCAAATGCTAATTTGACTCATTCTTAAGTTAGAGGAGTTAGAAAGAAAATAATCGATTTAGGGTTTGCTTTTGGAATGGTGTCCAAATATTCTATTTCTAGATCCTTCATTAATTAGGTAGAAGAGTGATGTGCAACTTTTAAAAATAATTTTTATGTATTACATCTTTAATTTCTTCTAGAATAAATAAGTCATAAGAGGTAAAAATGAGTGTATGTATTAGTTTTGCTAAAGAAATCCAGAAGTGAGCTTGTATTATGTATTGAATAGTATATATACCCTTATTAAAATATTAAATCACTATTAAATGGATAATCACAACTAGAGGCTTATTGTTCCAAAGAATGAGAATCTATCACTAAAGGGGTTTTCCAATTAAAGATAGGTTGAACCAAAAATATTGTTTATATATAAAAGTTGAGGTTTGAGTTTTCTCAATTATTTTCATATGCTCTATTCCATAAAATAACCATCTAGAATTACTAGGATAGGAATAATAACAAGAATATAGGTACCTAGTACCTTCAAACAAGGTTTATCAAAAGTAACTTCCAATGAAATACATTTCCTTAGAAGCAACCTCTAGGATTTAAGGTCATACAATGATCAAACCACTCATTTTAGACAAATATAATACCACCTCAATAATGAGTCAAGTAACAATGATCTCATAGTAATTTATATAATCAACTAGCTCTATAGTCTATGACATAGATAAAATTCTAAGGAGTTTCGAGAGAGTGTCATACATTTTTTTTGGTACAAAAATTGGAACCGAATGAGCAGGAGGTGCTCCCAAAGGTTTTTTACCAGTATTGAATGGTCATTTGACCTAGAAGATGTAGAGGTGATCAATATCCAAAGAAGGTCTCCAGTTACCTACACCATAAGAGGAACAATGGGGAAAATAGAATGAGAAAGAAAGCAAAGGAAGCCATAGAAAAAACTAAAAAGGATAGTGTATGGTCACATCAAGACACACTCCTCCCATATCATCACTGCAAATAATAGCAAACCACTTAACAGATCAACCCACCCTGCCTATCACTTCTCCTTAGAATCGACGTGTAAGGGTGAATTCTAGAACCAGTAAGAGGGTGCATGAAATCTAGGTAACAAAATTAGAGCACTCCGACCCAATGCCTAGTGGTAAATACAAATTACAAAACCACCCATTGAGACTCACAAAATCTAGATAGCATAATTAAGCAAATCCACTCAGATGGCCATCACAAAAATAAATATTCACACAAAGGCAAAAGCAAAACAAAAGATGGATTGAGAGACCAAATAGTGATTTACTATTATATACAAGTAATAGAGGATTACATATGAATTGTAAAGGCCACAGATCCACCCTTTGGAATGCCAAGCATCTTGCTATTTATAGAATATTTTACAATGAATTCAAAATTAAGCATTAATGACACTCAGTAGGAAATATTAAACTAGAATGACTAGAAAATCTACTGATGCTCTTCTCCAAGAGGGATGGTAGTCATCCAAAAGGATTTGGGTATCTCTGCAGAGATCTGGGCCTTTGATTATTTTGATAGCCTCTTAAATTTTAATCTACCCTATCCCTTCATGTTGTAGACAGGTCAGATATTAATTACCTCTAAAGTTGTGCACTTTCAAATCCTCCTCCTTTATGCCCATCGATAATCTACATCAAGTAGTTGAGATCATTAATGCTCACTCCTAGGGATCCTCGAAGCTTCCATCCGGTTGCATGGTGATCTCAGCTTTGGATGGACTTTTTGGGTAGACTTCTCTTGCACCAACCTCCCAGTATTTCGCTCATCATATTTTGATGTGGATGGAAGATTCGATCTGGACTTCTGATATTGCTTTTCCCAAATTTCCATCCAATTTTTGTATGGGAACTTGGGACTTGAAATCTTTGGGCCATAATCTACTTTTTTCATCTAGGGATTTGGGATCCCATTCTTCCATCTGATGATTAGGGTAGGGATTTTAGATCCAAGTTCAATGCTCACCTTCCCATTTTTCCATTCATCCTTTAATGCTTCAAAATTGGGCAATCTGCCTTGCTAACATCTTTCCAAAAAATAAAGAGTGGGTAAAGTGATGCCAAAATTCACCCACACTCTTGGTGACTCATAAGGGATTTCCACTTGCTAGAAATAGGAACCTGGATAGCATTCTTCCTTTGAAAAGCAAGATAAAAAAATGGGAGGGACAAATACTAGGACAAAAAGAATAAACTATGAATAGGAGTAGCCAAGAGAATGCTACCATATGAAAATAGGGTAAGAGGAATGGCACAACTAGGCATCATACAGTGGATAATAGAAGCAGAAGGAAGGCACAAGATAAAAAGAAGAAGCACAGGGAGAGAAGCATTGAAGGAATAGATAGAGAGGAAGGGGGAGAGAGAGAGAAGTAGTGCAAGAAGGAAACAAAAGAGAGAGTAGCCCTAAAGAAAACCTCTCAAAGCAAGCCTTGATTGATATAATCCTTCATGGCTTGAGGTATTTTCAAGAATTAATGAGTGCTAAAGACATTTTTCTATGCTAATATAGCCCCTCTTTCTTACACAATTCAGCAGGAATTTTCTCAGCTTGTCAAAACACATCTTGGAACCTTTGTTCACGCTCTTGAGCCAATTGATTAATGAATCATCAAGGGTGTGCACAAGGCCATTTATAGAGTGATTTCTATTGGGTTATGTACTTGCTTTGAAATATTTAGCCTAATGTGTATCTTTACCATACGAGCCAAGGTGTACCTTCTACATCAACTTACGAGCTTTTAAAAGGGTTATCCATTGGGCTACGAAGTCACAAGATAAAGAACAAAAGAAATAGATGCCATATGAAATCATCCTAATTATCAGAAGTAGATTTTTTGAGATGATATCAATAACTTATGTGGCCTTACGATCTGCACCTTTTATTTATCTACCAGACCATTTACATAAAATTGTGGTGCTAGTAACACGCTGCTCCATGGATTTTTTTTACCATTTATCTAGTAAACCTGTAATTCCTAGACAAAATGACACAAAATTTCAACTACTCCCTATGCTTGATTTGGACTTGTTATTTTGATACTACTTTCAACCTTATAAGCTTCGTATTCTAAAGACATACCACTCGTGTAGAGGTTGCTTTTGCTATTTTAGCCCATGCTTGGGCTATCATCTCTTCTGGAGGTGGATACCACAATTGTACCTTGTATGGGTCAAATTTTAGTGTTACCCATACTTTATCCCTTTTGGAAGAGATATCAGTCCCCTCATATTTTGATTATTGTAATATCTGGGAATGGTTGCATCAGAGGTCATCAGGGCATGATTCTAACCCTAATTTTTTGGGTTGGTGGGCAAATTCCATCCTTTATGGACTAAGTGTTGGTGTTGTTGTGCTATTATACTACTACTCTTCAATGGAAACTTGTTGCTCTACCCCATTTTCCTATGGGAAGTAGCAAGCTATGATATTACTCTCCTTATGAGGTAAATAGCTACTCCTGCTACATGATTCAAGGTACTAAATTTCTTCCCAAGTATTTTCTTTTTTTGCATATTGGGATACATAGGCAAGGAATGGGCCTAGAGCCCAAAATTTTGAATAGGGGATATGATAGGTAGAAGGGGCTGAAAAAAATTCTTATCAGGGAGTTTTCCCACTTGAACCAACATCCTTTCCGCTCGGGGATGCCTCCTTAAAAATCTAAGAAAAATTCCTCTCTCCTAATTGTTGTAGTAGAAGGCTTATGTATAACTTAAAAGTGTGAACATAGTATATGTATGCTTGTGTAGCTAATGGCCTAGATTCATAAGGGATCCTCCTCTAGGTTCTAGTAAAGTAAACATTGAAGTCAACCATGGCTTCATTAGAGGCTCACTTGATGAATGTTAGTTGCGTGAGTAGGAGGAAGGGGTCTACGAAAGCGTCAAATGCATCAAAAAGTGCTTCTGCAAGATCATCCTATTTGATGATGCTACCATGCTCCAAAGTTATAAACCATGATAATGCTCTTCCTCTTAGAGAAGAATCAAGGAGTGTGAGCATCACATTTTCAAAAGCAATACCATGAATCAAAGAGAGGGATGCTACATCTTGGCAGTGTTCATATGTAGCACCGTCAGTACCATCATAAGTGGGGAGTGTTTTGAGAGTAGCCTTAGGAATATCTTACAAAATTAAAATATTTAAGGGGCCCACATCATTCCAGTTGGGATATTTTGGTTGATCCATTAAAGCATTGGTCCCTCAGAGCCTTTGTATTATGTAATTAATATAGAGTCACCATATGAGCATGCTTTCTCTTCTAATAAGGCTAGGGCTGCTCATCTAACCCTAGGTCCTTTAGGAAATGAAAAATATTAGTACAAAAAGGCAACTAATCTCATGATGTGGAGATATTGCTCAGCTCAAAGTCACCAGGTAATTTTCCAAGATCTGATTAAACCAAAGAATCACCAGACTTTGGTTTCCTTAAACATGGAAACTCATAGAGTTCCCAAGTAGAGTCACCAAAAACTGTTGGTGGAAAAATCAACATCGAACAAGCGGAAGGTGCGCCCAGAAGTTTTTGACCAATATTTAATAGCCATCCAGTATAGAAAAGGTAGAAGTAATCGATCTTTAGAGAAGGTCGGCTCCTTAGGTTCTAGTTACTATACCACAAGGGGAAAATGGGGAAAAGAGAATGATAAAGAAAGAAAATGAGGCCATAGCCAGAACTAACAAGGATGATGTATGGCCACATTAAGACACACTCCTCTCATGTCACTGGGCAAACAACATCAAATCACCTAATAGATCAGCTCGTCCTACCTATCACTTCTCCTTCGACTCGGTGTGTAAAGGCAAATTCCAAAACTAGCGGGAGGATACATGAAATCCAGACAATAGAATTAGAGCGCTCCCACCCGATTTGCCTTAATAGAAATAAATCCCAATTCCTAGTGGTGAATATGAATTCTAGAACCACCCAACCAGGCTCACGAAATATAGATAGCAAAATTAAGCAAACCCACTTAGATGGCCATTGTAGAAATAAACATTCACACAAAGGAAGAAGCAAAATGAAAGATGGATTGAGAGACCAAATAGTGATTTACTATTATTTACAAGCAATAGAGGATTACATATGAATTGTAAAGGCCACAGAGCTACCTTTTGAATGCCAAGCATTATGCTATTTATAGAATATTTTACAATGAATTCAAAATTAAGCTTTAATATTGCTTGGTGGAAAATATTAAACTGGAATGATTGGAAAGTCTATTGATACTCTGATCCAAGAGGGATGGTGGTCATCCAGAAGGATTTGGGTGTCTTTATAGAGATCTAGGACTTTGATTATTTTGACAACCTCTTAAATTTTGATCTACCCTATCCCTTCATGTTGTAGATAGGTCAAAGATTAATTACTTATAAAGTTGTGTACTTTCAAATCCTTCTCCTTTGCACCCATTGGTAATCTACATTAGGAAACTGAGGTCATTAATGCTTGCTCTTGGGGATCCTCAAAGCTTCCATCCTATTGCATAGTGATCTCAGATTTGGATAGACTTTTGGGTAGACTTCTCTTACACCAACCTCCCAGTATTTCGCTCATCATATTCTAACATGGATGAAAGATTCGGTCTGGACTTCTGATATTTCTTTTCCCAAATTTTCATCTAGCTTTCGAATAGGAACTTGGTACTTGTGACCTTTGGGCCATAGTTCATTTTTTTTGTCCAGGGATTTGGGATCCCATTCTTCCATCTGATGATCAGGGCAGGGATTTTAGATCCAGGTTCAATGCTCACCTTCCCATTTTTTTGTCCATCCTTTAATGCTTCAAAATTGGGCAATCTACCTTGCTAACATCTTGCCAAAAAATAAAGAGTGGGTAAAGTGGTGCCAAAATTCACCCAAAATTACTTTGGAAGGTTCATAGAAAGAAGAGTAATAAACATAGTTTATCACTAATTCCTTACAACAAATTTAAAATTTTCTATCCAAGGTAAGATGGGTGGGATGAAATAGTTAAAGAGAGCTTTTAAAGAGAGCATTTTAAAGAGGTTTGAGCGAGCCGCTATTCATTCCGCGGAACCGGTGAACTACACTTCCGGATATGCGGGACAATGTGTGGGGCAGGGGGCCGAGCTGCTGCCTTTAAAATAGAGAGCTGTCCTCTTGATGGAAATGATTTTTAAGCTGTTCGATGAGCTTATATGGATAGATAGTAGTATTGGGTGGGCCGAACCGAGGGAAGGGACATTATTCCTACCTTTTGAAATTTAAGGTTCCGCCCACTGCACTGGTTCGGGGCTGAGGCTGATCAACTTGGGGCCTATCTCTAAGCTGATCAGAGTCTGTTTATCCGGTGCCCCGGGCTAAGAGAGCCATGGCCGAAAGGGTAAGACACTACTATGGCCTAAAGGCACTCCTCTCCCTCGAAATCCCAACCAAACCCTAGTCCCTCCCCATCCCAACTAAACTATAGATCACACACCTGGGTTTTTAAAGAGAAGAGGTCGACTGAACCGAGTCTCTCGACTATAGATCGTGATCACACGCGCACGAGTTTATTGAACCGAACAACCAGGACACGAGCTGACTTCATTCACCGATACAGTAGGCATCTTCCGATACACGGCATTTCACCTGTCGACTGCTCATAAATAAAGAGCTGAACCGAGTCTCTCACACACTATCTCTCAGGCCCCCTTTAAACCCTCGACCTCCTCGACCTATTGATTGGGAGATAGAGATAGATAGCATTTATGGGAGATAGAGAGGAGATCGCGGGGAGATGGAGATAGATAGCACTCGACCTGGAGAGGGAGAGGGGATCCGATTGATCCCATAGTGGCCCCCTTTCCCTGGTGCCCGGATGGTTGATGCTCTCCCTTGGTCATGTCGGATGATCAGCCACATTATTATATCAAAGCGGCAGCCATTTGCATGCCTACTGTATCGGAATGTATGCTTCGACGAAAGGCTTTTAAAAGGGGCTTTAAAATCATCAGGTACGTGATCAGCCTATAAAGCCCTTAAGGCGTATCCCTGCTCTCCCGGCGCTTCTCGATTGGCTGCTATTGACAAGTGCATGGGCAATTCATAATATACGGGGATCGACCGTACGTTAACGCTGTTCCCACCCATTCCTTATAAAGCTAATGACTATTATCCGGGAATAGCTCGAATAGCCAGGTTCTGCGCCAATAATCCCTGAAGCTAATGACCCCTACTAATGATCCAATGATGTAAATCCTAATGATCGACTATATAAAGGCGTTCGTTATTACATAGAAAGGGCTCTTCACTACGGTTAATGACTCCTCCTAATGGTCGCCCTTACGAGTCATCATATACGTGACCACGGATAGCCGTAAGATTTATATTGAAATAGGAGTCGAGAAATGAGGATCATCATATACGCGACCGCAACTTCCTAAATTGGAGGCTAAACAAGACACTTCCCTCCCGTTCGGAACATGCGATCCAGTGGATCGTGCGGAGCCTCTTCGTTCGGTCGGTCCAGTAAACCCATCTTTCTCTAACGGGGCCTCACACAAGGGGGTTGGGTTCGCGAGCCAAGCCGGCGGCTCTACTATATTCCTCGCTACCCGTGGCGCCGCCTACTATTACTAATTGCTCGGGAGAGGGAATTCGACCAACCCCTCTCGATCGTTATTTGAGGTTCGCCCTTTAACAATAGGAAGGGGGGGGGGAATGGAGGTATACGAGCGACGGGGGGAAATACAAGGGTGATTCGATCCAGCCCTATTATAGTGGGCTACCTCTCTGGGTAATAGATGATCCGATCCAGCGACTGGCCGGTTGCTACTAGTTTATGGAGGGATGGCAAAAAGATGCGAAGATGTCTATGCCCTTATCCACGTGATAAGAGGAGTCGAGTTACCATGCAAATGGATGATCGAGAACTCCTCGATAGGGAGGCATGGAAGAAACGACACATAAATCCCTATCCCACCTCAAGAGATAGAGCATGAATTTTCGTATTAGATACGGGATCGAACAAGAGAGGCACGATTCGTAATAGTAGGCAATTCGTAATATACGGGGGAATCGCTCTACTATTATGGATTGGCAGCTCCTTAAACAATGATAAATTATAAGGTGGAGGTGAGAGAAGTAGGCAGCGGGTTGGAAGGATAAGTATGCGCTTCGAAGCCAACTGACTAACTATGGACGAATCCAAGCAACCCAACGCTACTATCTATAGATGAATCGGGGAAAGAATATGGTACAGGAATGGTAGCTAGCGACATGAGAATAATAGTAGTAGGTCCTACCCATACCTAATCATAATAGTAAGGGGGAGGGCGAGTAGACAGATTCGAGAAAGCACATTCTGTAGTAGCAGGTTATTACATAGTTAGACCCGGGGTCATCTACAAATGTCTAGCCCTACTCATAATAAACCCCCAGTGAGGGAGGTGGGAAATAAATAAGAGAATTCCCCCCAGCAGCCAACCCTCGATTCAAGTGGTATGCGGGTTGGGTTTAGAACCCGTGTATTATTATTTAAGGTGACAGTTCGGAAACGGGTTGAGACGGTGGGGTAGCTCGAGCCTTAGAAAAGCCTTCCTCTATTTCAATGGGCTTGAGACAGTAAGGTTGGTTGGGGAGATTCGGGAGCTTACTGAACCTCCATAGCTTTTAAATAGCGGCGCGGGTTGGGCTTTTTAGAATGGAGAGGCGCCGGTCATAATAAACACCTGGGAGAAGGGGCTGGAATAAGTCCAGTCAATGATCTCCAATGGGATAATGGAACCTTTCGTGACATCTCTCTTCACTCAGAGAAAGAAAGGAAAAGAATACATTTTATTTTTGAGAGAGAGGGGAGAGGGGCCTTTTTCTTTATAGAGCTTGGACCCAATGATCTTTGCGTAAGCACGTAAGCTCCCCGGACGTGGGAGGGTTTATTACGAAAACTACGTCATTCCGGAGCTGCCATTCCCTAGGGGTCCACTCTTCCCTTCCCGTGAAATCCCCCTCCAAACCTCCGTTTTAAAGAGGATTCCTTACTCTATTCTTCATCTAGGGGCGAGGGTTTCTAAAGCCCTTCTCTTTAATAACCCCCACGGGGCGAGGGGGGAAGTCTTCTCGCCAGCCCTCAAAGTTCTAAAGGCAATCACCTTGGTAATGATTTTATATACCGTATTGCAAAGTGTTTTAAAATAGAGGGGGTCGATATCCATAGAAATAATTAGAGTCGCTTTTCTTGGGTATCGGACATTCAAATGTACTATTGAATGCTCTGTTCATGGAGCCCTATTTTAAGGTCTAGACTCCTCCATTTTAAAAGGGCTCTCTATTTTAAAAATCAAAATAGTCAGACTTGATTACATCCCAGAGAAATAATGGCGAATTCGATGGGAAATCCTATCCTAAGGTTTTATTTTAAAGGTGCTTTGTTTCTCTTCATCCGGAAAACTTTCTTTTTTAGTTCCTTTTTGAAATTATAAGGCATTGGTTTGAGCTTAGCCCCATTCCCAGAGTCAGTCACCTGGTTTTTCAGAATCAAAAGGCTGGGCTTGACTGCGATCATAGTGTTCTGTACTCGAAGAGGTTGTGGAGTAATTGATAGCTTCCAGCTGCAACTCCCCTCTGGAATCTGGAATCTGTCCTGTAGGCGTAATCACTTGTCGGATCCTTGAAAAAGGTTTCGTCGAGCCTTTGAATAGTTGATTTATGCTCTCCCCCGGCGGTGTTCCCTTTCAAAATAGAGAGGGCCCTCCCGCAGCTCTAAATAATAGTACTCGTGATTCCTGCTTCCAATGGATCTCTTCTAATCTATCTAGGTCTTCCAAGGCCGTCGTAATCCTTTATCATCCCGTAACTCTTCAGTCGCTTCTTCTCGGTCAAACTGGCGGATGATGTTATCATAAGCCTGTTCCAAATCATGACGTTTTTTATGTATATCCCCAAAGACCTTTATTCACGATTCCTCCACTTCATAAGCTGCTGCTTCCTTTATTCACGATTCCTCCACTTCATAAGCTGCTGCTTCAATTTATAAAAAGGTTTTGCGAGTTTCCTCTGCAGTGTGACCGTATCAGATGGATGTCGTGTGATTCCTTCGTCCCACCTTATAGAGAGCATCATCGCCGAGATTTTTTTAAAGGGGTCAGCCACTCTCAAAGCGGAAAGGAACATTCACAGGTCTACCTTGTCCAGAAATCTCGAGAGTGATGGGGCTCTCTATCCATAAGTCCGAGCCCGCTACTCTCGAAGGCGATTGAGCTTGGGTGCCCTCTCCTCTCCCCTCCATTTTAAAGGCTAAAGGCCCTTTTAAACAAAAAATCCTTTCAAAACGCCAATTCTCGCTTATCGGGAATCTTGAAACGCCTTTCAGCGATGAAAGCCCTTTTAAAATAAAAGGCCTCTATTTTGTTTTGAAAGGTCCAGGTGAAAGTTCCATTCATCGGGATCCTCTTTAAAATTAAAAAAGGGGCTTGCATTCATTGACGAAATTGATAAGCTCCCATTTTTGAGGATCTGTCTAATCCTCTATTCCCCCCTCTCTTTTCCGAGAGACTACTCTTTAAGCATTCAGATCACCTCCCAATATCTAGTTATTATCTGGGAAGTGAGCCACAAATTATTTCGAAAAAGCCCATAATCGGTATTGTGTTTCATCCCGGGCATAGATGTTAATTAGCTCTAAAAAAGTGGAACTGTATCCGAATCTTGCATAGCTATACCCGCTATCCATTAGAGAGCCTCCCGCTTTAATGAAGGATTAAAACTTATTGAATTGTTGGGATTCCAAGGAATTGCAATCCCTCCTGCCGAGCCTCGCGGATCATTCACCTTAATCAAGGGCCATGGGAGATTGATCTCAGTCAAGTACTGTTGGATCATCGTAAGACAGACTTTGATTTCCTGTAAAAAAACAATATCAACTCGATTTCGCGTTTTTAATTGAGTTCTTCGGGTGCGTCTTCGGAACTTCTTCCGGAGTCCCCGGTTATGGATAGAGAGCATGAGAATATCTTCATCGCCATTTTTACCAGATAATCCCAAAGGATCCCTTAAAAATATCCCGATCGGTCCCGCTCTATTCCGTTTTTAAAACCCGACATTCCCCCTCCCCTCCCCCACCATTTCAAAGGGCTCTTAAAAGGGCCCCCATGTTTTAAAGGCAAAACATGGGGGGGATTGGCAGTTTTCAAGCTTCAGCCTTCAACCAAAGAATAGATAGAAAAGCTCTATTTATGAGAATTATGAGCCAGACACTCGACGAAAGCTCCGCACACAGGGGTGAGAGAGAACACAACTACAGGGCTTAGCGGCTCGGTCGGATTGACTCCTCCCTAAAAGCATTGATGCGGCGCGGGGAATGGATAATTGATAGGAGCAGCCGCTCTTTAAAAAGGTTTCAACAACTTTAATTTTCATTTAAGGCGCTTTAAAATCAAATTGTTTTATTATGATAAAAGGTGCCGTGATCCTCAACACCGGAATTAAAAGCGGGCGTTCGGGGTTGAATGATCAGAGAGGAACAGGGATCACTGCATTCGGGAACCCCATAACGACTGAGCTTTTAAGAGCCCCTCTTGTTCCCCGGCTCGACCAGAAATCGAAGGGCGGACTCGACCTACACAATAAGGAGAGAGCTCGCTTACCAGGTCATTTATGCGCTCTTACGGCAGGTCGAGGCTTATAATTGAAGAGCTCGTTTACCGGTTATAGATAGAGAGCTTTTGAGAGGTCGAGGCTGTTTTATATAGAGAGGGGAGGCTCGACCTACCGGATGCTATTGATTGGGTTTTGGCCCTTTCACCCTGCTTGCCCTTGAACCCTCCCCTTCCACCCTCCCCTTTCACTAACAAGAGGGGGAAGGAAAGAAGAAATGAAAAGAAGAGATTTCGAGGCTTTCCATAATCCCTTGCCAAGAAAAGAGGAAAAGTGGTTTAAAGAGGTTGAAAATATTTAAGCTTTTCCATGTATATTTATGTCGTTTTAAGGGTCTTAAAGAAAAGAAAAGCCTCTCGGGAAGGGCAGAATTGAAAGCAAAAAGAAAAGCCTCTCCCCTCGACCTTTACCTCTCCCCTCGACCTTTACGAGAAAGAAATGATTATGGAGGGTTCAGTTTCGGGTGTGTTACTCGACGACTATGTCTGGGGCCTCTAGAGTACCAATGCGCGACATCATCTTATGACACAAGCGAGTGGACTGCCCAGGATGTCACATTCACACAACTAAAACAAAACCCGAAGAGGGCCGAGAAGGAAGATTTTCTTTTCTTTCATGGCCTGTACTTATTGGTTAGGGATGTAGGAGCCCTAAAGGGCGGGCTTTTAGTACTTGTGGTATTTTGAGTTATGAATTCTTAAGTAGAGCGGAGAACGAATGGGTGGTAATTAGGCGGGGATGGTTCAAGTGAGCCTCACATGCCCTCTAGAAAAGATTAGGAATACTAGTTTGGATGATCCCCGGTTATAGAAACAATAGCGTCGGTTTAATAGGAAAATACGGGAGGGATACCATGATTATCGAAACCCAGTTCCCAACCTTATAAATAAACTTCTCATAAAGAATCCACCTCCTCCACGCTCCTCTTTAAGAATACCACATTGCTAAGAGTAATACAGTCATCAAAACTGCTTTCCTTTTCTCCTTTAGGGCATTCTACTATTCTTGTTATTGGTTGAGATAGGACTACGCTAATCTCTCTATTCGGATATCGATTTTCAGATAGAGCAATTCGGACTGGGAACAAGGTGCCATCGAAAGAGTGGCCCTTCGGTATTGAAGGGACCCACGCCAGTTTTTGGATAAGGGATTGATTTTTGGATTCAGGATTTTAGGATTCGGGACTACAAGCTTCATTTACGGAAGCATTAAGGCGGGGGGAATACTGGGAACCTAGGAACCCTGGACATAGATAAACCTGGGGAGGGAGAGCCCAAGGGGGAGGGGGGATATCTATATCGCACTTCTAAATACAAGAAGTTAGAGAGGAATGTTAAGACGTATATAATGCCCTTATTCAGGCCCTCTAAAAGCCCTATAAAAGCTCTTTAAGAAAAAAAAAATTTCCTTCATTGCATAAACCCGAATGATATAAGAGCAGGCAAGGGTGGGTTAGAGGAAATGGAGCTTTTTTGGATGAATAAGAAATGCCGGTCCACATCACCTCGGGGCGGAATGGTTCAAAGAGCTTTTTCAAGGTTTTTGTGATGATATACTTCTCACAGACGATCATGCTGAAGTAGGAGATATGATCACTCGCGTGGAACCATCTGCTCTTATATAAGGTACTCAAATGGAATGTCATACTGGTAAACATCTAGATATTCCTTGTGGAGTTATTTCTGTACCAGTTCATATCCTTTAAAATGGGATACCGACCTTTTAATTTAAAGTTGGGTTACAAAGGTACTGATCTTCCAACTGATCTAGTTTATAACTCATTTGCTCTGGGTATGGAGGAACATCTTCATTTTTGGTGGTCATGATATTGAAGAAATAATGACTAAATCATTATCCACTTTTATAGGCTTAATTTGGAATCCCTCTAGTCAACTAGAATTAAGTAAAATCCCCCAAGGTTATTAAAGAGGAGAGAAGTACTAAGAAATTTGCACGAACTTCCAAACCAAAAGGGTATTGGAACTTATGGATAGAGAGTTGTCGAAGCTTTTAATGTACGCAGCTGAAGAAGCGTTCAGTATCCTCTTCCTCAAGAAAAAAAGGCTAGGCTTTTACTTTTGAAATAGAGGGTAGAGGGCCCTCTCTATTTTAAGGATGTTATTACAAGAATGTATTGTATAGATTGAGTTAATGACTATTCATAATTACGTATAAATGAGGTTTTAGATCGACGGATAAACCTTTGGTAGAACATAATATGGTAGAAAGCTTTTAAGAGCGACTTGCTCTTTAAAAGCTCTTGAATAATCTTAAAAGGGAGGGCACCCCTCTCTATTTTAAGGTTCTATGGATTATGCATTCGCCATTTTCGATCTGGACTAAGATCCTCTCAGTTCAACATTTTTATTCTAAGAAATATATGTTTCGAAGCTTCACCAAGGACATCCTTTTAAAATAGAGGGGCGAAATATCAAAAAAAATTCAATTAGGGGACGGACAGGATCTGGAGTTAGTGTAAATTAAATAAATGAGCTAGAATATCTCCTTTTTAAGGTAAGTCTACATTCTATTAAATATTAGAACAACGAATTGGAATAAGGAAACGATTATCGATCTAGGTAGAAAGATTTCGATAAAAGGTAGATCCAATGCCTTTAAAAAAAATGGGAGCTCCTCCCCCTTGTTTTTGAAGAGGTTCCCCTTGTTTTTGCCCTTCTCTAAAACCCAGATCTACGCAACGCTTTAAAATTGTTATAAGGCGCTGTAGTTATTCCATAAGGATGGGAACCACCAAAGTAAGGCTTGGACCTAATCATTCAAAGATAATTTATCTCAGAACGATAAAATCCTATTGAAGGTCGTTCGAATGATCCATGATCCCCGAGATTTTTTTAAAGGGGTCAGCCACTCTCAAAGCGGAAAGGAACATTCACAGGTCTACCTTGTCCAAAAATCACGAGTTATGGGGCTCTCTATCCATAAGTCCGAGCCCGCTACTCTCGAAGGCGATTGAGCTTGGGTGCCCTCTCCTCTCCCCTCCATTTTAAAGGCTAAAGGCCATTTTAAACAAAAAATCCTTTCAAAACACCAATTCTCGCTTATCGGGAATCTTGAAACGCCTTTCAGCGATGAAAGCCCTTTTAAAATAAAAGGCCTCTATTTTGTTTTGAAAGGTCCAGGTGAAAGTTCCATTCATCGGGATCCTCTTTAAAATTCAAAAAGGGGCTTGCATTCATTGACGAAATTGATAAGCTCCCTTTTTTGAGGATCTGTCTAATCCTCTATTCCCCCCTCTCTTTTTCGAGAGACTACTCTTTAAGCATTCAGATCACCTCCCAATATCTAGTTATTATCTGGGAAGTGAGCCACTTTCGAAAAATCCCATAATCGGTATTGTGTTTCATCTCGGGCATAGATGTTAATTAGCTCTAAAAAATTGGAACTGTATCCGAATCTTGCATAGCTATACCCGCTATCCATTAGAGAGCCTCCCGCTTTAATGAAGGATTAAAACTGATTGAATTGTTGGGATTCCAAGGAATTGCAATCCCTCCTAACAAGCCTCATGGACCATTCACCTTAATCAAGGGCCATGGGATATTGATATCGAGTCAAGTACTTGTTGGATCATCGTAAGGCAGGACTTTGATTTCCTGTAAAAAAACAATATCAACTCGATTTCGCGTTTTTAATTGAGTTCTTCAGGTGCGTCTTCGGAACTTCTTCCAAAGTCCCCGGTTATGGATAGAGAGCATGAGAATATCTTCATCGCCATTTTTACCAGATAATCTCAAAGGATCCCTTAAAAATATTCCGATCGGTCCCGCTCTATTCCGTTTTTAAAACTAGATTGGCTAGGCAGGAACCTTCCCTCAATAGGTGGCCCCGGCTTTTGATAGATTGCATTATTGCAATAGGTGGCCCCGGCTTTTGATAGATTGCATTATTGCGGATCCCCGATTCCTGGTTAGTGCCCTTCACTTCAAGATTGCCTTTTGAACCGGGATTATCTGTAAATAAGAACCCTAGATCGGACTTTGATAGCTGGCCCTTGATACGAACTATCTGTCCCAACTCCAAGCTCTGATCCCCCGATTGCTTTAGCTTAGATACCTCTGATCCCCCTTGCTATCCATCTATCCCTTCCCCCCTTTGCTCCAGCCAGGGGAAGATGAGGACGGAGACCAGATCCACCTTCGTATATAAAACTAGAACCCGATAAAGGCCCCGACCCCATAGATGTTGATAGCTTTCAATCCATCTCCTTCAATCCATTGATTGGTTGGTAGCCCTGACGGACCCTTCAATTGCCATATCGATAGATCTAGATTGGCTAGGGGAGAATCCACTCATACCCGCTAGGGTTGAGGCAGGAACCCTCAATCCCTATGGGTTAGTGCCCTATTGCTCTCAATAGATTGCATTATTGCGGATCCCCGATTCAATGAAGCTCTCCCCCGACCCTTGATCGATTCCTATGACCAGTGTGGCATTCAGATTGCAAGAGTTATAGGCGATTTCCTTCCAATTTAAATATTTCCCCCCCAAATCCAAAGGAAAGTAAAGAATCCGGTTATGGTTCAAGGGGGACCCGTCGTACTTCCAAAAAGGAAGGCGGGGAACCCGATCCCTTCTTGTCTTGGTAAAGCCCCCTCCCACTCCGGAAAATAGAAAGACTAAACTGAATGGATACTGGATCTCATTCGGATGCTCCGAAGGGATATTGAAACCACCCCGACCGAAGGGAGGCTTACTTCCCCCTCCCGAAGGGAGGATTACTTTACCGCCAGACACAACCTCACACACATGCGTGAGAAGTTCTAATGGAAATTGAGCTATGTTTCCTTGCCTCCTTGTTCTAAATATGTCTATAGATGTATTGAATGATGGGATATAGATCCCTATAGTCTTGAATAGATGGCTATAGATGCCTTAAATGAGGGCTATAGAAGCCTTAAATGAGGGCTATAGATGCCTTAAATGAGGGCATTATATTTATATACGTGATACAGATTCTTTCCATTACTTGTTAGTAGGTGCTTATAGGACTCCCCTCCCCTGGTTTAACTCTTTCCAGGTTTCCCGGTAGAGATTTGGGGCTTTTGAAAGAATGATTGCATTCTCTCGAGCCCGCTAAATCTCTACTTTCTACCGGTGTAACCAATTTGCTATATCCGAAAAACGATATCCGGATTATAGAGTTCAGCATAGAGCTATCTCAACCAGTAACGGAGTGGGTAGCCAGTAGAATGCCCCGAGAGGAAGCGACAAGCCTCTGCTTTTCAGAGTGCCTCGTTGCTTTTCGGTCAACATATACACCATCTAGCCCTGTATGAGATAGAGCAAGCAATTTCACCATGACATCTTCATGCTCAATGCTGTGGATAGCTTTTAGGCCAATGAGCTCCTGAAGATGCTCATCTGTTGTTCTTTGCTCAGGTCCAGAGAAGATTGGTAAGGATTTTAAGACAGCAGAGGGAATCGGGTTATCCTCAGCTAGGCGAAGAGGACCAGTGGTATCCTGGGATTTTAAGGACTCGAGGTTGTTGCTGCTACTGTTGAGGTTGAGGCATGTTAAGGGCTGTTCGAGGAACTGCTGAAAGGGACATTTCTCTTGGTGTAGGGGAAGGAGGAGTATTCTCAGGGAATTTTGATGAATCAGAAGATATAGATCTTCTGCGGGAAGGCCTTTATAACTGCGTCTGCAGTGCATTAAAATAGAGAGGGAAGTCAGGTATATTTTCTAAGCTTGATGCCCAAGACCTTGTGATCATGAAGAAGGGTAAGATTCTAGGATCTAAAGGATAAAAGAATTTTGAAAGACAAAACTGGGTTCTAAACTAACAGAGTCGCCACTGAACCAAGGTCCAGTAAATAAGATGTGGGTATCTGAAAAAGCCTTAGATTTTGAGAGAAAAAACCTCTCTATCTCCCCATCTCTGTTTCTAAAAGGGGAGGTAGAGGGGTTGTCCCACTATATAATGTGTGCCAAAAAATACCTTTAAAAGGATCATCAGGTTACTATCTCGGTGAAGTTACTTGGTTAGATCAAAAAGCTAGTATCCCAGCTTGAATGAGGCATCAATGTCACCCGGTTGTATGGAATAGATCAACCGGTGCATAGTAAAGAATGATGGTTGTGAATCGAGAGCAACTTACTGATGAATAGGGCGGCTTGTTGGCTGCGCCTTGCCGCAACCCCTCTAAAAGCCGGCCTTCTTCTTGTCATTCCCGATTCAATAAAGCTTCGCTCAACTCATTTTTGTCTAGAAAGAGGGCCGCGTGGAAAGGGATTAAAGGCTCTTAAATTAAAGGTAGCCCCTGATTCTTGGTTGTCCCCATATTCGATTTCATGTATCTACTCATAGTATCGTTGCCCTTGCCCGGTAGTTCCGTAGCAGGTGCTTTCGGACGTTTTCTAGGTTCAGAAGGAACCGCCATAGTAACCACCACGTGCGTTTCATTATCCCCTATCTCATCCTTGACCGCTTCTCATGAAGTCGCACCGGGAGCTAGTGCTTGCTATCCAAAAATTGCTCCATGGATCTTATCTGAAATGTTTGATGCTTCTTGGGGCTTCTTTGGCGACCGTGAAGTCACCGGAACGAGTAGATGGATGTGCACCGCTGCTCTAAATGGCAGCTCCGCGGCGATATGCATACGTACGTAAGCTCGACTCGCTCTATGGAACTGGGGCACCATAGCATGTCGGGAATAAGGGGGGGACATACTGGACAACCCCTCTGCTTTTTGCCCCTTTCGATACACAGTTGAGGAGATCACGAACGCGTTTTTAAGGTGTGGGAGCTTAAAATGGCAAAGGGCCCTCTCCCCACCCCCACCATTTAAATTGAAATTTAAAAGGGCGGTAAGCGAGGATTATGGATAGAGAGCGGTCGAGGGAATCCTAAAGGCCCTGGCGGCGTGGGTGGGGGCTTGGGGTTGCGGAAGGCTAAGGCGCCTCGCATATGGGTAGCAAGAGGGCTCTTATGCCGGGGGTTGAATGGTATGCATATGGGTAGCAAGAGGGCGGCCCGGGCTTAGCCTTACAATGAGGCCAAGAGTCCAGGTGTTTTCGGTTTGTTCCGGCACTGGATCGGTGGTAGTTGTTGGGTGAGAGGGGGCCTTTTCAAGAGCCTCTTATTCCCGTAGCTCAGCCTACGCTCAGATCAAGACCTGGAGTAGCTGAGATCTTCATCCCGGCCTCGAGCCTTCTTCTTTGAACAGGAATCGATATGGGAGGACGACTCAACGACTCAACAAAGGTGCGGGTTTACTCTTTCCTGCCCATCCAGAGGAGAAGAATAAGAGCGTGTTGAAGGTTCCTTAGGAGCGAAGCGAAAGGCCGGATCCTTCACTAGAATCAGGCGGCAGAAATCTTTGAGACGGACATCTGTGATATGATAAATCCTTTCCGGGCACGGGATGAAGACACAATTCCAGAGAACGGATTCTTCGCTCGCTCGCCCCACCGCTTCGATTATGGCTATGCGGTAGCTCTGATCGATGAAGAGCGGTTCATTCGCTTGTGATTGATCTGGCACCGAAGAGAATGCGATCATCGCTCTGGCTAGGAGATTTTTACGGAATGGATCACAGCGAACAACGTACATATTCATGAGGAAGCCGTTTCATCACTAGAGCCTTTTAAAAGACGCCCCGCCGCCCTCTCTTTTAAAAGTACCTTAAAAGCAAGCTCTCAACTGCTCACAGCGAACCGGGAGAGGGGGTTTTAAAATAGAGGGGCTGCTTGCACAGCTAGAGCCCTTCTCCCTCTTCCCATCCAACGTCTCCCATCGACCGTATATGATGAGTGAGTATATAATTAGTACCATATCTCTACACGATAGAGCTACGAGGACAAGGACTCTTTCTTGTTGCTGGCTCACTCCACCTGATCCGCTACCTTCTAATTCTAAGCGAAACCTTTATAAGAAAAGGGAGCTTAATTAAGGTTAGTCGGCTTAGAATAGAGAGGGACCACTTGCTACTTACTCACTCACTCACTCACTTACCGATCAATGGGTAGCAGTGCCCAGATTCAACTACTTAAGATCTGTGCCGTAATTCATCCTGCTTCTTTATCCCCCGCACGCTCCTCTTCAAAAGAATTCGGCAGCTCCGAAAAAAACAAAAAACAAAATAGAGACGTGATCTTTCCCTCTCTTTTCAAGCCGACGGGCGAGCCGACCCTTTAAAATAGAGAGGGAGCAAGTGAAGCTGGTGAGCCGTATGATGGGCAACTATCTCCTGCGGTTCGGAGAGGACTCGGCAGTTGGTTAGTACCCCCTTGGTCTTGGGGCAGTTAGTACCCTTCGTCGCGGGGCGGACCCTTTCACTCAATTTTATTATATACGCTTGGTGAAAATAATGTATTTCGATACACCTAGAACATGGATGATATATAAACCAATGGATCGTGACAAGTCGTTACTACTAGCAATTACTTTCTCTTCCATTACTTCATTCTTCCTGTATCCCTCTCCCTCGTTCTTAGTTACTCATCAAACGGCACTAAGTTTCTATCTGTGATTTCGATCATTTACAAGGTTCAAAGAGAGGGCGTGAAGAGAGAGCACCGCTCATACATAAGATCTTTAAACAATAGATGGAGTTGTGGTCACGAGTGTGTAATGACAGGTGGCTGTATATCTTCCTATATATTCGGGTCTTTATTATGTGTATTAATATCTACATTTATCTATTATTTCCCATTCTAACAATGAAGATTTCCATTCCATCCGTATTAACTAGTAAAAGAAGGGATATAAATAGAGAGACTGATCCATTATCAGATTTGTCATTTCGTGAGGTGGCTGCTCCTCAAATCTCACAGGTGCCCGCTACTATCGATTACCATTCTCTGCGCATAGAACAGAATGAGGAGGAGGAGTGCCGAAATGGGTTATGTGGCACTTGTTGCTATTCGTTCGAACATAGCGGGAGGGGGTTTGGTATATAATCACAGGGGCCCGCTCACCCCACCCTTCCCCGTGCCATCCATAAATATGTATGGGGCTCATTATATTATAAAAGGGGGCTTCAACACACAGATTGGGAGAACCTAAGGGCCCCGACCGTGTGGAACCATTCAAGCTGCACACAGGAATATGGGTATGGTAATTCGTTCACTGCTTCGAAGTTTATAAGGGGAAAGGAAGAGCTCACCTTTATTAATTGGTAAGAGCGGAGATCCTATTCCCTGCGCGTCATGCTATGATTGCGGTGTGCCTGACGACTATCTATCCATCCGGAAAGAACAACAACTCCCTCTCCCGGACTCGACCGAAGGGAGAGGGCCCGGATACGGTTCAGCGGGTGAAATCTTATTACCCAAAGGCTCTTAATAACCGGAGAGAGCCTTAAAAGAAGCACTCGACCTTTTGTTTTGAGAGCCCCCACTTTCATAGGGATGAGCACTCGACCCATTGATAGGGAGGGGGGAGAGAGATAGCTTTTGGATAAGCACTCGCTTACCTATCAAGCAGGGAGAGAGAGCACTCGACCTTAAAGAAAAAAGATCTCAGGAGGTCCGAAGCGAGAGAGAAAGGATCCATCCGGGTCCATCCAACCGGGTCCATCGATTGTGTGTGATCCTTAAGATTAAAAGCCGGTCTTTCCCCGGCCATAAATTCCGGCTGGTTCGCTGTCGCTCTCAAAAAGGTTGAAACACAAGGGGATGGATCTACTTCCAACCCTTTATCCAGATCCCACCCAACCCCAATGAAGCAGCTTTCAACCTCTTCCTCCTCGCTTCATCGCCTTTTTTAAAATTCTGGGCTCCTTCTCCCCTCATTCGGTTCCTTCTCCCTATCGGCTCCCTCCATCCGGTCTCAATGGTCTTGTCAGTCCTATTCCAGTCCTTGTGTGTGCCCGGTGTTTAGGGTTTCCGCATTCCGTTCAATCAATCAATCAATCTATCAATCAAAAAAGCCTTCTTCTTTATATAGAGAGGAGCGGAGGGCTCTTTAAAAAAAACTCCCGAGGAGAGAGAGAGAGTGAATCGGTCCCTAAGGAACTCGCGGAAGGGATCAAGCGCTCTCTATTTTAAAAAGGGGCAAGCATTTTTAAAGAGGGGAATGGATCAGGGCTTAACACTTCATTATTTCGTTGAAGAAGAAGCGTCCGCTAGCCGACTTTCAAAGGGAAACGGGAATGGGACATCTTTTAAAAGTAGCTGAGGATTTTGGGCATTCGCTCTAGTCGTTGGATAATGGTTTGACCTTAGCGCCTTCGTTCGCCACTCGACTAGGTTCTTCGACTTTTGCCATCGATGGTTCCGGTTCAATGGGTTAAACTGTAGCTTTTGCTCAATCATCAATAGGATTTTCAACCTATACCAAAACTAACCGGTTCTTGGTGGTTAATTGTGAAGATATCCAATGTCCCAGTCAGTGGCACGGGTGCGCAAGTAGAAAGAAATCATTCCCGGTTTGTTTCTATTGGCAATGAGATAGAACCGTTGTTTCTTACTCTGCCTCTATCACTTCACCCTTCAGAAACCACTCTCACCCCTATTCATTATGACTCTTATACACTACCTGTCGATAATGCCTATGTGCTTGCCCACTGGGCCTCTACGGAATCTATTGGCATTTACTTTCAACTTACTCCCGATCAGGGTTTAGCTCAGGTAAGGTTGTTCTGCCCACATCTGAAGGGGTTCCACCTAAAGAATCTGAGCGGAGTGTTTATCCAGGACTATAATTAAGACCTGGTTTCGTGTTTGATTAATCATTACTTGACACGATTACGAATTCAAAAGATTAAAAGTCTGATAGTTCAGGCTTGATTCACTAGTTTTTGATTGAATGCGAAGTGATCTATCGAGGCAATGAGATGGATACACAACTAATTACCCACTCTTCATTGGTCTCTAGTTTCATTCTCGGGTTGTTGAATTGCGAGCGGGTGCCGCGACGAAAACCGTTTTGGATGCTTGCTCGGAGGCGATCCCTCTCCCTCTTAAGATTCCAGATATACAGCTAGCGAATCATTTTCTTTTCACTCTCGCAAGAAATTAAAAGGTCAGGATTTTAAAAGCTCGAATGCTCTCTTAAAACAAACCTGAGCCCTCCTCTTTTTCAAAGTCAAGGGATTGGTGCTCGAATGCTCTCTTAAAACAAACCCGGTTGGTCAGGCTTTTTCAAGGTCCTACAGGGCGATAGATATAAAAACGCCCGAGTCCATTAATCCCTTGCAGGGGAGGTCGGGGCACCAGACATTTCAATGCGTTCTTGACGGCTATGGGTGCCGTATGCCGGTTAAAGGCGTGCAGGGGCTTGCATTCTTGTACGCTAGTGATGCTCTCGTGCTGGTTGTTCTTGCTAGTGATTATTCTCGCTAGTGATGCCCGTATGCTAGTGATGCTTGTTAAGGGGGTCTCTTTCCGTATGGAGAAGCTATTTTGTTATTCCGTATGTGATGGATGTGAAGAAGCTTGATTCGTGAAAGCTTTATTTGTGGTGGAGAAGCTATTATCAGAGCTTTTAGAGCTCCAGCTCATATTTCTATTCCGTATGTGATGGATGTGAAGAAGCTTGATTGATTCCAGTAGTGCTTAACCACTAGTGAAGGGTGTGCATGCTTGTATCCCGCTAGCGCTGCTCGTATCCCGGTGATGCTTGTATTCTCGCATGCTAGTCATGGAAAAAAAGGTCCCGCCAGTGATGCTTCCCTCTCTATATAAAGGGCATTCGTTTATATAAAGGGCATTCGTTTTCAGTTCTTTCCCTTTTAAGAGAGAGCATTTTATCCCACTTCATTCCTCTCGGGGGCATTCATTTGGTTGTTCTTTCCAACCCCCAAAAAAGTTTCTATGCATATAAAGAGCCCACTTCAGGTCATGCCCACTCCCAATCCATGCTGTTGGTCATTCCATCACACTTCCCACTTCAGGTCATGCCCTTATATATAGAGGATTGACACAGAAGGAGATAGATATCATTCCAGATATCATTCCTACTGGCATTCTGTTAGTACCATTCCCATTCCGCCTCACAATCACAAGGGCTTTAATATAATAAGTTCGCGGCAATCCGAATCCATTGATTTCCGAATCCATTGATTTCCGGATCCATTGATTAGCGGCATTCCCTGAAAGCTGTCAGTACCTCGACCAGAAGGGAGATAGCCACGCCCCGCCCCTATCTCTATCAGCCAGAACCCAAGCCCCTATCTCTATCAGCTAGAACCCTTCAGTATTAAAGTGCTAATCCCGCCTGTGTCACCCCTTTAAAATAGAGAGCTCGGCCCTCTCTAATTTAATTCGCTTATCTAAAAACCATCTCTATCCCGCAATCGGGGTCGATCTCGGCCATCTAAAAGCTATCTCTATCTCGACCAGAAGGGAGAGGACATTCAAGGGCTCGACCTAAAGGGAGATAGCTGCACTCGACCTATTGATTGGGTCTCATTCACTAGGGTGGGGATTGGGAGGGGTCATGCTCGACCGGGACCACCACCTTTTTAGGGTAGGGCCACCTATCTCTTTAAGGTCATTTATGTGCTCGACCTTTAAAAAATAGGGCGAGTACGACCTCTCATATGTGCTCGACCACCGGGCCACCTATCTTTTTAAGGTCATTTATGCGCTCGACCTACCTTAAAAAGCAAGCCGCGGGTTTCCCCAAGATTTTGAAGGGGCGGGAACAATGACTTCATGAGTGACGCGAAGACCCAGTTCGATGAGGGGGGGCCGCTCAAGCATAATATTCCTCTCCGGCCCGGGAGAAGGGAAACGTTGAAAAGATCCAATTCTTCTGGATCAATATCTATGCGATTGAAGGTTTATCTCATCCAAAGAGCACTCGCTTATTGATTTGAAAGGAGAAACCGATTTTAAAACCTCATAAAGGTTGAGGGAAGAGAGGCCCTCCTCTCTCTTTTCAAAAAACAGGATAGAGAGCTGCTTTTATAAAGGTTGAGAATAAGCCTCAACCTTAAGGTCGAGGGATAGGAGCCCCCTTAAGAGGAGATGCCTATAGCATCTCTTTCCTTCGCTCTGAGCCAGGATCATCAAACTCTTTCTTTACGCACGCTAAAAAACCCTGCCAATAAGAGATTGGTACTGCTGCTTATATAAAGAGCGTTCCGATCCATTGTACCGTAATGCCAATAAGAGATTGGTACTGCTGCTTATATAAAGAGCGTTCCGATCCATTCTAGAAAGAATAACCTTTCCACATTCCGAGCCAAAGCGGATTGAGGGGGCCACCTATCCATCAGGCCCAATGAGTGAGTGATTCCGGAGCCACATTCCTATTCGACCGGAGAGGACAGGACGCGACTATGGAATCGATCACACAGCGGCGGCCGCTCTCCTCTATTAGAAAAGGCGCACACGGGAGGAGAGGCACGGTGGCTACGAAACCATGGGCGGGAGGAAGAACGATAATCGGCGGCCGCTCTCCTCTATTAAAAAAGGGTGCAGGGGAGAAGGCACTCTAGTGATCACCGAAGGAAAGAGAATGAACGACCTCTAATAAGGATTTTAAGAGGTCCCTCTTTCTTATTCCGGTTCAGTGCTCGCATCGTTTCCTTGCATCAAGGGGCGTCCATCCCATAGCGAGCTTTTGGAGATCACACCGCTATTCTATTATGGTCAATCGTGGATAATACATCCGGTCAATCCCCTCGCAACTAGGTAACACTCCGGTACAGCCTCCTGCTCCAGCTACAGTTGCAACTGGAGATAGCCTTAAGGTGGGCGGGCGGAAATAATACAATGGCGAATCCAGTAGAAAGACGAGACATGGAGATTGAACGGTCCATGAAAGGGTCACAGTCAGGGGGGAACTCCGAGGAAGCTGAAGATACCCCACTGGGACTGAAACACAGTCCTGGCGGAGATTTTAAGAGCAAAAAGGGTTGAAGGCTGAAGCTTGAAAACTGCCAATCCCCCCCAGCAGCCACCCCTCTGTTTTAATAAAGGGCTTTGCTCATAATTTCAAAAAGGGCCGGGGAGGGGCTTTAGTCTTTAAAATAGAGGGGAGAGGCCAGGTCTTTTTTGTTAAGTCACCCAGAGGAGCTCCCCCTTTTTAAATAGAGCACCGAAGTCCTCATCACTTCAAAGGTTCCCTCTCTATTGATCTATCTGGGAGAGGATTTGTTTACTCGTTCCAAGGGGCCAGACCTCTCCCCTCTAGCCCTATTTCCAAAAGAAAATCTATCATCTTGGCCCAGGTGAGCGGGCTACATCCACTCGTTATTATTCCCCCATTCCTCTCGGACCGGTTCCTCCCGCCCTTACGGTGGACTGGTCAATCTTTCGCAAACAAAGTCTATTTCATTCTTCGGCTCGACCCTGACCTCTTTAAAATGAGAAAAGGGCCAGAGCCTTCATTTTCTTTTAGAACCTCACCTCTCGGGCAGCGCCAGTTATAGGAGAATTTCCCCTCCCCTCCCGCGCCACGCTCTTCTCGTTCCATTTCATATCCGATCTGTCCTATTTCATTTATATCTCTGAAATCGGAGGAATTCCCGATCGGTAGATCCTTTCGTGAGCCGGTCTGCTCATTCAAAAGGTTCTTCTTATGAAGAATTTATAAATTACGTTGTTTCCTTTTAAAATAGAGGGCTCCATGGTTCCCCTTTTAAAATAGAGAGCGCCCTCTCCCCTCTCCCCCACCATTTAAAAGGGCCTTTTCAAAACCCTTGCCCCCCATGTTTGAAAAAGGCAAAACGGCCCTTTACCCTTTAAAATAGAGGGGAGGAGGGGGGGATTGATAAATAAGTATAAAGCTCCGATCGAACAGGGATAAGCGCTCTGGTCCCAACCTCTCGAATAAAGCGGGAGATGCCGCCAGCTAGTCACAGTATGTAGGAACTCGACCCCGCCTTCGGCTCTAAGTTGTTTAACAAGAACTCCTGGAAATAGAAGGAGTAGGGACGGAGCGTTTTAATTTCCTGACTATTTAGATCATGATAGGCACGAATCCTGGAAATAGAAAGAAGGGCCTTTAGAATTAGGTAGATCATTTCTTCGACTCGACCGGTTGCGCTTGACCCGGGGATAGAGGAATTCCCTTTCCGCAGTTGAGATGCTTGGCCCGATCTAGTCATGAGAATCCGGCTTTTAAAATAGAGAGGGGGAAGCTTTTAAAATAGAGAGGGGAAAGCCCTGGTTTTGTTTTAAAATAGAGAGGGCGACCCCTCTGTTTTAAATAGAGCTACTGCCGTTTTATAATATAAAGTGCCCTCTCTCTCAAAGGGAAAAGCCCTTCCAAGAACTCCTTACATTTAAGAGGAAGAACAATGACTTTCCCATCCATAGCTTCTAAGTAGTTCCGGAATGAGCCCACCCATAGCTTTGAAGTAGTTCCGGAATGAGCCCACCCATAGCTTTGAAGTAGTTCCAAAATGAGATATCGGGGAAACCTTTTTAGAATGGGGCGTAGAAACATGCCCTTGGCCCCAGGAGATGTCGAGCACTGGGTTAAAGCTTTATAAGGGGTTAAACTCAACGAACTGGATTGGCCCAAAGCAAGCCTGATCAACCCCTTTAAAAGGTAACTCCGAGTACGGGCTTTCAGTGAGCAGTAAGCAGCGCCCCCCGTGGAATGAAAGGAGCTCCGGCTCAGCCTCTTTTCCTTATTTAAGCAGAGGACCGGGTGATTCATGTTGGTTGGTTACCAGATAGTCTTCGTCGGAGATTCTTCAGATTCTTTTCGTACCGGCGCGGTTGTATTAATGACACAATATCATCTCACAAGGGCCAGAGAGAGATGCCCTTTTTTAAACAGAGAGGAGAGCTCTTTGAAATAAAAGTGCTTATTGATTGGTCGAGATCGGAGCATCATGAATAGGGCCTTGAGCAGGCTATGCCCCTCGCTTTTGTTTCGGCCCCACCCGAAAGAATGGGCTCTTTAAGGACATAGATAGACATAGACGCGGATGGATAGGCATAGAATGATACCTATATGACGGTGGAAGAAGAATCCAACCCATGCGAAAAAAGAGCTGTCATCGCTCGAAACCCTCCTTTCCCCTCTGAAATAGAGAGCTAAGGGATTGCCTTTTCCACGAGAGCGACCGCTTATTTAAAATAGAGAGAGGCGATCTCGACTTTTTAAGAGCCCTCTCGACTCCGGATCTCAGAACCGGAGACTATAGGCTCCTTTGAACCTTTTGAGCTTGCACCACCCCTTCTAAAATAGAGAGAGGATGCCCAGTTTTGAAATAGAGAGAGGCACCACCCCTTTTAGAATAGAGAGAGGATGCCACCCCTTTTAAAATAGAGAGAGGAGAGCGAATCGCCCTTGAAATAGAAGTTCCCCTTTATTCGAAGTCCTACCCATACCGTATGCTTCCAATGAGGTCCCACCCATACCGTATGTTTCCGATTCGCGTCCTCTTTGATTCTGGGTGGGGCCTCTCTCGCCTAAAGAATAAAAATAGAACTTATGAATAGTTCTTGAGTTGCCCACATCCTTCGGCACTTCCTCTTCCTATGCAGTTTCTTTCCACACCGCTACTAGGAATCGTACTGATAAAGCTCTCCATTCTCAGTATCGAGGGAAGTAAATAATTGGTTTTCATGACCCCCTTTTCTATAGAATAATTGAGTTCGGGTTATCAGATTGGGTTCCGAAAGATCGGTGAGTTGGATTCTGGGAATGGCAAAGAGAAATATTTGCCGGCTCCGTACCGATGAGTTTTGATGGGGGAAGGTAGAATCGATAGAATATGTATTTGGTCTCTAGAGTAGCGTGGGCAAGAAGCGAGGTTCGGAAATGACCCCATGTAGGGGTTTGGATCTGGGTTCATTACTGAGTCCGAATGTGCTCGGAGACTCTCCTCATTATTTTCTTGCGTGAGCATAGTAGTGGTGAAAGAAGCTTCCCCTAATTCCCCCAGATATCGCTGGAGAATAGGCGTCTTGAATCGTGATTCTTCCCGATACAAGTTAAAGAAGGTGGTCCGAGCCGAGTTTCCCGAGTTTGATCCTTCCTCCATCGACATAAAGGCGCTCAAATCATTTGTTTCTGTACTTCTATTATGCGGTGCAAAACAAGAGTTAGCCCCATATGTATGGGGCGAGCCTGTTGATTGGAAACTTGTAGAAGCCGCGAAGGTCAGACAGAACCGAAAGGCCCGAAAAAATGAGGAACGGCTGGGAAAGGACTGTGAAAATTCTCTACCCAAGTCCGAAAATTCCCAGATAACGATTAGTAAGTGTAGGGGTTCCTTACGCAAGTCTTCTAACGAATCCGTGAGGAGGAGGAAGCGGAGTGGGGGTTCCTTATTCGCCCGGGTGGGAAGAAGGGTTTTGGAGAAGGTACTCGTAAGCATTATCTGTGCCTTGATTTTAGCACCCATATTCGCCATTATTGTGAAATATGGGTGGGTGGAAAAAATAATTTCTGAATTGCCCCCATCTCAAGCGGAACTGGACACACAAGAGTGGAATAACATTGTTTTAACATCATTTTTTTTTTACTTAGCCTATCTAATATTCAATATCTTATTCGGAAATAATGATTGATATTGGACCTCTCCCCCTCTCCTTTTAAAGATAAGAGCTCCTCCTGTCCCCTTCTCCTTAAAAGAGGAGCCGAAACGTTTTAATAGGTCTTAAATAAGCACTCGACCTCTATAAGTTTGAAAGGTGGCGTGCTTTCTTGAGCCCTGTTATAATCTCAACGGGCGTATATAAAACGACTCGGCGAACTAACTCTCTATGGTTCGGTTCATATCCCTATCGGTCTTTTGATCCTCTCGGTCTTTTGATCCTATCGGTCCTCTCTCTATCCTTAAAGGTGCTCTCTATCCTTGCCCTTTAATACAATAACCTCTAAAAAGGGGCCTCTCTCTCTTCAAAAACCTCTCTCTCTTCCCCTTTTGAAGAGAGAGCGGAGAGCCTGCTTTAGCCCTAGAATTAAAAGGGAAAGGGCCGCCCTTGTTATTACAACGCTCTCGGCTTAAGGTCGGAGAGGGCAGCGCTCTATATCTTAATACGGAAAGCAATTATATCTTAAGAGGTCGCATTTCACTCCAGTTTTCCCCGCCTTACCCCAAGTCTTTTCTAGGCCCACCATTAAGAGCCGTACCGAGAGAATGGTTCAGTAAGGTTGAGACCCCTTTGTTATAGAATTAGCTCCTGTGACCGGCTGTTGTCGTATCCCACTCCGAAATAAAGAAGAAAGATACTTCGAAACCTTATATAGAGAGGGACCATAGGAACCCTTTAAAATAGAGAGCTCATTCCCCGCTCTCTAAAACCTTAAGCGGCTTACATTCCAGTAGATCGTGAGAAGCTCGCCTTGCTTGCTATCTCTGTTGCAGTGAGAACATATTCAAGGCTCCGTTCATTGACTCCGGGTCCCTACCCTTTTCGAAATAAGGTAGCGGGAAAAAGAACAGACTTCGCACTCCCGGCGGAGTTAAGGTTGGCTGGGTCCCCCGATCAATAGTTTAAAAAGTTCGGCAGAGAGAGCTCACTAAATATGCCAGCCTTAAATATAAATAAAATAGTTGCTATTATTACTATTCCTCCTCTCAGAAAGAGCTCTCCTAAAAAAAAACGTATTTGACTTATTTGACAACGGGTCATTCTATTCCTGCTCTTATGGCCCTCTCGAAGCATACTGTGACATCAGACATTACCGGTCAGTGAGACCCGGCGCACAAGGGAAAACGGTAAATAACGATGATAGGCTGATAAAGCCTCAAGGACCCTCGAAATAGAGAGAGAATGCCCTTCTTCATTATATCAATGAATTAATGTGGGGTGACTCAACTGGATTTGAGGAGGGAGGGTCGTCAGCAACTCCATCCACTTCTTTCTGTTGGACATATATGCAGGAGTGGCATCACATTTTCTCGAAACATTAGGTCAGGATCGAATGGAGTAGAAGTTCATATTCAATAGCTAGCGTTCTAAGAACCAATCCCTATATAAGCTATTCGGATAGAATGAGGGGCCGGTAGAGCAGTCTAATAAACCTTCTCCCCAATTATTATTAATGGTAGGCAGCCTTCAACGAGAGTTTCCAACTACTCCTACCACTCGACCATAATGGGGAGGTGCGGCTCGAGTGATTGAAACGATGATAAGAGTTAGGGGGCGACGAATAAGACTCCAAATATAGATTCATCCCCCCTTTGCATACCTCCCTCACCAATCTCCACTTCTATTATTTGCTGATCCCGATCCTTTTAGCTAGCCATCTATCGATCCCCATATATTTCCATCTATCCATAAATAAATCCATTCCTCTATCCAGAAATAGATCCCTCTATCTATCCATTTATCCATTTCCCCTTTCTCCAAATCTATCGATTCATAATGGCCAACTGATGATAAAGGCCAGATAAAGGCCCTTGATGAACAATCTACAAGCTGACCTCTCCCTTTATCAATTCATTGATACAAAAATAAATCCTCTCTATCACATGCCACCACCCCGGGAGGAATGTTACCCTTGCTCGCCCCCCTTCCCCCCGGTTACTGAGGCTCCAAAACAAGAAAGACCATGGCTCTAGTAACCAATGGCTTTGGACCCCATCCATGCATGGGAAGAGATCCAACCTCCCTCCCAACTAGCCTACCTACTACAGCCAGGTTCCTACTGCTAGCGACCTAATCCTCTAGGGGTGGGGGACAAGACTGAACAGGGGTTGTTTGCTTTTCCAAGGGTTGCGGGTCGATGCGTCCTCTTGTGTCGTTCTAACTTGATAACCATGGGAGGTGCTACCTATGCGGTTCTAGCGATGAAAGATTCTTTGTGTGAGTAAAGTTGTCCTATAGGCTGTGGTGTTAACTGAAGTTATGTCAATGGGCTCCTTAAAAGTTGTTGGAATATCGGGAGTGAATCCAAGATGTGTTCTGTGCTCCATGGGTCAAGGTTGTTGGGGCTCGCTCGTATGGTGTCAATCGGATCGGTTTGATGATCGTGGTTGGTCATCAATCCTGTGGTGTGGTTCCAACCTCAAATGGTAGTGCAGTGGGTGAATGCTCCAGGTTGTGGAGTCCTAATATGTATTAAAAGGAGTTAGTAATGTGTGACTTTCGAAACGCCCCCTCCCCTCCATTTTCAAAGGGTAAAGGGATGGCCCCCTCGGCGCATGGCTATTTAAAGGTGGTCAGGGTGCACTTTGCAAGCCAGCCATCCCCCCGTGGGATGGATGAGTACCGATCGATCGAACACCCTAAAGGCAAGCTTCTCATTTCTCTTGCCACTCTAGTGAGCTCCTCAGGATCAAGGGGGAAGAAGATTTATCTCACCTCTTCGAATCAAGAGAGCTTGCCTCCTTAAAGCCCCTCAAAGGAAAAATAGGGTTGGGCTTTAAGCTCTTCAAAACGATTATAGATAGAGAGGGGTTGAATCAAAATTAGCTTTTCTGCGAAACACTATTTTAAAGGGCTCGGCTCATCAGCGAGTCGGTAGCAGCATTACTTACGTACTGGATTGGGTATCTACTCCAAGACCTACTGTCAGAGCTTTTCTATAAGCCCTCCAACTTTAGAGCTGATTTCCCGTCGGCTGGCCATATGTACGATGGTAACGGCTTGTGGGAGACAGGGCCGCTCATTCCGAGGTAGCCGTAGGGGAACCCTCAATAAGGCTAGATCGAATCCATTCATCCCTATAAAAGCATGAGGTTCCATTGGAAGGAAGGGTTGCTTTTAAGAGGTTGAGTTGGAAGGCCAATACTTGTATCTGATAGGAACCTTAAAGCCCAGTAGATCTATGGTTTTGATAGTCGATGATTGGTGCTCGAAGCGGTTCCTCGCTAATTAATTAATTCCAAAAGTCCGGCTCCTCTTCTAACCTTTAGAGCTTTTGTCAGGTTTCTTTGGCATGTTTCTAAAGTCAGGTTTCTTTTGGCTGGCCGAATCCCCTTTAAAGAGTTCGATCCGGGCTTAGCTAGAGAATAGTTGGGTCAAAGAGAACCGGGAAGATAAAATGAAAAAGAGCTTACTTTATGAATGGAAATGGATCAACAAAAGAGGATTGATACGAAGAGCCTTTTAAAAATATAAGTTCACTGAGAGAGATGGCTAGGATAAAGGTGACCAGCCACACTTTTTGATTTTGAGAGAGATGGCGCATCTGATCTTGGGATACATCCAATAAACTATTTCTATAAAGATACCGAGCCACCAACCCATCAAAGATTAAATCAATATCTCTATTGTTGAGTTTTTTAAGGGATATCTACTTTCTCCAACTTCGAACCCCCTTTGAAAATAGAGAGGCCTCTCTATTTTGAAATGGCACCAAGAGGTTGTCTGATTCAATAGGGCTAGGCAAAAGTTTTAAAGAGGGCAACCTCTTAGGACATTTCTTGTTCTAAGAATTCCTTCTCTCCCTGTCGTGAAATCTATTCTGAATAGGATTTTTCATTTTTTGAAATGGGGAGAGGGAGATTCTTCCTTTTTCAATTGACTTCTCCCCATCCACTCCGGCCCACCCTTATTATAGTTCTTGGGCTCTCTATTTCAAAAGGGAGGAGTTCATCATTATTGTGTAGTAGTATGACCGGGGAAAGAGGACAGGCTCTCCACTCCTTCATGAGATGAGAAAAACATGGCCTCCCGGGCCGTCCACCCGTACCCCTCTCCTCATTAATATAAGGTCGAGCGGTTATGGATAGAGGGCCCTCTCCCACTTCATAGGTAAGCGAGACCCTCTCACTCCGTCCCCACCCAGATTTCTCAATCATGTGGAATAAGAAGATCATGAACCGCCTATTCCTTCTCTTTTCACTGGCCCCACTCGAGGGACAAGGCAGCGCATAAGAGACAAACCGCCATGCTTATAGAAGTGGGGGCCCTCTATCCATAACTGGCAATCAAGATCTCGGCTTGGCCCCCCATTTTTTTATTCTCTTTAAGAACAACAAAACCCAAACAATGAACGATTGCTCGCCCCTACCTACCGTCAACGGTCAAGCGCCCTTCCTCTAAAAATTAGACCAGGAGAGAAGGAAGTAAGGGATAGCGGACCGGGTGGAATGAGGGATGGAAGAGCCGGGTAAGCATCATGTTGGGAATCAGATAGATGCTTGTTACGGCTCCTCCTCCTCTGATTCGAAAAGCAAAGCAAAGCCCTCTTTAAAATGAAAAACAACTTTTATTTTATTTTAAAACGGAAAAGAAAAGAAAAGAAAAGCTTTTTGAAGGAGCTTTGGGGTAAGGAACGCTCTCTATCCCCCCTCTATTCATAATCGCAGTGAGCTTTCCATATATAATATAAGAGAGAGTGATTCAGAACCCACATTATGGATGTGACATGAATCCCCGGCCCAGCCCATCTCTCCTTCCAATGTCTGGCATCCGATCCTTTACCCCCGACCCCCTGATCTCGTGATTTGATCAAGGCAAACCATTCGTAGCTTTACCGGGGATTCATTCCACTTAATAGAGGATAGCACTAGGGATGGGTGGCACAAAGAGTCCCTATCCTTGGATGATAGAAGAACCTTTTGATACGTATTGGGATGTAGGACCTGAAGGCCCGCACTTTGCCCTTCCTTAAAATAGAGAGGAGAGTGTGCCCTTTAAAGAATTTGAGGCTCTTAATTGCGAGCCAGGGAAAGATAAAGTATATGACTCGGGAGGACGGGTCAAGCAACTTAAATATTCTCTCCACTTCTTCACGCCCACCCTAAAGCCCCCCACCCCTTTCATTGTATCAATGAAGTGGATTGGATGGAGGGGGAAACGGGAGGGGAAATAGCAGACATGACTATGGGGCCTTAAAGAGCTCTGCATTGACGACACAAGAAAGATAAAGATGATTATAGATAGAGAAAGGGGCCTTTTCGAATTGATTATGCCTTGGCGCCACCCGTTGCCGTAATAATCCATTCCCTCGGAGTTTGTGGAGACTGGGATAGGTTTATTATCAAAGGGATTGAGGGATAGGGCAATAAAGGTTATTGAAAGGATACTGCCAAGCCCACTCTACTCCTTCACTCCTCTATTCATAACTCCTCTATTCACGATCCAGATGATTGGTTAGAGAGATGGAAGTGCCCAAACATTGGAATCTATTGAATGGTAGATATGCCCCCCGGCTACTACCAACCGAGAAAAGTGGAGGGAAGGGTTCGGCAGCTAGCCGGCAGGTTGATCGATGTATGTAGAACAGGTGGGCTAGTTATATTGCCAGAAGTGTCCCTCCCCCCCAATGGATCATTATTGCTTGGCCAGAAAAGGCTAGCAGGGTTGGCCACGGAGCTGACTGCCCAAGGCCACTGATAAGGCTACTATTTCTAGTCGAGGAAAGCTAAAGCTACTACTGATAGTTGGGGAAAGCTTGGGATAGTAGGAGTTAGTTGGATAAAGCTTGGGATAGAGGTATTGGAAGAAATAGAGAAATAATTAGTTAGATAAAGAGAAAGAAATAATGAATTGATTGAGGAATAGGTCATTATATACGCATTACCCATTCAAATCGGCCATAATTGCCCTTTTCGCGACGAATAATGCCCCTCGGGAGGCGGACCCAACGGATCCCCGATACCCCTCTCACGTCCATTATTTACAATGGAGAGGGGTTTTTAAGAGGCCAACCCGGGCCAGGGGGAGATAAGGCAAGGGTCCAGAACAACCGCCTATGGATTAGAAAGGACAACCTCCGTAATAGAGTAGGCAGGGGCAAGCAGCCATACTTTTCTTCTAAGGCCCACCTCCCTTTGGAATAGTGGGGCTCGGAATGCAGGGATCCACAACCGCCAGGGAGATAGATATACTAGAAGGCCAACCTCCATATTAAGGTAGGCAGGGATTCACAACCGCCAACCTCCATATTAAATAGAAGGCCAACCTCCATAGGATAAGGCTCGGAATGCAGGGATCAGAAACAACCGCCTATAGAAGTTTAATACCGCCAACCTCCCCCCCTTATTGGAATAGTGGGGCTCGGAATGCAGGGATCCACAACCAGATATATTAAATAGAAGGCCAACCTCTGCTAATAGCTATTAGAAAGTACCAGCTACTAAGAGTAAGAGCTATAGAGTGATAGATACTTGAAAGCTAGAGGAATACTTCTATTGAAAGGCCATCTCCAGATGGATATTGAAAGGCCAACCTCCCCCTTATTATAACAGTGGGCAATGAAATAAGGTTTGGGGGTCATCAACCTCTATCTAGATAGTTTTGTTTCAAAGCCCAATCTCCAGGCAGGAAATAAGGCCCGCAGGATTAAATAGCCTGGTTTACTGCTGAGGGCCGGCAAGATTCAATAGCCTGATTAGATTGAATCGGCTAATGGGGGATAGCCTACAGGATTGAATTGGATGGATAGGTTGGCCAATCCGGTTGAGGGAAAGGCCATCTCCGATAGAGAAGCAAGGGCCTCGGTCGAGGAATGACCTGGATAAATAAGCCCGTGGATAAATAAGCCCGGGTAATGGATAAATAAGCCCGTGGATAAATAAGCCCGGCCTGGTGAGCACTGTCCTAACCAACCAACCTGTTCTTGCTACCCGTACCCGTAGGCTTGGTCGGGGACTGAGAAATATGGTTGGTCCCTCAACGGCTAATGCTCGAGTTTCAGCAGATACGAGTTCTTATTCCGAGCACAGGGGGATATTCATAGAGTTGCTGGATCGGAGGGGAATCGGACCTCTAACTAGCGCGTACACGAAAGCTGATCCGGCCTTCCATAATAATGAGAAGCTGATCCGGCCTTCCGTAATAATCATACGGCTACCTCACTAATGGCAAAACACTTCATTCATCTCGCTGGCAGGTACAGAGATGGGATATAGGAGCACTTTCCTGTTGAGCCCGCCATATGCTTCAGAAAGAGCGAGCCTATTTCCCCCATCTCCACTAGGGAATGGAGCCCCGGGACGGATAGACCAACACAGACAGAGGGGTGGGCTGTTCTTAATGAAGACGATCCTGCAAGCTTCCCTTTCCTCAACAACTTCTATTCGCTAATAGTAGGGCAATTCAATCCTACCTTTTCTTGGGCCCTCCGACTAGCAACTTCAATTTAATGGTTTGTTCCGGCCGATTAGGGCCTTTCTTCAAGAATATAAGGTTTGGCCTAACAACCTCTTATTTCTCGAGGGCAGGAAACCGGGAAGTAGGGGCTTTAGTCTTCTATTCGCGGGGCCTCTAATTGACCGCTTTTCTCCTATTCGGGTCAAGAATTCGAGAAGTAAGAATCGAAGGTTGGGCGCTTCCCACTCCACTATTAAAGTCGAGTAGGCCCTTCTCTTGATTCTAGAGTTCACCAGCCTCTAATCGACTTTAATTGATAGCCCAGGGTCGAGAAACAAAGGGCAAGAATTCAAGCTTTCCAACTTCTACCCGATTCTAGCCGAGAAGCATTAATAGTAGGGGCACTTTCCAACCATTAGCCTTTCTTTGAATTGAACTGTTCCACTAGCAAGTTGGTAAGACGTTAACAAGATGGGGATGGCCGGGTAGTCGAGAGTACTTTTATCCAGCTATTTAAGAAACATATTTAAGACTTATTTAAGACTATTTAACACAGAGAGGGAATGGTTCGCTCATCCATGAGTGAATAAGTAAATGCCAGAGGGGGGGAGTAACAGAATATTCTTGATATTAAATGATAATAGAGAGCTGTTTGATCGAAATGAATTTGATTATCGAATAGCAGTTCCTCTCAACTCTTCCCCGCTTTGTTTCACTCAATGAAGAGTTCGGAGAGACAGGTAAGGGAGGTTAATTGAGACTATCTAACCTTAGAGAGCCTGCTCGCCCCCCTATTTTAAAAGGCACAAGCAGTGGGCTTAAAATAGAGAGGGGGTAGAGAGCTCCAAGAATACATACCAACTTTTCAATACTAAGTTGGAAACGATATTAATGATGAAGCTTTTTGTGGATCAAACACACAAAATACGAGCTTTTATTTTAAAAGCTGTGTCTGTGAAAAGGCATTTCCATTTATAGGGGGAGCTCCATTTCCATTTAGCTCACCCCTTTTTAAATAGAGGATCGTGAGTAATCGAAAAAGTTCCTCTAAAGGTTCTGTTTTTTAGGACCCCATTCGATTTCTAGCCAGGGGGGTACCATCTATTCGTCCATTATGAGATCAACAATGCCATATTCCAGGGTCTCTTCTGCTGACATGAAATGATCTCTGTCTAACTCATCCCAAATGACGAACTTATCCTGAAGGGATGTTATTTCTATGTAAATGTCGTTTTTTTGTTCTTTAATCATTGGTCCTCATCATTCTGTATACATATTCTTGACATTCCATCCGTGTAAGTACCTTAGATTATATGGGGGTCGGTGGAGCCGTAGCGCTAGGAAATGCTATAAAAAACCAGGACGTTGGTTAGGATGAGAGATCCCATTGAAGCAGCTATCCCGATGACTGTTGCATATATTTCTGGTGACCCTCAACTTTTAAAGCTCGACCTCCGGATTGAACCCATTTCCTATCTTGAATTTTCCATTTCCTATCTTGAATTTTAGGGATTATTCCTTTTAGGGTAGGGATTATTCATTTTGGGGAGGCATTTTATCTATTTCTAAGACAAGCCTCCCTTCGGTCGGGAGGCATCATCGCATCGTGATAAAGAGCATCAAAGCATCATCGAAATAAAAAGAACGAAATAAGAAGTCGGAATAGAAACGACGAAATAAAAAGCATAAAACCATCATCGACTAAAAATGAGTATTTCCCTCAAAGAATAGAGATATTTCCCTCGATAAATAATCCCTCGACCTTTTGAGAATAGAGATATTTCCCTCGATAAATAATCCCTCGACCTTTTTATCTAAATCCGATTAATGGGATGGTGTAATTCCCTTCCCGTTAATGAGATTACCGTTAATGAGATGAAGATTTATTTAAAAGGTTTCTTTCCTTCCTTTTTGAGATCAGGTTTCTTTCCTTTCTGAGATTAGCTGGAGCGCCTACTCCTTTTTAGGTGATGGGTTCAATTCCCATTTGATCTTGTAGGTCGAATGATCGATCTTTAGGCGTAGACCGAACGCGAATCCTGGCATTAACAATCGCAGGAGGGACTAATACTTTTCGGGAAAGTGAGAAGTCCTTGAAGGCATTAGAAAACCCCTCCTGTGCTTGGTCGGGATAGGGCTACGTCGATCCCTCTGCGCGGTTATCGTTTATCCGCAGAGCAATATTCGGACTGGTGCCTTCTCCTTTGACTCGAGGAGAAGAAACGGCTAGCGATACACGGTATTGAAGGGACCCACGATTTAAGACCTTTTCTTCATTCATCGAGAAAGCCGGCATGCCGGTTTCGGGATTTCCGGTTTCGGGGTTTTGGGGGGCGGGGATAGATTTATTAGTAAAGGGATGGAGGGATGGGGGTAGTGGATTAAAGGTATTAAGGGATAGTCTATTTCCGATTCCCTTTGCTCCTCCTCGACACGAAGGTCGGGGCATGGCACTTCTCTTCCATCAGTAGAACGTTCTTGATTGCCCCTCCCGAGAGTAACAAGGCCCCGGTGAGCTGTTAGATTGTTCATCAAGGGCCTTTATCCGGCCGGCCTATTTCGTAGAATCCTCTGCCCCTCTATATAAAGTTCTCTCTAAAGGCAGCTGGAGAATAGATTATTATTAGTTGGCCATTACGAATCAATGAATTAAAGGAAAGGATTTATTGGGCAAAGGAGAAATGGATAGATATAGGAATACATTTCTGGATGGATAGAAAGATATGTATTTATTAGGGGATCAATAGATCATTCCCCGGCTAGCTAAAGGGATCAGGATCAGCAAATAATGAAAGTAGTTGGACCGCCCTTGTTAGAAATCGATGGATTAATAGGAAAATCTATTATTATTGGTTGGCCGACAAAGAAAAGGTTTATTAAAAGAGGTTTATTAAAAGGCCACCCTATTCTCTGGGAATAGAATTATAGCTGGAAAATCTATTATTATTGGTTGGCCATCCCTTCTCAACCCCCTAGAGTTTGAGATAGATAGATATATTCTCTACTGCAAATAGAGGAATAAATTATATCGAATACTTTAGATTAGACGGCTAATGGAATGGAATAGATTGGATTAGATTGGAATGGATTGATGGGTCCAGGGCCCTATCAATTTCTTAATTTCTAATGAAGGGGAAGAAGCCTTCAGTTATTAATTTATTCAATCGATACCCTAATTGATTCATTGGGGGCAATCCATAATAAACTTAATGATTCTCCAATTATGGCCCTTATTGTAATGGTAGGCGGGGCAAGATTAAGAGATTAATTTGAGGGCCTATTTCTTGTAGCAGAGGGATAGAATGGTCAATTTCGAGTAATGATGGTAGGGGGGTTTCGAGATAACCGACCCAGATTGATTGGGGGCAAAGTATAGGGGCCTTATTTGTGGATATGGCCGCACTGAACGTTATATACGTAATAGAACACAACCACCCCATTTCTACAAAGCGCCCCTCTACAGATCGAATAAGGGAATCCATCGAATCGGGAGAATCTCACCCTTGTTAATACGTAGATAACAGAACCCCAACTTCTTATCCATTGATTCCTTGATTCCCCAGCATCGATCGAAGGGGGGGAGGCGGTGGATGCATAGATGCCACCTGAACGAGATGGAGATTTCTTTCTCTTGGTTGAGGAGTTGGATCTCGAATGAGAAGGGGAGGTGAATTCTAAAACTGCTTGGGCAAGTTTGCTCACTCAGTGATAAAGGGGGAAGGAACGATCCGAGTGGCATATCTCCCTTCAACGGATAGAAGAATGGAAGAGGGGTCGAAATCAGATGCAGAATAGTAAAACCCTCTCTCTATTAGTGGCTATCCGCTACCAATCCAGCCACGAGATTTACCACCTCTCTACAATACAATCGTAGGAGTAGGATATGTTCACCCACCTAACCGTAGGATATGTCACAATAGTAGGATATGTCATAAACCGTAGGATCTGTCACACCAGAATCCCATTATATACGTGGAAACAAACCTCTCTACAATCGTAGGATCTGTCACGAATAGTGGGATATGTCACATGGGAGAGTAGGATATGTCATCCACCTAATGGTATGATCTATCACTCTCTCTAATGGGATAGTAGGATGTGTCACTGGAGAGTAGGATATGTCACTTTCTCTAATAGATCGTAGGATATGTCACCGTAGGATATGTAACTCTCTGGATAAGATCGTGGGATATGTCACATGGGGGAGTAGGATATGTCACCCAGAGTAGGATATGTCATGATAGTCGGATGTGTCATGCTATAGAGGCGGATGAATCAAATAAATGCAGACAACACTCTAAATTGTGTGAATTCGCCAGTAATAAGGGCAATCTATTTGAAAGGCGGATAGATGGAATAAACGCAGACAGTGCCCTCTATTAGCAGCGGATAAGTCGAGTAACCACAAAAATTACAATCAGATACTTGTCCCCCCTCCCCCCTGTTTAGCTCGGTCCACGATTGCTTATCTACTCCCTTCAAGTGCCAGTTCCCCCTCGACCTAGGATTGTCCATAGATTGGATTTCCTAGGCCGTGGGTCCCATCAACAGTTTACCCTCGATCGAAACAATTTAACCGAATTGCTTCCAGTGAAAAACAATAGCCCCTGGAAGAGCAAAGCATGCACCTATCCCTCTGAAAAGGGAGTTGCTTTCGGTACATGCCGAAGAATTAGAAAGGAGTCGAACCTCTCACCCTAAAATCAATTCTAGCAGAATCAATCATAGAGTCATTCCAAGTAATTCACTTTCTCATTTCAAGACTCAATAATAGGGCGTTGAAATAATGATTATATACGTATTAGCAACTTCCCCCTACTTGAGTGGCTTGAATAATAATAATGGGGCATTTAAATCTAAATTATATACGTATTAAGGACTTCGACGATAAATCTCGGTTGCTGATATGTAGATAGGGGGAAATGCCTTTTTTAATCAATCGGACTCGACTCTCTCATCTCCTTTTATTAGTAGGGACGGGACGCATCACTCGAGGTTGATTACATACGTATCAACAACTTTCAGTATCGCCCTAAAGAAAATGATCATTGATCCTTCTTTATCTGGGCCCTGCCCTTTAACAAACCTTTTTAAGCCTTCATGAATCTCTCAATAATGATGGATAGGGGCAGGTGCTACGACATTGAATTGGTAGGAATGAGATTCATCGAAATGGTAGGAATGAGATCCAAAGGGAGAGGGGCTTTTCTCCATCGATAATAGGGGATCAACTACCGGAACTAGAAATCATAGGGGCGAGCAACCAACTTCTATTTCATGTTCATCACCTCTACCCGGGGACGTGTATATATGTATATAGATACATACATATATATATATATATATATATATATATATATATATATATATAGATAGATAGATATATATATGTTATTTGGGAATTAAATACTTTAATAGAGATGGTACTATACATATTTGTTACACAAATTTAAATTATCTATCTATACACACACACATAAACACACACACACACACACATATTATATATATATGTGTGTGTGTGTGTGTGTGTGTGTGTGTGTGTGTATGTATAGATAGATAATTTAAATTTGTGTAACAAATATGTATAGTATAGAGATGGTACTATACATATTTGTTACACATATGTGTGTGTGTGTATAGATAGATAGATAGATAGATAATTTAAATTTGTGTAACAAATATGTATAGTACCATCTCTATTAAAGTATTTAATTCCCAAATAACATATAACCATGTGTTATAGAAATTTTTATGCTTATGTATAATTATTTTTTTGTTTTTGTATAAAAATAAATTGTAAAAAATCTACACAATTAATATATATCTAGTGTGAATTAGAATTTTAACAAGTTGGATAAAACTTGTATTACTTTAAATAATTAATTCTCCCATAAATGTAAAATATGTCAAATATTAATTGAGTATCCATTATAGGATGATTCTACCAATAGCACTATACATTCTTTCATGAAAGTATCTAGTCCTATTCATATTTTATCAAGTTATTATTCAATAGAGCATAGTGCATCATTTATTTCTTTAGTAATAATGAATTAAGAAAATGAAGTGAGACATCTATCTTATAGTCATAAACATAAGCCTAACAAAAGTAAAAATTAAACATCCATGTTAGATATGTTTTATGTAAGATTATTTTTATGAAAAATAATATCATATACAAAACATGTCCTAACCTTCATGAGTTTTACAAAATAAGTATATTTTTAGGTACATTGATAAAAATAATAAATAACTCTCAAAATTCTTCATTATGACTATACAATAAAAAATAATTCATAAACTGACATCAGTATAAATATCAAGGAATTTGCATATTTTAAGGTAATATATAAGTATACTAAGTGTTGGATTTCATAATACTTTCTAGAAATAAATGGAATCAACAAATTACAAAAAAAAGTCAACAATAACTCACAAAAATAATGCATGCAATATAATGGACATCCACAAACACTATTATAATATCTCTAAAGAAAACAACTACACTCTAGTTGATGAATAAATATTTGGTATACAAGGGTATATATACCAAATTACAAGAGAGCTTTTGACCAACATTAAAAAATAAGCTTCAATTTAAATACTAAAATATTACAATAAACCCATCCATACAAGGTGTATAAGGGCCCAAAGAGCTATACAATAAATATGAAACACAAAATATTCATAGTTTCAATTGAAGCTTAATACAACATATTTCAACTTCCTCTTAAGTTATGGGGGAAAGTAGAAATAATCTTATCAAGCTTCCTCCTTAAAAGACACTCTCCTACTCTAAGACACTCCCACATTCATATAAAAGGCACATTAGGTATCTTCTTGGTAAAGATATCTATTATCTACTTTGTTGATGGAAAATATGCTAGATAAAATATCCCATGAACATAAACCCATTGAACATAGTGTATACAAATATCAATATGCATTATTCATTAATGAAACATTGGATTGGAGATAAGCTTAATGGAACTCTAATTTTCACAATGGAGGGTGATAGGAAATATCTATTGTTTACCCTTTTTCTCCAGAATTATGAGCATCCATTGGAGGTGCATGGAAGCCTCATTGGCAATATAGTATTCAAAATTACTAGAAGAGTGAAATATAGTGGATTAGATTATACAACACCAAGATATTAGGCTAGAGCATAGAAGATAGACCCTATAGTAGAGTTCTAATGATCCAAATCAATAGCATAATTTGCATCTAAAAATCCTATCAAAATTAGATATGTTCAAATTGAATATTGAATACCCATCAAGTACTTACCTATAATGTACTAAAATATCCACCTCTTTGATATCCAATGAATTTCATGGGGTTATTCATACACCTAAAATAGTAGCTAACAATAAAATACATCCATGAGGAGCTTTCATGAGTTGAGAGTACAACTAACATTATTTTAGGTGACATAAAAGGAGGATACAACCAAATCTTGAGAGGAGATAGTGAGGTAGGATGTCATTATTGTTCAACAATAGGTTGATATTGTGCAGGCTACTTGAGAGAGGGATGAGGCCATTTATAGAGTAGCTAGAGGGCTTATTGTAGATTTGATACATGCACTAATGGATTTATTAGAGTAATAAGTGACTTTGTTGGAGTGGGAGGTTGACATGATAAGGATGGAGAATAACAAGTTGATGATGGATATATGATCAACTAAGTTAGAGGTTAAGGTAGAGAGGAACCAAGCTAGGTACTACTAGTTTATATATTATATGATAGTACCTACCTTGCAAAGGTCTCCATAACCAAAATGCATGAGGTCTATGACTCAATTTGGTAGTATATATTCATAGATATTAGTGGGATTTAGGTCTCCATCACCTCCACCAACACCAAGATGCGGAGATGATATGTCTAGCTATAGATATGATTAATCACCTAAGGCTGAGTGCACAAATTTTTATCCATGTGGTGCATAGTATTTTTGTGATAGGGATGAGTGTATCGAATTTGATATTGTCCTACACTAGACCACTAGGCATGTATTACTTAAACACTTTTAGGAAGTAATGACACTATATTATTGTTTATGTATTTTATTATGATGAGATGTATTTATATAATGTGATGTGATATTAACTTGATTTGATGCACATGATTAGAAATATAGATAAAATAAGTTATGACTTAGATAAAGTGCAACAAATGTGTCATGAACCTCCCTTGGAAGACTTTTTACTTGAATGGATTTATGTTTTGCTATGATGCCTTATTTATGGAATGATTGACTATTTCAAAGTTATTTAAGCAAAAAATCTATAATCTAAGGAAAATATGATAATATATATATATATATATACATGAATTGCTAGTGAATTATGACAGTATTTCACACATAGTTTTTTTGTGAAACATGCATTTCAAGTAAGAATGTGATGCTTCTAATGAAATTGCAGTTGTGTAGGATTAGGGTTCCTCATGGTGGAAGAAAGAATTAACCACTAATATTAGGTTATCTTAAGGGAAATGATGTGATGGGTGATTCGTCAGATTATTTGAGGGGCAACATGGATGAATGCTCCTTTCATGAAAATGCATAACATTATTTGCATAAGAAAAGAAATATTAAGTTTTTAATTGATTTTTTTGTTCCTTAGTAATATTATTTATGATGGAATCATAGTTAGAATGAAAGCATTATTACAAAAAGGAAAGGTTGCTTGATGTCTTGAATTATTTCTTTAGGAAATTTGATTGTCAATATCATTTAGTGATAATAAAGGGAAGGATGTCGTTATTATCTAATCAAGCATATTGTGATTTTATGTTGCTTTAATAAACTCTTTGTGTGGAAGAGAGCTAACTCGAAATCCAAAAACCTATAGTGGAGCTTTGATTGTTAGTGCAATCATAGCTCAATTAATAATTATGTGGAATATTAATTGTGAACTTCCCACTATGACCATAAGTGGACCTTTGCATGGATTATACCATGTTGGATGTATTTCAAGTGAGTACATGTTTGGTTAAGTTGTGGTAGGGAGTAGTGGGTTTTTTAAGGGTAGCTAACCATTAACTAGGAGAATGGGGATGAGGGCTAGAGTTTTTTTGGGAAGAAGATATGAGTATTTGGGCAAAAAAAGAAAACAATGAGGTTATTGAGGAAAGAATCAAGTGAATACCAGGTAGATAAATAACACATGATTGGAAGCATCAGGTGAAAACTAGGTAGTTCTAGAAAAGTTTGGTTGACTATTTTGCAAAATTTTGTAATGTTAAGTTATGTCAATAATGAAATATTTACTAGATGCTTTATATAGTCCTCAAAAGGAAACATCTGTATATAAAATTGGGATCCTCATTAGTTTGAAAGAGTAGCTTATACTTTGACATGTCTTAGTTTACTAGGGAACCGGATCTAGTATGTTTAAGACATGTGTACCCCCCATTGAGAACCTTCAATGATAAATATTGTTCTCAATTTGCATGATAGAGAATGAATAATATCTACCAGTTCTTGACTATAGCTTCGACTTATCTTCTCCAAGATAAAAATGGGATTAGGAGTTGTTAGGTATCATCTATATATTGTAAAGTGATTAAATATTTATAATATTTATGTTAGAGTCTATTCCCTTTGTTTCCAATATAATAGGATGTGTTTGCATCTGTGTAGAATAAGAAAACCTTTACTTTCTTAATATGTATGGAAAACATAGTTGCTATAGATAAGAAATGACAATGGATATGTTGACTTGGGTACCTTCGGGATGGTTGGAAATTTTATTGAAGTAATATAGAAGTGAAGCTTGTTGTAACCATGTTTGGGCTTTGAATCTAGGTTAATATTTTTGTTTCCAGTAGGTTGTGAGATTCAGTTTTTGTCGAATCATGGGTTCTTTAGAGAAAACACTGGTGTGAGAAATTAATAATTTAGTTTTTAATATGATGGTGTGTATTTGGGTGTAGTTCTATGTGTGAATGATACATGTTATGAGTTTCCCATGTTCTTTCATTCCTTGGAAAGAAAAAAATAGAACTTTTCTATATTTGTAGATTAATCTGGTCATTTTCTAAAAATGATGAGGATGGAATTAAAATGTTTGAAGTATTTTTTTTTTAAAGTGCTTCTAGAATATTAAACGATATTTGTTGATGTGTTATTGATAAGAAGAATGAGATTGTTGTTATTAATTGTTGTGTGTGAATCAATCTAAGAAGAAATATTAGGATCATCGTTACTTGAAAGGAAGATGAGTGTTTCTCCTGTTGGTCTAGGTTGGATTTTATAAAATGAAATAGATTTATTCAAATTACAATATTTAAGTGATAGATTACATTCGATGCTCAATTTTCCAAAATGCTATGGTATTGAAAATGAATTGTATGCACTGGATTTGCTTTATGATATGATTTGTGATAGATTACTTTTGATATTTGATATCCAAAATACTATGGTATTGAAAATTAATTGTATGCAATTAATTTGCATTATGATATATTTGGAAGTTATCTCCAATCCCATTAAAAAGACAAACCCATTCTCAATGGTTAAGAATATTTGAAGAAGGAGTAAATCATACGCAAAAACATGGATAGTGAAAGTAGTTACCAGTTATACCACATCTGGTGGTGATGCTATAAAGGAAATAAAGCAATAATATTACTCCCTTGGATTATTCCTACCATGATGTAAATTGTAATTAGCTAGGTTGTATATTATCAATGGAAGAGGAATTTTAGAAATTACTATCCATTGAAAGGATCCTCTAGTTGGAAAAATGGGTAATAGAATGATCTAACAAGTTGTAACAAACTCCATTTATATCAATGATATTGTATTGCTTCAACATAAGATTATTGTATTGTAGTAATCTTATGGATGATCAACATAATAATTGATTTAAATAATAAACGGTTCAAATGCTTAGTTAAATAATTATTTTAGAAAATAGGCTTGTGAAGATCAATGCTAAGCTAGGTTGGAATAGTAAAGTGGTTATAATTGATTAAAAGAATAAATGGAAGGAATATTTTTAAAGGAGATACATGCTCCATAGACCAATGTAGCAATAATCATCTCAGTTGATATTAGAAATATGATTCTGTTCAAAAGGTAAATTTTCACGTTGCGTAAGGATGTTAAGAAAAGACTTAAATATAGGGACACTAGTTCTAAAGAGAGTATTGGGTTAGTAGGTGTATCGCTCCAAATTTTTTGCATCCTTACCTTTAGGCTAAAGGATCCATGCCCGAAAGGAGGATGGAAAAAGGATGGGACAATACCTCATACTGAGAGGCCTTTGGAAGGTCCCGCCTCTCGGGGGAGGGGTATTAAGGTGATTTTTTGACGGATGGTGGGGTTCACTAGGAAACGTTTAGTGGCAGTTTCCACGCCTAGGTTGGGAATGAGTTTAATGTGTTCAATTTTAGCTTTAAACATCCAAGTCCTAGGTTTGGCCAGATGAATCTAAGTTATTCTATATGAAAATGCAAATTTAAATATAGAAAACAGATTTAACAGAAAACACAGAGAGCAAACTAAGTGAAGAAATCCATACCTGGTCCTGGATGTCTGATGGAGATTCTAATTTTTGAAGCAGTCCAGATCGTCTGGAATTTGACAGGATCGTCTCTGATCTGACAAGATCGTCTGAGATCTGATGAATTCATCAGATGAATTCGTCAGAGACCTGCAAATAGAGAAATAGATACAAAATGCCAGAAATACAACTATTCTGATAGAGGCAAATGATGTGAAATAACAATAAGAATGTTAACAAGATAATCCCAAATGGAAATACAAGTAAATTATGATTCTTTAATAGCTAATCATGATCTTATTATGCAATTAAACTACATGGGTGAACTCCAAGATGCAAGATAATAGGAAATACTAATAAAATTGACTAAATGCAAAATAAAGTAGCAGCAAAGTATAGCAAAAGTGCAAACTCTAGGCACTGATTGCCCCAATGCAGACTGCAGTCGAAATCGTCTCGAATTTTTATGGGATCATCCAAGATTGTACAAGATCGTCTGCGATGATTTGAGCTTGCTCCGACTGAAGAATAACAAGGTTCCTGCAACAAAATTTGGATAGGACAAGTGCAGATGGTAATCCAAGGTGTTCTAATGCATGTAAAGGTCAAGTTATAGAAAATCCAGCCAAGGGAAAGTCAAGGGGGGGTCCTAAGGTTTAAATAGACTTAGGAGGGAAGTTGGGAGGTTGGAGATCATCCTAATTTGGAAGATCTCCAATGGGGGAGGTCTCTAACGATGCAGACGCGTCTCTGCCCGAGTTAGAGAAGCTATTGAAATAGAAGCTAATTATGAAAAATCAGTTTTGGGACAAGATCATCTGGACGTCCTAGTCCAGACGAAATCGTCTAATCTGAGGTGATATCGTCTGATCGATGACGATATCATCCAATGGTCACAACAAATCCTAAAAATGGCACGAAAAACAAGGGGAGCGGGTAAAAGGCTATTTGGGAGCGATTTTAGGGGTTGAATTTGAATTTGAATTATTACTAAGGTAATTTTGATTATTGCTAAGTTTTATTGCACCAATTTTAGGGTGCTACATTTTGCCCCCTCTTTAGCGAATTTTTTGAGGAAAATACGTTAAATATGAGTTCTTCTCGATCTACGAGAAAGCAAAAATTATTCCCATTTTTAGGTGACGATTCTTGGTCGAATCGTACGACAACTTACTATGATGCCCCCTCCGTGTTTTTACCCAAATCGAACGTTTGAGGTAAAAACGCGAAAAAGCAAAATTTTAAAATGTTTTTAATTATTTTTTTGAATAAAATTAAGAAAAATAGGGAAAAACCCTAATTCATTGTTATTGTTCATTTTTACTATTTTCTAGAGCTCTATAGACAAGATGGTCGAGACAGTGCACAGATCGATAGAGGTCCGATGCGGGCTACGGGTAAGGGTCTAAACTTAGTTTAGAATGCTTGAATTTTGATTTTATATGCTTTTTAGATTAAATTTTGATGATTTTTGAGCATCGCGGCCATTTTTGGGCCATCGACGTCGTCGGGATGAAATCGTCTCGATTTCGTCAAAATCGTCTCTATATCGTCGATTTCATCCAAGGGCGAAATCGACAAAATGGGGACGATTTTGTCAAAAAAGGGACGATTTTGGCTTGCAAAATCGGAGACGAAATTGCTCAAATTTGGGACGATATCATCCAATAGTGGACGATATCATCATTGATGAAATTGAACTTACTTTACTTGCATTTTTAATCATTGTTTTATTAATGATTTGGATTAATGATTTTTATTGTTTTGTTGTTTATGTTGCAGAGAGGATTACTAAAGAGTAGAGAATGGAAATACGACGGGTTGAGGGATGACTTGGCCGCTCTATCTTAGGCAGAGCGAGATCAGTTGGCACAAGTCGGCTTGCAACATGTGGCAGAGATGCCATAGGTTTCTACGGACATGGGGCTATTGACAACCCTAGCAGAGAGGTGGTATCCGGGTTCTTCCTATTTTTGATTATCGATAGGGGAGATGACTCCCACACTAGAGGATGTATGGAGGATTTTGAGGATCCCCATACAAGGACGGTTAATAACTCCCACGGCCAATCAAGGCCACGCGATGATGTGACTGTGCGGAGATCCGAGCTTCGCCCTAGAGAAGGGCGGAGTGAACATCAAGTCACTACGCCAGATGCCTGGGGCATCTAGAGACACAAGTTTTGGCTAGGGTTGTAGGTGGTCTATTGCTATGCCATCAGAGTGGATGCAGAGTACCATGGCTACTGATAGATGTGGTCTACGACATGAGAGACCATGGATACAGGTTTGCTTGGGGGAGTTATGTACTATGTCGATTGTATAGGATCCTGCATGGGGTCGTATACAAGGGCGACCGATGTCTGGTCATGACATCACTACTACAGGTTTGGTGCTAGGAGCACATCACGGTGCGGAGACCGGTAGGGCTCCCACTGATAGGGATTGACGGGGAGAGGCCCCGAGCTTTCTACTGGTGGCTCCGAAGAGGGTCATAGTGGCGGATAGATCTGCCAATGTCCCAAAGACTACTTGACGACCTTGTCTCCAACCAGATCACCTGGAGGCCTTGGAGAGATCATCCAGGGTGGGCCGAGGATGGAAAGGAGCTGGCTCACGTTAGGCAAACTTGTTGGCTGAGGATGGAGAGGGGAGAGGTGGAGCTCCACCGCTACGATCGAGTTTTGAGGCAGTTCGGTCTACAGCAGGGGATCCCATCTCTCAGAGACTACGAGTTTTCTCGGACCATCCGAGATAACACTACAGTTAGCGGGGCTCCAGATATGCAGGCACTTCTGGAGTCTGGACATAGATGATGCCCCCATTCAGCCGGTGGATGGGGACGACGTAGGGGTAGCCAACGACTATGATGCCTGGTACACAAGCATCCGCCCTCCTCGGATGACGAGGGCTCAGGGTCCGATTCACGCAGTTGTGCATCGGATGGGGAGGTGGTGCCAGGAGGCCATTGAGGCGGCACAGGGTCACGGAGGGAGAGAGCAGAGGAGACCACAGGCTTAGTAGAGGCCATGGCAGCGGGAGAGGAGGGAGGATAGACCCCCTTCTCCATGGAGAGAGAGACCACCATTGCCCGATAAGGGCAAGGGTGTGGACATAGGAGAGAGTAGTGAGATGGCTACTCTCTAGGCGGAGACTATCCGTCTCCAGGCACAGGTGCAAACTTTACAGGATGAGGCTGCATGCCATCGAGCTGAGGCTACATAGCTCAGAGATGAGGTTGCACGCCTCAGAGCATGGAGCGGAGGAGCGAGCACTCAGGAGCTAGCACGGTTGATTGCTCAGACCGCATTCTACCAGGGTATCTACTTCCAAATGGTGCCAGAGGGCCAGAGGGTATAGCTACTAGCCGACATTGTGGATCCGATCAAGGTTGGGTCATCGAGGACTTCATCTCGATCGATGACTAGGACTCGTAGTACCACACATACTATGATGGGGCCACCTCGTCCACCTCAGGGTGGGGGAGGAGATGAGGTTGAGAGCTCGAGGGGTTCTCGAGGCTAGGCTACTGCACTGCATAGACTAGATATATGATTGAGAGGATTGAGTATGCCAAGATGTAGATTGTGGCATACCAATCTAGTTTTGATATGATGTACATATATTGTTGATATATATATATATATATTATATATATATATATATATGATATTTTTGATCATATGACTTGTCTTATGTGTTTGTATGATGCTTTATTGTTGTGGTGTGATTGATTTGATGATTCATGTAATTATGTCGGTTGGAAATATTATGGTTTGAATGTCATGCTTTTAAAATTTAAATGAAATAATCTGATGTAAACAAATTGGTTGTTTGTGATGTGATTTGATAAAAAAGAAAAGGGACTTCTAACAATAATTTCAAAGGACATTGTCGCTATTATAGACCATTTCATGGAGTCGCCGCTCACTCGGTCGTCAAGCTAATCCCAATATAGAAATATTGTTAAAAGTAAAAGAGTGCTTAAGAGACTGTCTTAAGACTTTGGTGTGATGATGCAAATGATGATGATGATGATGATTTGTTTTCAGATTTCCATGAAAATATTATGCATGAAATATTTTAAAATGACTTTTGCTAGGCATAAATTCCTAAGTGTGATAAATTTTTTGGATAATTCCCTAGGAATTATACCATCATTGCAAAATTGAAGTTTTGACATAATGACATGAAAATAGAGTAAGTGTTTGTTTTGTTTTAAAGCATAATTGTGTAACATAATGATTTAAGTCACATGTTTTTGATGAATTTTGTTTTAAAATAAATGGAAAATAAAATTGGAACAATGGTTTGCGCTAGGCATAGAATATTTAGGTATAGACTTATACCATCATCGCGAAAATCCAAAGAAGAAAATAATATAATAGTTTTATTGCATGGTTGATTTTTAATTTTTGAAATAGTCAAAAAATATGAAGATGAGGACTTGCGCTAGGCATAAAATTCCAATTTTGGTTTTGGAACTATACCATCGTCACGAAAGTCAAAATTTATATATAAATGTAACTTTATTGCATGTTTTGAAAATGATTTTGATTTTTGATAATGCATGTAGTTGTCTTTATACTAAACAACTGTTCTTTAAAGAGGAAAATGAATTTATTCCAAACAATTTGCAGAAATATTTCAAAGTATCTTAAAGACAAAAGTTAGATTTATAAGGAATCCCATGTGCGTAGGTGAGTTCATTACCAATCTTGATTTATCATAATGATACACAAAATCTCTCAAATACAAAATGTGTGTGCAATTGCATTGTTCATTTACCAGGTTTGAGCAAGATACTATGATACAAGTGATTTGAATTAACCAAATAAGTGTTCATTAACCATGATTTAGATGCATATAACCATACCAGACTACTATGTAAGTCGGGTTATCAAGAGCTAGCTAATCCATAAGTAGACATAGGTCTGTACAAAAGAAGGTCGCTAATGTGACAGACATATCACCATGCTAGGGATTACCCAAGGCCAAGCGGGTTGGGCACAAACCACCTGTTATGGGGCTTACCTCACAGTTTTCGAATAATTGAGAATTCCAGGGATTCAAGCTCATCAACCCTTCTTTTCTTTTCAATGGGTAGGGAAAGGGATTTTATTGCTTTTTCTTTTGCTTTTTTCTCTTTTCTTTTTTTTTTTTTGTATTTTTGTATTTTGGCTTGATATTTGAGATAATGCTGAAATAACTTGTTGCTTTTTCTCTTTTTCTTGAACTTTTCTTTTCTTCCTATACTAGGGATACTTGCTCGGATTAGCTGTAGAGCAAGGGATTTTTATTCTGGGTAGGGGTGAACTTGTCCTTTTGCCAATTCTCAAAAATTCTAGACCATGTGCATGATAGGATAGCAGGGGAAACTTTTCGCTCAGGAAACCACTTCTACTATGTAGCATAGCATGGACATTACAAATATAATCATTTTATTGTGAAAAGATATGCTTGGTTTAAGTAAATAACAAGATCAATTCTCTATGCTCAAACTTTATTTAATTGAATTTTGTGGACTTTGATATAAGAGAGATTAGTAATCATGCCAGATAAAATCAAGATATTTATTTTTGTGTTTGTGATAGTGAGGGATTCCAAATAAATGCTAATTTATCCAAAATAACTTGAAAATATAATTGCAATACTTGAAGAAGAAATATATACAACAAATATTTTTGAGGAGTTTGATAATTTTGACTCTCTCTTTCTTCTTTATTTTTTTGGTTTTGAAAAGAGTCAATAATATTGTTGTTTTTGACTTTTATTTTTTTATTTTTATTTGGTTTTGTGTAAACAGTTTTATATATTTTTATAAAATGAGACAACATGCAAAATATGTACAAATGATGAAATGACCAAATTTTATGCGTAATATCGCTTAAGATGCAAAATATTCATAGGTTCTTTTAAATATTTACCATCTAAGGTAGCTAATTTGTATGCTCTCGATTCAAATTTAGCAGTGATAATATATGGTCCAAGCCAGTTGGGCTCAAATTTACCTTTAAGGTCTTTAGTTGCATTAGTATTTTTTTGATTTTCTTTTAAAACAAGGTCGCCGACCTCAAAGGATCGATGATGAACTTTCTTGGCATATGATCTTTTAAGCTTGTTTTGGTAGGCACGAAGATGCTCCAAAGCATTGATGCGCTTTTCATCTAGAAGTTCTAGCTGACTGAGTCTGCCAGCTCGATATTCATCTCCTACTTTGGTATCTTGAAGTAGTAGAGCCAAAGAAGGAACTTCTAATTCAAAAGGAAAAATGGCTTCAACGCCATAAACCAAGACAAAAGGTGAAGTTCCAATGGGAGTTCGAACACTAGTTCGATAGGCCCACAAAGTTGGATATAATTGAATGTGCCAATCACGGCCAGATTTATTGACCAATCTTTTGAGAATTTTGATTAAGGTTTTGTTAGATGCTTCTGCTTGGCCATTACCCTGAGGATAATAGGGAGTGGACCAGCGATGTTGAATCTTATATTTTTGGCATAATTTCTTGACATCTTTATTTTTGAAACAAGTTCCATTGTCTAAGATGAGATTTGTAGGAATTCCAAACCTACAAATGATTTGATTAAAAATAAATTTAGAGACTTGTGTTCCAGTGCAGGAAGCTAAAGGCATAGCTTCAACCCACTTCGTGAAATACTCGATGGTGGTTATGATGAATTTGTGTCCATCAGATGACACAGGATTAATTTTGCCAATAATGTCTAAGCCCCATTTTGAAAAGGGCCAAGGAGATGAAATAGCCTGCAGCTCTTATGCAGGTGCATGGACAAGGTCAGCATGTTTCTGGCACTTGTCACAATGGCACACATAATCATGTGCATCATTTTCCATGGTAGGCCAAAAGTAGCCTATCCTAAGGAGCTTTTTAGCAATGACACTACCATTGAAGTGTCCTCCACAAGATCCATCGTGGACTTCACTTAAAGCTGATTTGGATTCTTCTAGATTCAAACATCTCAATAGGATACCTTCAAAAGATCTCCTATATAAAGTATTGCCAATTATTACAAATCGACTTGCTCGTCTACATAATAACCGACGCTGGTTTCTATTAGAATTGGCAGGGAAAGTCCCATTTTGAAGAAAATCAACTATATCTATATACCAAGGGTCAGGAGTAGTTTCATTGATTAGAAACACATCCAAAGGTTCTAAATATGACTTATTTGAAGTGGGTTCCTAGAGTCGATGAATAATGATGGTGGCATATTTGTCATCTAACTCCAAGGGCAGAAGAGATGCAGCTGCGGCCATAGCGTCAGCCGCATGGTTGCTAGTTCAAGGAATAGCTTCCAAAGTAACTTTATCAAACAAGGATAATAATTGCAAAACATATGCTTTATATGGGCACAATTTATCATCTTTGGTCTGATAAACTTCATTAATTTGATTTATGACAAGTTGAGAATCACCAAAAACTAGCAGATGTTTGATTTTTAATGCCAAGGCAGCTCGTAATCCAAGGATTAGAGCCTCATATTCAGCAGTATTATTGGTGCAAGCAAATGTTAATTTGAAGGACAGAGGAATGATGTGTTTTTGTGGGGATATTAAAATAATACCCGCACTAGCCCCACTCATGCATCGGGCTCCATCAAAGTATAAGGACCATTGTTCAATATGGTCTGCCTCTAATTGAAGGCATTCATCAGAAACTCAATGATGAGGGGATGGGTAGACTCTAAGGGTGCAACAACTAACTGATCTACTATGATTTGACCCTTAACAAACTTTTGTCCTATGAATGTGAGTTCAAACTCGCTGAGAGCAAGAACCCACTTGGCTGTGCGACCCGATAAATAAGGTCGACTCATAAGATACCGCAAGGGATCATATTTAGCAATGACATATGTTTTTTGACTAAGCATATAATGGCATAATTTTTGCATAGAAAATATGACTGCTAGACATAGTTTTTCTAATGTTGTATAACGAGTTTCATAACTGATTAAAGTTCGGCTAATGTAATAATTAGCACGTTCTTTCTTCTCATCATCAAGCTGAGCTAACATAGCTCCTAAAGCAAAATCTGAAGCTGAAATATACAGGAGAAATGGGCGATCAGGTCTAGGCGGTGAAAGCACAGGTGGGTTAAGGAGGTATTGTTTGAGAAGTTCAAAAGCTTCTATACATTCATCGTCCCAATTAAAAGGGACATCCTTCTTAAGGAGCTTAAGAAAGGGAGTGGTTTTGTCCGCCAGCTTATCGATGAAGCGACGGATGGCTTGAAGTTTACCTTGTAAACTTCGTAACTCAGATATATTGGTAGGTGCGGGCATATCAGTGATAGCCGCAATCTTGAGAGGGTCGATTTCGATACCACGTAAAGAAACTAAAACCCCTAATAGTTTACCGGACTTAACTCCGAATATGCATTTGGCTGGATTTAATCGAATAAGGTATTCTCTTAATCGATTAAATACTTTTCTCAAATCATCTAAATGATCATCTTCTTTAATAGAGCGAGCTATAATATCATCTACGTAATCATGTAGGATATCATGCATCATATCATGAAAGATATAAGTCATAGCTCGTTGATATGTTGCGCCTGCATTCTTTAAACCAAATGGCATCACTTTCCAACAAAAGGTACCCCAAGGGGTAATAAAGGTTATTTTAGCCTGATCTTCAGGAGCTATCCTGATCTGATTATAGCCAAAAAATCCATCCATTAGGGACATCATTCCACTCCCGGCAGTAAAGTCAATGATTTGATCCATGTTTGGAAGAGGAAAATCATCTTTAGGGCATGCAACATTAATATCTCTAAAGTCCATGCAAACCCTAACTTTGGTAGCTTCTTTCTTGGTGATTGGAACTACATTCGAGATCCATTCAGCATAATCAATAGCTTGTATGAAAATAACATTTAGGAGTTTTTCTAACTCCCCTTTGACTAGCAAGGCCACTTTGGGATGCATTTTTCTAAGTTTTTGTTTAACAGGTTTAGCATCCGGATGGACTACTAGATGATGCATGACTACAGAAGGGTCCAGACCTGGCATATCTTCATATGTCCAAGTGAAGACATCTTCATATTCTTTAAGGAATGCAATGTATTCATCTTGTTTTTCTTGACTTAATGCTAATCCAATATTGATTATGTGAGGATTATCCTCAGTTCCAATGTTAACTTTAATGACGTTTTCTACTTCCATGTGTAGATCTCTTTCAAAATTAGGTGGGGCGGGTGAAATGCCCAATTCTTGTAATTATTTTAAGGTTAAGTTGGATAATTCGTCTTGATGAGTGGTGGCCTCAAGTTGGGCTATAGTTGGTATAGAACCATCAAAATAAAAACCATTGTGTAACAACTCTTCAACGGAGACATCATGGAAAATATCTCCTTCCAACTCCTCATCGGATTCAACAATCAATTGAGGGTAAGCTATGGATAGCATATTGCAGGTAAAGGGATTATTCTTTGAACACAAATAATCTTGTTTATCTAGATAATCTTGATAACATATGAGTTGATCATCATCTTCAAAAGGGAAGGGTTGACCCTTACTAGGAAATAGGCCCACACCACATCGGGCGGGCCATGGCTCTACCTCAATAGGTTCTTTCATACCATTTTGGAAAGGTCCCAAGCCTTTCCCTTTATATCCCATTTTAAGCATTATGGGTTTAGCTTTAATATATTCATTAGCAAAATAACATCGAGCATATCCCTCATGATGAGTTTTGATATTTTGGGGTATTCTTCCCCAATCATATCCTTTATAAATAAAAGCACAACTCCCGACTTGGTAAGTACTTCCCATAGGTTGTGGGAGGCCCAAAGTATGAGGAGATGGTGGCAAGTTATTTAAAAGAATTGAATCTTGCATAAAAGCATTTGTTTTTTCTGATATTAAGATTGTGGATAAATCCGGTAAAAGTTCATCAAAAAGAGCATAAGATGTAGAAGGATCATTCCCTATATCTTTAGATGTGGAAGGTATGATAGATGTTGATAATGTGGAAGTGTCAATAAATGGGTCTATAGGTTTTGAAATTATAGGGATAGAACATGAAGGATTGGTTGTGGATTGAAGATCTTTTTGAGGTTTTAGTGTGGTTTGTTTAGAAGATGGTTGAGTTATATGTATGGGTGTAGTTGATGGAGGAGAAATAGGTGATGTTATGGGTGTGTTTTTCACACTTTTAGATGAAAAATAAGAATTAGGATGTGTGGATGACAGAGCGGGGCAAAATTGCACTCCAACAAGTTTTGCCAAAGCACACATATCAAAGGGTCTAGGGTCACCATGGATAGTGACCAACTGATTTTTAAATTCGAATTTAACACATTGATGTAAAGTGGAGGGAACCGCTCGCATCGCATTGATCCAAGGGCGACCCAAAAGTATATTGTACGATGCGGGGCAATGTACAATAAACACGGTCGTATCTAGGGTTCTAGGACCAACTTGCAATGGGATGGTAATAACTCCACATGTTTCTTGTGTCTCGTCATTGAAATCTTTGATAATCATGTCAGTTTTCTTCATTTCATCACTTCTAAAGCCAAATCGTTGGTAGAAGTCAAAAGTGCAAATGTTTAGAGATGAACCATTATCAATCAAGACTCTTTTAATAGCTACATCTCCAATTAGAGCAGTAATATATAAGGGGTTATCCTTATGTAAACTATGTTGTGGGATATCTTTATCTCGAAAGTCAATACAATCAACTTCTCGAGTGATGATAGTATTGGCCATGGCTTCGGGTTGAATATTTTGAGGTACCTATTGAGCAAGGTGTTGCAAGAGTTTTGTCATTGTTGTCAACACAGTCAGTTAGATCCAATGATGCAGTGGTCAAGCAGTTCAGAAGTCATTCAGATGCAGAGGACAGAAGTTCAAAGGTTATTCAGAACATGGACAGTGAGTTTCCCAGAAGACCATAGTTGCCTTTTTGCAAAAAATCAAAGAAAAAGACAAGTAAGAAAACTGTCGCGATATCGCGACATGTTTTCTGTCACGATTTCGCGACATGTCGGAGGAGAGAGAAGGCACAAAGAAAATTGTCACGATTTCGCGACATGGACTAGGAGAGAGAAAGTGCAAACAAAATTGTCACGATTTCGCGACATGGCCGAGGAGAGAGAAGGCGCAAGGAAAACTGTCGCGATTTCGTGACATGTTTGGAGAAAAGGTGTAAAGAAGATTTTGTGAGGTGGGAAAGAATTTCGTGACATGTTCGAAGAAAAGTGCTAAGGAAGAAAACTGTCACGATTTCGCGACATGTTTGGAGAAAATGCGCCAAGGAAGAAAACTGTCGCGATTTCGCGACATGTTCGGAGAAAAAGCTCCAAGGAGGAAAAGTGTCACGATTTCGTGACATGTCGGGTTTTCACGACCCGAAGAGGAGAGAGAATGTACGAAGGCAAGTATGTCACGATTTCGCGACATGTTATGTTTTCGCGGGCGAAAGTCAGAAAAGAAGCCAAGGTAGTGAAAGTGTCACGATTTCGTGACATGTTCCGTTTTCACTGGTAACTGAGAAGAAAAGTGTACGGAAGCCAAAAGTGTCACGATTTCATGACAGGTTGCAAGAAAAGCCTTCGAAAGCTGAAAGCGTCACGATTTCATGATAGGATGAAAGGAAAATGTATGGATGGAAAAAGTGTCACGATTTCATGACAGGCAGCAGTAAAGAAGCTAGCAGGGTAAAGATGTCACATTTTCGTGACATGTCACGATTTCGCGACTCTAGGAGGAGAGAGACTGTACGGCACCAGAAATGTCATGATTTCATGACAATAGCGGAGAAGAAGGCCTAGAAGCAAAAAGGGTCACGTTTTCATGACAAGAGTGAGGATGACGTCAGCGAAAGTTAGAAGTGTCACGATTTCATGACAAGAATGGTGGCAAAGCTATCAAAGGCCAAAAGGGTCACGATTTCATGATAGCAAGGACAAGGAGGCGTATGGATGTAAAAGGTGTCACGATATCGTGACATGTTGGAGTTTCATGAGGAAAGCTATAGAACTAGAGAGACTGTTGAAGCCGACAGAGTTAAATCTGGGCCGACGAAGATTAGGGTTTTGGAGCCGACATTCTTTAGGGTTTTGGAGCCGACATTCATTAGGGTTTTGAAGCCGACATTCATTAGGGTTTGACAGTCGACGTTCTTTAGGGTTTAAGCCGACTACAGTTTAAAATTTGTTCTTGAAATTTCATCTATAAAAGGAGGGCTATTTTGAGTTTGAAATGTGATGAGTGTGAAGATAATGTGTGCATGCAAAATTTGTAGTGAGCAGAGAGTGAGTCGTTTCGATTCGAGCTGAGTCCAAAGTGATAGTTCGTTCGTGTCGAAGTGAAGTATGCGTATCGAATCTTCATGAATTAAGTGCGCAAGGTGCAGAGGTTGAGTCGCACAGATCTAAGTGCGAAGTGATAGCACATAGAAAGCAAAAAACCACAAAGGGACAGAAGTGATCCATCAACTGTTTAAGCAGCAGAGAGTGCAAAGCAATATCGCAGAAGCAGTCCTAGTGCGAAGCTTTTTCGTAGAAGAAACAGAGTGCATAGAAACTATAGACTGTGAGATATAAGGTGAAAGTATTATTCTGTAATTTTCTTTATTTTTATTGAAGTCCAAGTTGCAGCTTGGCATAAGGGGTTGGTGCTTCTTTCCAGTAGGTGCTGGTAAATTAGGAGTTGGTGCTCCATTCTGTTTGGTACAGATAAATCTAAGGGGTTGGTGCTCCTTCCAGTTGGTGCTGGTAAAAGATATTGTAAAGTTGTAGCTTTGCAAAGGCTGGATTTGGATGGTAGTCCAAGCAGTCATTTTTGAGGAGTAGCCACATTGGTGAACCTCGTTAAATGTCGTGTTGTGTGTAATGCTTTCTTGCTGTATTTGATATTTCTGTTCATTAGTTTTTAACTGCTGTTGGTTTTAGAGCTGAATATTTAAAGTTTAAAAAGATCACACTGATTCACCCCCCTCTCAGTGTCACTGTGATTACAACAATTGGTATCAGAGCAAGGTTCCTGTATAGGCTCAATCAGCTAGGGTGTTCCTGGTAGTGACGCTATGGCAGGTGGTGAAGGTTTCTCCTCAAACAAAGCACCATTGTTTGATGGAACAAATTATGTGTTCTAGAAAATCAGGATGCAGACTTATCTTCGAGCTTTGGGATTTGACATCTGGAATGTAGTAGTTAATGGCTACACAGCTCCTGCCACTGCTCCAACCGACAACACCGATAAAAAGGCTTTTGAAAATGACTCTAAAGCAAAAAATGCCATCATGTGTGGATTAGTGGACAGTGAGTTGGTCAAAATCATAAATTGTGAATCAGCAAAAGATGTTTGGGACAAACTAGAAAATATCCATGAGGGAGATGACAAGATCAAGGAAGCCAAGCTGCAAACTCATCGAGCTCAATTCGAATCTTTAAAAATGACCAACGATGAGAACATAGAAGCCTTCATGCAGAGAGTGAATGGAATCACTAATTCAATCAGAGGTCTCGACGAAGAGTTGGATGATGCTACTATCGTGAAAAAGGTTTTAAGATCGCTTCCCCAAAGGTTCGATTCTAAAGTCTCTGCCATAGAAGAAGCCAAAGATCTAAACCACTTTAGTATGGATGAGATGCATGGTTCCTTGACTGCTTATGAAATGAGAATTGGAAGGTCTAATCCCACAGATAGAGAAGCAGCATTTAAAGCTCTAAAAGGTAAAGACACAAAACATGGATCTGAAGAAGAAGAAACTTCAGATGAAATGGAAGCAAATTTTGTCAGAAAACTGAGAAAGGGCAAAGGAAAATACAGAGGAAAGCTACCTTTTAAATGTTTCAACTGTGGAGGTATTGGACACTTTGCAACCAAATGTCCTCTCAATGAGAAGGACAAAGGTGAGGAAACTTCGCATCAAGAAAAAGGTGAATGGAGGAAGAAATCTAACTTCAAAAAAGGCAATTTCAAAAAGAAAAGTTTTATATCCAGGAATGCAAATTCCTCAGAAGATAGCTCTAGTGAAGACTCGAAAGAAGGAACAGGTGAAGCTCTATTTATGGCATTTGAAGTAGAAAAATCAGAAGAGGCAGAAAACCCAGAAAAGAGAGAAGGTATGAACTCTAAAGTGTCTATTGAAAAAGCTGAGGCTGAAGTTGATTTAGAAGGTGAGCTGGTTTCTGCTCTTGTAGAATGGAAATCTGAGAAAAGAAAGAATAAAAAACTGTCAAGAAAGCTTGAGGATGCAAACGACATTATAACCAGTTTAAAAATACAGTCAGAAGAGTACAAGAAAATGTCCGAAGATCTTGAAGTTCAGGTAACCATGAAGATAGATTACTGCTGTAAACTAGAAGAAGAAAATGTTGGTCTTCGTATACAGATACAAGAGCTGGATAGAAAAATTAGCTGCCACTACAAACGTGAAGAAAGTTCGATGAAGCTGGACAAAATCCTAAGCGATCAAAGACCCACAGGCATCAAATTCGGTCTGGGCTTTATTGAAGGAGAATCATCAAATGGACCAAAAGCCAAAAATGTTGAATCTGTAAGGAGTGAAGATAAGAAACAGGCTGTTGAAAGTAATCATGCAAAAGAAAGTTGTGATGCCAGGCCTGAAAGAAGAACTGACAATGATGGCTTTACCAAGGTCACACATCAAAAGAAAAGAAGATCCATGGCTCATTCAACAACCTGGCAAAGACCTTCTTTCAGGTTCAATCATTACTTTTCTGGTTTCTGTTTCAAATGTAATGGTTATGGACATAAAATTGCGGACTGCAAGTATAATGCAGGACCAAGAAGTTTCACTAGTAGAAATACTTTTGCTCCTTTAATAAATTATGCAGTAGAATGCTTTAACTGTCATAACTTTGGGCATATTGCAAGAAATTGTCGTAGTATCTCTGTTTCAAATCAATCTCAGAAAAGAAGAGTTCAACCTTATAGGTCAAAACAAAATAGAAATCTTTCTGAAATAGATACACAAAATACTGGAAAGGGGAAATCCAAGCTAGAACCCAATACCGTTGTCAAAACAGAGTGGAAACAGAAAGAACAACTCAGGGAAGAAAAGGAATCTCTAATAGTTCAGACAACGTTCAAGGCTCAGAATAAATGTGTACCATGGATTCTTGACAGTGGTTGCTCAAGTCATATGACAGGTGATAAACGAAGTTTGAAAAACTACAAAAATATGAGGGTGGCTCTGTAAAGTTTGGAAATAATGATGGAGCCAAGATAATCGAAAAAGGGTCAGTTAGAATTAGTGATGGGAAAATCAAGTCGAAGAAGTTTTGTTTGTGGATGGTCTAAAGCACAACTTGTTGAGTGTCAGTCAGATCTGTGATAAAGGACATGAAGTAGTTTTCAAGAAGCAAGGCTATGAAGTCAGAAAAATTAACAATGGGAAACCGATAGCAACTGGATCAAGGACGTCCGGAAACTTGTACACACTCTCAAAAACATCAGAAGGTACTTGTTTCATTGGACAGGAAGAAGAAAACTGGATGTGGCACAAGAGGCTTGGGCACATAAGCTTCGATAATCTGATAAAAATTAGCTCGAAACAGGTCGTGAGAGATATACCTGCAATTAGAAAACCTTCAAATAGCATTTGTGCTTCTTGTCAAAAGGGAAAGCAAACCAGAGTCTCTTTTAAAACAAAAGAGTACCACACTAGCAAACCTTTGGAACTCATACATACAGACTTATGTGGACCCATGAGAACACAGAGCATAAATGGAGACAAATACTTTATGTTGTGTATCGATGATTATTCCAGAATGACTTGGATATTTTTCTTGAAGAATAAAACAGAAGCTTTTGAAATGTTCAGTGTCTTTCAAACATCTAGTTGAGAATGAAACAGGGAAAAGGATCAAATGTTTACGGTCAGATAGAGGAGGAGAATTCATCTCAGATGAATTTACAGAATACTATGAAAAACATGGCATCAGGAGACAATTTTCAGCAGCTAGAACACCCCAGCAGAATGGTGTGGTAGAAAGAAAGAACAGAACAGTACAGGAAATGGCTCGCACTATGCTGGCAGAAAATAAAATAGCAGACAGATTCTGGAAAGAAGCAGTCCACACTGCAGTATATATCCAAAACAGATACATGCTGAGAACTCATGAAAGCAAAACTCCCTATGAGTTGTGGTTCGGTAGAAAAGCAACAACAAAACACCTCAAAGTTTTTGGCTGTAAGTGTTACATCAGAAAAACAGATGATAATCTTGGGAAATTTGAGAATAGAGCAGATGAAGGTGTCTTTGTTGGCTATTCTTCAAAAAGTAAAGCTTACAAATGCTACAACAAGAGACTCAAGAAAATTGTGGATAGTGCAGACGTCAAATTTGATGAAGGTGGGGAACGGTCAGCTGACTCTGAGGAAAACTACCCAATCTATGAAGATGTCATTGAAGGAGATGAGGTAAATGAAGCAGGAAACAAACCTACTCTTGATTCAGATGATTTAATCGATGACTCAGAAGCGCAAGAAAATAAGAAATTTAAAACAGGCAGCTGGCAAAAAAATCATCCAAGAGATCAAATAATTGGAGATCCCACAGTTGGTGTTCAGACAAGAAGGAAAGTAATAAGTAATTACTCTCTTTTATCCAACATTGAGCCCAAAAACATAGATGAAGCAAGTAAAGATGATAGCTGGATGAAGGCAATGAATGAAGAATTAGATCAGATTGAAAAGAACAAAACCTGGGAATTAGTACCCAGACCTACAAATAAGAATGTAATCGGCACAAAATGGATATTTCGAAACAAATTAAATGAAGACGGGCAGGTCATTAGGAATAAAGCAAGACTGGTTTGTAAAGGCTATGCACAGGTTGAAGGCATTGATTTTGAGGAGACTTTTGCACCAGTGGCCAGACTCGAAGCAATCAGAATGTTTCTGGCCTTAGCAGTCCACAAGAACTTCAGAGTTTATCAGATGGATGTAAAATCTGCCTTTTTAAATGGGAAACTTGAAGAAGAGGTCTATATTGAACAACCAGATGGTTTTCAAATTAGTCAAGATCCCAACCTTGTCTGCAAATTAAAGAAAGCTTTATATGGATTAAAACAAGCACCACGGGCATGGTATGCAAGGCTAGACAACTATCTTTCTCAACAGGGATTCAAGAAAGGGTTGGTGGACAATAATCTGTATGTGAAAATAGAAGGTGGGCATCTCATAGTTCTTGTTGTCTATGTCGATGATATCATATTTGGCAGCAGCAAAGATGAATCTTGTAAAGACTTAGCAAATAAGATGCAGAATGAATTTGAAATGTCCATGATTGGTGAACTGTCTTATTTTCTTGGGTTACAAGTTAATCAAAATGAGAAAGGCATTTTCATTTCCCAAATCAAATATGTGAAAGAGATGCTAAAAAGGTTCACAATGGAGGACTGTAAGCCAGTTAGCACTCCCATGACAACAAGCTGCAAGTTGAGTAAAGAAGACAAATCTCCACCTGTAGATCAAACCATGTATAGATCAATGATAGGAAGCTTACTATATTTAACAGCTACCAGACCTGATATTCTGTAGGCAGTTTGCATGGTAGCAAGATTTCAGGCCAGTCCCAAAGAGACTCATGTGACAACAGTAAAAAGGATTCTCAGATATCTCAAGGGTACTATGGAGTATGGGTTATGGTATCCAAAAGGTAAAGACTTCACCCTTATATCTTATTCAGATGCAGATTGGGCAGGATGTGTTGATGATAGGAAAAGTACAAGTGGAGGTGCTTTTTATCTCGGTGACAAGTTGGTTGCTTGGCACAACAAGAAACAAGAGTCAGTTTCTTTATCAACAGCTGAGGCAGAATATATTGCAGCAACAACTTGTTGTACTCAAGTTTTGTGGATGAAACAAACCTTGAAAGATCTTGGTATTAATTTTAGTGAACCAATATCAGTTAAGTGTGATAACACCAGTGCAATTAACATCTCCAAGAATCCAGTAATGCACTCACGGACAAAACACATTGCCATCAGGTATCATTTCTTGAAGGAGAAAGTTGCAGAAGGAGAAGTTAAATTAGATTTTGTCCCAACCACAGAACAAGTAGCAGATATTTTTACAAAACCTTTGCCCAAGGAAGTGTTTGAGTACCTTCAAAACAAATTGGGAGTAGTCACACTTCCCAAGAAGTGACTAGCTACAGGGATCACCTTCTCAGGGGGAGCATTTGAATATTTGCCTATTCTTTTGCTCATGATCATAATTTGTGCTAAGTGCAACAAATTGTGCCTGAGAATTGTATGTATGGACTCAGGGGGAGTCTGCAGCAGCCCTTTGGTATTATTGACAAAGGGGGAGAAGAGTTCCAGGAATTTACACAGGTGTTGCCAACAATTCCAAAGGGGGAGATTGTTGAGCAAGGTGTTGCAAGAGTTTTGTCATTGTTGTCAACACAATCAGTTAGATCCAATGATGCAGTGGTCAAGCAGTTCAGAAGTCATTCAGATGCAGAGGACAGAAGTTCAAAGGTTATTCAGAACATGGACAGTGAGTTTCCCAGAAGACCATAGTTGCCTTTTTGCAAAAAATCAAAGAAAAAGACAAGTAAGAAAACTGTCGCGATATCGCGACATGTTTTCTGTCATGATTTCGTGACATGTCGGAGGAGAGAGAAGGCACAAAGAAAATTGTCATGATTTCACGACATGGACTAGGAGAGAGAAAGTGCAAACAAAATTGTCACGATTTCGCGACATGGCCGAGGAGAGAGAAGACGCAAGGAAAACTATCACGATTTCGCGACATGTTTGGAGAAAAAGCGCTAAGGAAGAAAACTGTCGCGATTTCGTGACATGTTCGAAAGAAAAGCGCTAAGGCAGAAAACTATCACGATTTCGTGACATGTTCGGAAGAAAAGTGCTAAGGAAGAAAACTGTCGCGATTTCGCGACATGTTTGGAGAAAATGCGCTAAGGAAGAAAACTGTCGCGATTTCACGACATGTTCGGAGAAAAAGCTCCAAGGAGGAAAAGTGTCACGATTTCGCGACATGTCGGGTTTTCACGACCCGAAGAGGAGAGAGAATGTACGAAGGCAAGTATGTCGCGATTTCGCGACATGTTATGTTTTCACGGGCGAAAGTCAGAAAAGAAGCCAAGGCAGTGAAAGTGTCACGATTTCGTGACATGTTCCATTTTCGCTGGTAACTGAGAAGAAAAGTGTACGAAAGCCAAAAGTGTCACGATTTCGTGACAGGTTGCAAGAAAAGCCTTCGAAAGCTGAAAGCGTCACGATTTCACGACAGGATGAAAGGAAAATGTACGGATGGAAAAAGTGTCACGATTTCGTGACAGGCAGCAGTAAAGAAGCTAGCAGGGTAAAGATGTCGCATTTTCGTGACATGTCACGGTTTCGCGACTCTAGGAGGAGAGAGACTGTATGGTACCAAAAATGTCATGATTTCATGACAATAGCGGAGAAGAAGGCCTAGAAGCAAAAAGGGTCACGTTTTCGTGACAAGAGTGAGGATGACGTCAGCGAAAGTTAGAAGTGTCATGATTTCGTGACAAGAACGGTGGCAAAGCTATCAAAGGCCAAAAGGGTCATGATTTCATGATAGCAAGGACAAGGAGGCGTACGGATGTAAAAGGTGTCACGATATCGTGACATGTTGGAGTTTCACGAGGAAAGCTACAGAACCAGAGAGACTATTGAAGCCGACAGAGTTAAATCTGGGCCGACGAAGATTAGGGTTTTGGAGCCGACATTCTTTAGGGTTTTGGAGCCGACATTCATTAGGGTTTGAACATTCATTAGGGTTTGACACGTTCTTTAGGGTTTAAGCCGACTACAGTTTAAAATTTGTTCTTGAAATTTCATCTATAAAAGGAGGGCTATTTCGAGTTTGAAATGTGAAGTGTGCGAAGATAATGTGTGCATGCAAAATTTGCAGTGAGCAGAGAGTGAGTCGTTTCGATTCGAGCTGAGTCCGAAGTGATAGTTCGTTCGTGTCGAAGTGAAGTATGCGTATCGAATCTTCATGAATTAAGTGCGCAAGGTGCAGAGGTTGAGTCGCACAGATCTAAGTGCGAAGTGATAGCATGCAGAAAGCAGAAAACCGCAAAGGGACAGAAGTGATCCATCAACTGTTTAAGCAGCAGAGAGTGCAAAGCAATATCGCAGAAGCAGTCCTAGTGCGAAGCTTTTTCGTAGAAGAAACAGAGTGCATAGAAACTGCAGACTGTGAGATATAAGGTGAAAGTATTATTCTATAATTTTCTTTATTTTTATTGAAGTCCAAGTTGCAGCTTGGCATAAGGGGTTGGTGCTTCTTTCCAGTAGGTGCTGGTAAATTAGGAGTTGGTGCTCCATTCTATTTGGTACGAGATAAATCTAAGGGGTTGGTGCTCCTTCCAGTTGGTGCTGGTAAAAGATATTGTAAAGTTGTAGCTTTGCAAAGGCTGGATTTGGATGGTAGTCCAAGCAGTCATTTTTGAGGAGTAGCCACATTGGTGAACCTCGTTAAATGTCGTGTTGTGTGTAATGCTTTCTTGCTGTATTTGATATTTCTGTTCATTAGTTTTTAACTGCTATTGGTTTTAGAGCTGAATATTTAAAGTTTAAAAAGATCACACTGATTCACCCCCCTCTCAGTGTCACTGTGATTACAACAATACCATCATTTGGCTTAATGTAAGCATCAACTCATCCCTATGGGTAGGAGAAGATCTTAACAAGTCCAAAAGGGAAATTATGGCTGTAGTATTGGATAATTGCTCATTAATATTGTAAGGAGGTTTTGGTTGAACATTAGAAATATGATTCCCTTTATTGGGATTTTTCAAAATAAATGGAGCTGATCCATCATTTTGAGTTTGATCTTGTTGAAAGTTTTGAGCCTGTTGTCTGGTAACAACTCCGATGGTACCTACAATGTTATATTGAAGACGCTGAACTGGTCTCGGTTGAGCGTTTATGGCTTGTTCATTAGGAAGGAACTGATTAGAAGAGGGTCGAGTAGTAACTCTTCTGGGAAATGGTTCTTCTGGAACCATAGCATCTGTGATGGGTTGAATAGGATCTGATTCATTTTCAGAACTATTCGATTGGTTTGAGGTGATGTCTATTTCACTTTCAGTATCTGATTCTACATCACTAGGATCGGGAGTTTGAATATTATGTAGGGGTCTGGTCATGACCAGGGATAAGGTTGTGCCAAATATTTGAGGATCCTGAATAGATAATTGTCCGCTAATAGTCCCTACATATCGGGTAGGAGGGGGAACATTATGATGTTCGATTTGATTGGCCACTTCTTTACCATGTTTTGGTAAAGGATGTTGAAATATATCCAATGATTGATTAGCATTTTGATTTTGATTTTGGGGAATGGTCTTTTGAGCATTATTAGGAGCATTTTGTTTAGGTTGGAAGGCTTGCACCTCCATTTCATTATTATCAATTAGATCTTGTATTTTATGTTTCAATATTTTGCAAGAATTTGTAGAATGTCCAGGTCCTCTATGAAAGTCACAATGTAAATCAGCTCTGTATCCGGGTATAGTTGGATCAGGTTCCCGGATAGCTGGTAATTGAATCAAGCCTCGTGCTAATAATTGAGGAAGAATGGTTGATAATGGTTGATTCAATCTAGTAAATTCTCGAGGAGGTTTATCGGGAGGTTTTAATATAAATTTTTTTGTTGTCTTCGTTGTATTGATATTAGCAACATTTCTACTATCAGTGACTCCGTCACCTACAACTTGTTTGTTTTTATACTGATTTCTAGATGTTTTCTCATCATCTTTCTTTTTGAGCTGACCTCTCCTAATGAGAGCATCTTCTACCCTTCGAGCTAAGTCTATAGCTTGATCGAAGGTAGTTAAGGTGGCAGTTGATAACTCATAAGATATTTGTTCTTGTAAATTATTAATAAAAATGTCCAACATTTCCCTATAAGGTAGCACAAAGTGCAGTTTTCCTATCAACTGCCTCCATCTAGCTAAGAAATCAGCAAAACATTCATCTTTGTCTTGTTTCAAGTTGTACAAATCTTTAATGGTGACATGCCTCTCGATGTAGGCACTAAATTTATGGACAAAATATTCAGTTGTTTCTTCAAAATTTCTCAAAGAATGAGTGGGCAATTGATAGTACCACTCTAATGCCATTCCTCCTAAGCTTTTTGGGAACATTTTTAGTAATAGCAAGTCATCATGTGATATATCATGACATGCTATCCTAAACATGCGAAGATGCTCTATGGGATCTTCAGTTCCTTTATATATAGGTAGGACGGGCATGGGAAAGTGTTTAGGGTATGGTTGTGCTACAACTATGGGATCCAGAGGTTGACTACATATCTCTCGATAATTGTACGAGGGACGGTAGGGATCTATCTGGTCCATGCGCGAAGCTAACTGTTTCACCATGGCTTCCAGATTACTGGTTTGCCCACCATATTGGTTCGGTAGGGCATTAATATGGGATTTGTGAGCATATGATGGAGGGACATGGAGATTAGATGCTATATTTCTATTGTGTAAATTGTTGGTAGGAAGGGTGTTATGAAGAAATTTTGAAGTTGTATTATGTTGTATGCCCGATTGTTGAAAGTTGATGTTTGGCTTCATTTTAGGTTTTTGTCTACTTGAAGCATATTGATCAATATTTTGGCGAAGTAAGGTAGTGAAGGAAGGTTTCTTTTGTGTGGGAATGATTTTAGGCTCAATAATAGGTTCCTTAGGGGGTTGGGTAACCTGTTGTTTTGGCATGTTCTGAATCATAGTGACCATATCTCTATTGGATGGTCCAGCTTTATCACTTTCTTGATCAATGAAAGACAAGGGATTAGTGTGTATGTCAAACATATGTTCCATGGCTGCTTGAGTGTCACTAATTTGCCCTTTATCAATACGAACTGCCATATTAAGAGCACCAATGTTATTATTGAAAATTTTCCAGAAATGATCTAAATTATCAAAAGCAATAGTTCCATCTGGAGCTATTCTAGGGGATGAGGATCCTTCCTCTTTAAGATTTTCTTGTTGTTCATTTTCTTCAACCAGGTCATCTTCTGGCTGTTCTAGAGTTTCTCCTTTCGGAATTGATTCCTCAGGAAGGACATTTGGGTTATTTGTTTTATCTCCTAACCAATCTTCTTCTTCTTGTTCAGTTTGTTTACCATTCCTAAGTTTAGGCATTGTGCTTAAATTTAGATTTCAGCAAATATATATATATATATATATATATATATATATATATATATATATATATATATATGTGCAACAAGCTTAAGAGGTATATATTTTAATTATATACCTACTATAGTATTTGAAATAAAATGTTTTGGTTTTTTTGTTTTTGGTTTTTCTTGTTTTTGTAACAATATTATAAAGATAACAAACAACACACTAAATGCAAGAAATAATAATGATGAAAGCAATGATCTAGTTTTCTATAAACAATTTATAAATATCATTAATGGGCTCAAGTTCTTCAGGAGTCATGAAGTGTTCTTCTTCAAATTGAAAATTTTCTTTCAAGAATTTGACAAAAAGTGCTATAGTGATATTATCTATCTCAGATTCTGGATGGTAGAAATAAAGTTCATGGCAATATTCTCGATATAACACAACCCTAGGAACTCTATTCCATATTTCCCTATCCGTAAGAACGATCTCTTGATCTTCTACACGACCTAGGAATTGGTGTATAATGGCTGCATTCTCGAGGTATTCCTCGAAGGTGAACAATTCTGAAGACACAAGAGCTCTCCTATAAGCTAACCACCTATGGCAGGCTCTCTGAAGTTCATGATAAACAATGAGTTGATGAGGATCCAGGATCCTATCTAGGGCAAACCTCTTGATTTTTCTAAGTTCGGTTGATCTAGATGAAATGACACCTAGCCTCCTATCAAGTTCTTTCCACAGAAGTTGGTTTCTATCTGTTTCAGGCACACTAAGCACAAAATTAACTTCTATGGCTGCTAATTGGTTTTCAACATTTATAGTAACTGCTAATATTTTCTTAGGAGCTACCATCTAGACATGATATGCAACTTAGTATTTTTCTAATGATTTGAAATGCATCTATGTTTTTGTTTTTTTTTTTTTTCAAAAGGTTTTAGTTTCACGTCGGGTTCACCAAAATGTATCGCTCCAAATTTTTCGCATCCTTACCTTCAGGCTAAAGGATCCGCGCCCGGAAGGAGGATGGGAAAAGGATGGGACAATACCTCGGACTGAGAGGCCTTTGGAAGGTCCCGCCTCTCGGGGGAGGTGTATTAAGGTGATTTTTTGATGGATGGTGGGGTTCACTAGGAAACGTTTAGTGGCAATTTCCATGCCTAGGTTGGGAATGAGTTTAATGTGTTCAATTTTATCTTTAAACATCCAAGTCCTAGGTTTGGCCAGATGAATCTAAGTTATTCTATATGAAAATGCAAATTTAAATACAGAAAATAGATTTAACAGAAAACACAGAGAGCAAACTAAGTGAAGAAATCCATACCTAGTCCCGGATGTCTGATGGAGATTCTAATTTTTGAAGTAGTCCAGATCATCTGGAATTTGACAGGATCGTCTCCGATCTGACAAGATCGTCTGAGATCTGATGAATTCATCAGAAGAATTCGTCAGAGACCTGCAAACAGAGAAATAGATACAAAATACCAGAAATACAACTATTTCGATAGAGGCAAATGATGTGAAATAACAATAAGAATGTTAACAAGATAATCCCAAATGGAAATACAAGTAAATTACGATTCTTTAATAGCTAATCATGATCTTATTATGCAATTAAACTACATGGGTGAACTCCAAGATGCAAGATAACAGGAAATACTAATAAAACTGACTAAATGCAAAATAAAGTAGCAGCAAAGTATAGGAAAAGCGCAAACTCTGGGCACTGATTGCCCCCAATGCAGACTACAGTCGAAATCATCTCAAATTTTTATAGGATCATCCAAGATTGTATAGGATCATCTGCGATGATCTGAGCTTGCTCCGACTAAAGAATAACAAGGTTCCTACAACAAAATTTGGATAGGACAAGTGCAGATGGTAATCCAGGGTGTTCTAATGCATGTAAAGGTCAAGTTACAGAAATATCCAGCCAGGGGAAAGTCAAGGGGGGGTCCTAAGGTTTAAATAGACTTAGGAGGGAAGTTGGGAGGTTGGAGATCATCCCATTTTGGAAGATCTCCAATGGGGGAGGTCTCTAACGGTGCAGACGCGTCTCTGCCCGAGTTAGAGAAGCTGTTGAAACAGAGGCTAATTAAGAAAAATTAGTTTTGGGACAAGATCGTCTGGATGTCCTAGTCTAGACGAAATCGTCCGATCTGAGGTGATATCATCTGATCGGCGATGATATCATCCAACGATCACAACAAATCCTAAAAATGGCACGAAAAACAAGGAAACAGGTTAAACGATGGTTTGGGAGCGGTTTTGGGGTTGAAATTTGAATTTGAATTATTACTAAGGTAATTTTGATTATTGCTAAGTTTTACTGTGCCAATTTTAGGGTGCTATAGTAGGAATGCATGTGTTTTTCATAAGAGTACACCAGATGTGAATTAGAAAGATTTATTCATGATAAGTTGTGTTAAAGGTATAATCATGTAATTTGGACCAATGAGATGGTAGTATTCATGGGATTTAATACTTACTTAGGGAATATCCTTACAGTTATTTAGAAAGACTAGTACTCCACTAGTAACTACTTCATAAGTTAATGATAGAGTTGATTTGGTATGGACATATACCATATTAAGTAGACCTCACTCAAACTAAGTGGTAGTAAGAGAAATGATATTCCCATCAGTATCCAAATATTCAAAAGTGGATATGGTGTTATGGATGAATTGGAGACTAGCTCATCAGGTAGATGAGATAAATAGTCAATACCCAGAGCACTAAGCACACCTACATATAATAACTTGTGTGGTGTGACGATTAGCCCACTCATTTTCAAATAATTGAAAAGAGAAATAAGCTAGCTCATTAAATATTGAGATCAATATCTTAACTATTAGGTCACCTAATTCTCTTGCATAAATGGAACTATGTAAGTAGTAGAGGTGGGTGCATACGTGATTAATATATACAAAATATAGGATCTAAATTAGTAATATGGAACTTCTTAAGAGAAGTATAGTCTTCCAAGATATATTTTTTAGAAAAAAAATAGGTTAGGAATTTTGGAATTTGGGGTTATGACATTTAGTATTAGATCCATTGGTTCATATGGATGCAAGTTTTCTTGCACAATATTAGATATAGTGTAATAGGATGTGTACTATGTAGAGACTATACCTATAAAAATAGTGTACCTATTAAAAGGAGACCTTGACTATCTAGTTTGAATAACTAAGAATATAGTTGCTAGTAGGAGAAGTAATTTAAGGATGAAAATTGTGAAACTAACTCCTCCTATCTCTCCTATGTGTGGCTAGGGACAATTTCACCCAAGATAAGAGGAAGTGATATCCCATCGATGAGGTAGTCTCAAAAAAATAATGTAGAGGTTGTGACAATAGAGACAGGTTCAGATGCTCCTATTAACAAGAGGGAGGATCTTACTGCAACATTTGCCTTACTAAGGGAACAAATGGAAACACAAAAAAAAAATTGGAGGCTATAGTGAATTGAGATTCACAAGTTGGAAATCCTAGAGTAGGATAAGAGAATGACACCCATTCAAATGCACAATAGGTTAGAATTTGAATTGAGATAAAATTGGGCAAGGACATGAAATACCTAAAATCCTCCAAGTTCAATGGGGAGGAATATGGTGATAAAGTCAAAGTTGAAGGATATAGAGACTTTCTATAACATGAAGAACTATTCCACTAGCACCTAAATATCTTATGCCACTCTACACCTATAGGGTGTTGGCTTGGATTGGTGGGAAATTTTCAATGAGGAAAAAGAAATTGTAGTGGTAGTTGATTTGAAATGGGAATAATTTGTAGTAGCTTTTAAAGAAATATTCCTTACCGAACACTTCTACACCAAGAAATTTGAAGAGTTCACCAAAATTAGACAAGGGACTAGGACTATGGAGGTATATTATCAAAAATTTATCAAGTTACTGAAATATGTGCCTGCATACAATGAGAAGATGAAAATTCATAAGTTCATTCTAGGAGAAGATCCTAGAGTAGGGCATGAAGTGAACATGTAGGAACCTAGTACTCTTTAGAAGGCCTATGATCTGGCTAGGAAAGCTAAAAATTATGACAATCCTTATTTCAATTACGAAGGAACATCTGAGTAGGATAAAGAGGCACTGAGGAAAAGAAACAATGTAGGATTCATGAAATGGGAAGGTGAATAGGCAAACCAGATTTCCCTTAGATAGGATAAAAGGAATGATAGAAAACAAGAAAAGTTTAAGAAACGTTTCAAAGGGAAGAATAGAAATTCTAACAATCACAATGGGAATAACATATTACCACAGTAAGGTTAGGATAATCCCCCACAAGAAGTGAAAGTAGAAGAGGGACAAAAGTAGAAAACACATCTAGGACCCAAATTAGGATGTTATGAATGTGGTGGTCCACATTACACCAACAAATATCCACTCAAATTAAGATTGAGTTCAAAGGAAAAATAACATGCTTATAAAGAATCAACATGCAGTATTTATGTAGCAACAATGAACCAAAATTTGGAAGGACAAGTCACTTCACTATTGATACATGGTAAGTTCTTTGATAAAAATGTTAAAGTTCTAATTGAGAGTTGTGTCATAGATAGCTTTGTTTCCACTAGCTTAATTAAAGATATACCAGAAAGGCCAGGAATCTTTGTGCATGGGTGGAAGGTCAAGTATGGATCTGGATAGACCTACTATGTATATTAGTGTTACCCTATGATAAAAATAATCTTACCTAGTGGTACAACTATAGGTTACCTTTACATAGCACCACTACATGATTTCAATGTAGTTCTAGGAATGGATTGGTTGCAACAACATAAGGCCATGATCAATTTTTAGGATAAATGAATTGAATACTTGAAATATGATAAAGGGTGTACAACCTACAAGGGTCTTTTCAACCCCAGATTCTCTTTGCAATACAACTTAATAATGTAATGAAGAGAGGAGGAGCAATTTTTGTAATGAAGTTAAATGATATATAAGATTCAAAGAAGGAAGAGGTGTTTGAAAAATACCTAGTTCTTCAAGAATTTAGAGATGTATTTCCAAATAACTTACCTGGATTACCACCTAAATGTGAATTTTATTTCACAATTGAACTCCAATTTGGAAAAAAACCAATTCATTGAGCTTCTTACTGAATGAATCCAATTGAGTTGCAAGAGTTGAAAGTGTAGTTACAAGGATTATTGGAGAAGGGATTAATTAGACCGAGTGTGTCACCATGGAGTGCACCAGTTCCATTTTTAAATAAAAAGTATGGTTCCTTGCGACTATGTATAGATTATATGATGTTAAAAATGACAACTATTAAAAATAGATATCCCTTACCCATAATTGAAGACCTCTTCGATCATCTTAAAGATGTCACTATCTTCTCAAATATTGATATGAATCTAGGATACCACCAATTGAGGATACGAGAAGAGGATACTCGTAAGATAACCTTTAAGACTTGCTACAGATATTATGAGTTTATTATCTTACCTTTTGGTCTATCAAATGCTCCAAAAACATTTATGAACTTGATGAATAGCATTTTTAGGAATATTTTGGACCAATTTGTTCTTGTGTTCCTAGATGATATTTTGATATATTCACTCAATAAGTTAGAGCATGATAAACACCTTAGGATTATGCTGGAGCTGCTAAGGAAGAATCAATTGTACGCGAATATATCAAAATATGAATTTTATGTGCCATAAGTGCAATACTTAGGGCATATAGTATGAGTTGAAGGGATCATAGTAGATCCCAAGAAAATAAAAGCTATACTTTTTTTTTGGTAGATAAGATACTATAGCATTAATACTGGGTTTTACAGGTTGACCCAAAACCTTTTACAAAAATCAGCCCAGGGTTGTTGATGAACATGTCCTTACGAAGGATCCTATATATGTAAAATATACATACCACCAAAGCCATTACATTCGGTAAGGCACATAACATGTTATCAAAAAGAAACTTCCCATACAACATTTTGGGTATACCCCGAGAAAACACACCTGCATCATAATTACAAAAAAATAAACAGACACAAATCCCTTCCTTGAAACAGTGGAGAAACAAAAAGTTGCAGACACACATAGCAGAGTACTAAAAAAAACTCCCACAAAATCTATATTGATAGTTACTCTTAATAATTATTTGGTAATTGCTTTCTTCCATATATGACATGCTTTGGGACCACATCCCATCTTGGCCAATCAACCTTGGATAAGTGAACCTGCTGGCTAGATTTATGGCAGTGGCTATCTGGTGGTCCACGTGGCTCTGGTTCGAAGTCTTATATTGTCATTTCTTTCTTTCCCTGTGATTATCAACCAACCTCAAATTACTAAGATGACTAGGAGCCATGTTATATGATATGTGACTGTCCCCATTAGTCTTTGTGGTATTTCCAAGCAACATCCACCAAGACTGACAACTCGAATATTTTTTATTGTGAGTCCATTTCAAAAAATATATGGGAATATTCATAGCCTTCAAACTTACAATACCTTCCCTACTAGTAAATTTGACTATCATTCTTGGTATTCTTGTTGAATAAGCTCCTATAATTTGCTCGAGACACCATTTTCCCATTTGAAAGTCTATCACCATCGACACCCAAATTGGCCAGCTTATCAACAACTTTGTTAGCTTCCCAAAATACATGTTGGGATTTTCTATCCTATCTTCCCTAGAAAAGGATCTTAGCCTCTTCAAAAATTGTTTTAATCCTCCAAGGAGGTGTTTTCCAATTATTGAGGAGATTTATAACATGCATAGAGTATCCTTCTACGATCAAATTTCCTTCTAAGTCTTGAGTCATTTGAAGGCCTCTCCACATAGCTCTAGATTTAGCTTCGTTGTTTGTCCTTGTTCCCAAATATTCAAAAAATCCAAGCATCATATTCCCATTATGATCTCACATAATTCTGCCAATGCCTACTATGCCAAGATTGTCCTTATCTACTCCATCAAAATTAATCTTAAACCAACCTGTATGAGGTGGGGACCACTTAACATTAGCTCTGGGGTTGACTACTAGGCACAGACTCATCTAACAAGGTTAAGCTTAAATATTGAGCAATCGTGGTCTCTTGCATATGAGTTTTATGACTATAAAAGGGATAAGGTTCACATTATCATTGGCAAAGGATAGGATCCTGGCAATGATAGTTTTATGATCATGGATAGACTCATTAAAGACTCTATTGTTCATTTCTAACCACACCTACAAAAGATAGTGATTGAGACAAATTTTCCACATGTATCTAAGTCTTTAGCTTGAAAAGGGGTAAGGCCACTATAAGAACAAATCAAGTACGATGGTTGGTTTAACTAAAAAACCCCACTTAGGACACTTAAGGAAAAAGGGCACTCAAGGAAAATGTGATAAATGGTCTCCCAATTAGCCCTACACAGATAACATTGATTAGTGATAAAAATACCTTTACACATCATATTATAAATGGTTAGAATTCTTCCTTGGATAACCATCCATGAAAATACTGCAATTTTTGGAATTAATTTTTTTATCCAAACTAAGTCCTTTTGGAGGATAAAATGCTCGTCATCAAGCAGAAGCTTGTAAGCTGATTTAATAGTGAAATGCCCATTTTTCGTAGGAGCCAGGTCACTTGATCTTCCTTGGGTCTCATGGGGATAAAATTTTTCTCGATAATGTTACAAATATCATTTGATTCCGCATGAAATCCTTGAATCCTTATTTGTTTCTAGTTCATTCTGCCTCTGTCCTCAACCATATAATCGAAGACTTTTCTGCCAATGAGTTCTTTTGTGATATCTCTGATTCGGGCTAAGTTAGGATATTGTGTCAGTGGTTCATCCTTAGCCCACCTATCATTCCAGCAATTTATCCTCTCACCATTACCTAAAAATCATATTAAACCTTTTTTGATGATTTCCTTACAATTGAGAATTGCTTTCCAAAAAGCAGAACCTTTGATTGGAACTGAGTCACTTAGAAATTCCATATTTTGAAGATACTTTCATTTGATGATAGCTATCCATTCATTTTATTCACCAAAAGTGAGGTGCCAGGCCTACTTAGCTAGTAAAGCTAAATTCATATGAGCAATTCTCCTCAGATCTAAGCCCCCATTTTCCTTGGGCCTGCACACTTTGGTCCATCCTACAAGGTGTATCCTTTTTTTCTCCTCTGATCTAGTCCATAAAAATTATTTTTGGAGTTTCTCAATTTTATGGAAAAGCTTCATAGGGGATTTGAAAATGGAGAGTAAATATATTGGAATGCTATGAAGAGATACCTTAGTGAGGTTCAGCTTTCCTGCTTGAGATAGAAGATTATCTTTCCATCCAATAAGTTTTTGTTGAATTCTTTCAATAACCCTATCCCACATTGACTCTCTTGGAGAACCAATGAAAAGAGGGAGACCAAGATACAAAGTGGGTAGGTTTGCTATATCACACCCTAAAATTTTTGCAATCCTTCCTTGCCTCTGAATGGGGGTGTTCAAGAAATATAACTTGCTTTTACTAAAATTAACTTTTTGACCAGTAGCGTCATCGTAGAGTTGCAGGATGTATTTAATTATTTTGGCCTCAACCACTTATGCCTTAGTCAATATAAGGGTATCCTAGATGAATTGTTGGTGAGAAATAGCCCTAGTGAGATATTTTTTTTGTTTTCTTCCTTCTCGCTTCTTGGGATTGGGGAGGGGACTGACCCACTTTCAATGGCTGGCCTCGGGGGTTGCGGCGGGGTTCCGCCTTTGGGGGGGGGGGGGGGGGGGCGGCTTTTAACATTTATTAAAAATGGGGAGGGGCGGGTTCGGGTCTCTTTGCCCGGGGGGGGTTGGTGGGATGGCTGCTCCCCCTCCTCCCGGGGGGAGTGGGGGGGGCTCCCCCCCCCCCCTTGGGTTAAATTTCTGCCTATAGCTTCTCTCTCGAGTGTGGGTTTTGGGGAAAAACGGCGTTTTTCCTTTCTAACAATTTTGCCTTGATTCCTTATATTAGCCTTGAACTACAAGAATTTTTTATCGTTCTGCCTAAATATTTTGCCACAATGATGAATAAAATGGGGTTGATAGGGTCGCCCTACAAAATTCCTCTATGACTTTGAAAGTATCCAGCAATTGTTCCATTAACTAAAATTGATAACCATGCTTTAGAAATGCATTCTTTGATCAAATCAACCCATTGGTGGTGAAAACCAAACTTAAGGAGGACAACAATCAGAAAGTCCCAGTTTAGCTTGTCCAATGCTTTGTTCATATCAAGATTGAGGGCAAAAATAGACATGTTAGTCTTATGAGTAGAGTGCAGAGCTTCATGAACTATGATAAATCCATCCAAGATTGACCTGCCCTGGACAGAGCTTACCTGACACTGATCTATGATGTGGGGAAAAACATCAAATAGAAGCTATACTAAATTGGCCACCGCTAATAAATATTATTGAATTTTGGACTTTTATGGTTTTGATTTGATTTTATAGGAATCGCGTGAAGGACTATGCCAAGATAACCACTCCAATAACTAACCTTTAGAGGAAGGGATAAAAATTCAAATGAATGGATAAATATGAAGGAGTTTTTTATTTGGTCAAACAAAGACTTACTACATATCCCATACTAAAGATACTAGATCCTCAAGGTAGTTTTTGTGTGTGTAAAAATGCATATTTGGAAGGTTTGGGAGGGGTTATCTCACAAGATTAAATAGTAATATCCTATAGATCCAAGAAACTAAAATGACATGAGGTAAATTATGCAACCCATGATCTGGAATTGGCAATGGTGGTTTTTGATCTCAAAATTTGGTAACACTATTTTATAGGGAGGCCATTTGAGTTGATAACATACCATCAAAGTCTAAAGTACATATTTATTCAACCTTTGCTAAATTCCAGATAGAGAAGGTGGATGTAATTTCTCACTGAATATGATTTTGGCATTGAATACATCAAAGGGAAGGAAAATAAGGTTGTTGATGCACTTAGTAGGAGAAGACACATAGCTATATTGTCTCACATCCATGTAAAATTGATGGAATAGGTTAAGAAAATGTAATAGTAGGATGTGTTTTGCAATCCAATATGGAAAGGATGGAAAGGAAACTTGATGAAAGTAAATATTTCAGAATCAAGGATGGTTTCTTGTGGTTCAAGGGTAGGGTAGTAATTCTTGAGGCCAATTATTTGAAGAAGATGATCATGAATGAATTACATAGATCTACCTATTTTACTCACCTAGGATGGATAAAAATGAGAGATAATGTGAAGAAAACCTTCTACTAGCCAAGAATGATGAGGAACATAACTGAATTTGTCACCTAATATCTTGAATGTCAAAAATTGAAAAAAAAATAGACTTCTTGTAGGACTATTGTAACCTCATGTGGTACCAACACAAAAATAATAGGTAATTTTGATGGATTTTATTGTAGGGTTGTTTAAAACTAGATTCCAACATGACGTGATCCTAGTTAAGGTTGATAGACTAACCAAGGTTGCATATTTTATACCCAAAAATACCAAGGATGATGTTGTTGTTGTGGCTAACATATTTGCCAAGAAAATTTTTAGGCTTCATGGTTTTTCAAAAGTGATCATTTTAGATAGAGACTCGAGATTCACTTACGAATTTTAGCAAGCTTTATATCATGCCATTGGAACTAGACTAAACATAAATTCTGCATATCACCCAAAAATTGATAAGTAAATTGAAAGGGTGAACCAAGTGTTGGAGGACATGCTTCACATGTATTGTATGGACCAGAAGATCCATTGGGAAGATTACCTATACTTGGTAGAATTTACTTGCAAAAATGGTCACCATCCAATCTTAGGCATGGCACCATTTGAAGCTCTATATGGTAGGAGGTGTAGGACACCATTGTCTTGGGACAATCCAGAGGATAGGGTTATGCTTGGACCATATATGGTCAAGGAAATGGAGCAAAAATTAAGTATGATCAGAGAAAGTCTTAAAGAAGCTATGGTTCATCATAAAAGTAGAGCCAACCTTAAGAGGTCATCGAGAGACTTTGTGGGACCCTTTAAAATTATAGAAAAGATCAATCTTGTGGCATACCAACTTGCTTTACAACCTAATTTTTCAAATATTCATGACACCTTTCACATTTTATTGCTTAGAAAATATATAGCTAATCCTGATCATGTGTGGGATTTTTCTAATTTGTAGATGGTGGATCCAAAGGCTATAGAGGTTCAACCAATAAAAATTTTGATCCATTTCAAATCGATGAGGAAAGGAACTCTAGAGCAATGCAAGGTCTAGTGGGACCATTATTCTAAGAGAAGTGCTACTTGGGAAAAGTAGCAGACATGCAAAAATATTTTTCTTTCCTATTTAAAAACAATATGTAATTGATATTTTCTTTGTGATAAAACTAGTAAAAATATAGAGGTTTTGAGCCTAAGGAGGGAGGATATCATGACCCTCCCTTGGAATAATTTTTACTTGAATGGATTTATGTTTTGCTATGATGCTTTATTTATGGAATGATTGGCTATTTCAAAGTTATTTGAGCAAAACACCTATAATCTATGGAAAATGTGATAATATATATATGAATTTCCAGTGAATTATGAGACTATTTCATACATATTTTTTCTATGAAATATGCATTTCAAGTAAGAATGTGATTTTGCTAATTAAATTGCACTTGTGTAGGATTAGGTTTCATGATGGTGGAAGAAACAATTAACCACTAAGATCAAGTTGTCTTAAGGGAAATGATGTGATAGGTTATTTGTTGGATTATTTGAGGGGTAACATGGATGAATGCTCCTTTCATGATAATGCATAACATGATTTGTATAAGAAAAGAAATATTAAGTTTTTTATTGATATTATTTCTTGCTTGATAATATTTTTTATGATAGAATCATAGTTATAATGAAAGCATTATTAAAAAAAAGGAAATGTTGTTTTATGTCTTGAATTATTTCTTTAGGAAATTTTATTGTCAATATCATTTAGTGATGATAAAAGGAAGGATGTTGTTATTATATAATCAAGCATGTTGTGATTTTTTATTTCTTTAAAAAACTCTGTGTGGAAGAGAGCTAACTCGAAATCAAAAACCTGTAGTGGAGCTTTGATTGTTAGTGTAAGCATAACTAGGTTAATAATTAAGTGGAATATTAATTGTGAACTTCCCACTATGACCATAAGTGGACCTTTGCATGGATTAGGCCATGTAGTACATATTTGAAGTGAGTACATGTTTGGTCAAGTGGTGGTGGGGAGTAGTGGGTGTTCCAGGGGTAGGTCACCATTAACTAGGAGAATGGGGATGAAGGTCAAAGTTTTTTTGGGAAGAAGACAGAGTAGTTGAGAAAAAAAAGTAAAAATTGGGGGTGCTAAGTAAAGCATAAGTGAGTACTAGGTAGCTCAACAAACACTCGATTAGAAGCATTAGATAAAAACCAAGTAGTTTTGAAAAACTTGGTTGACTATTTTGTAGTATTTGGTAATATTAAGTTATGTCAATAATGAAATATTTACTACATGCTTTTAGTAGTCCTCAAAAGGAAACATATGTATATAAAATTAGGAGCCTCATTAGTTTGAAAGAGTAACTTACCCTTTGACATGCCTTAGTTTACTAGGGAACCAGATCCAATATGTTTTAGACATGTGGATCCCCCACTGAGAACATGTAATGACTAACGTTGCTCTCAGTTCGTATGCTTGAGAATGAATGATGTGTACCAAATTTTTACTATAGCTTCAATTTGTCTTCTCCAAGAGAAAAATGGGATTAGGAGTTGTTAGGGATCGACTATTTTTTTAAAGTGAAAAACCCCTTGCAGGGTCACATTGGTCTGAGAGACCACAACCAGGGGGTTCGACACCATCAAAGTCACCCAAGAGTCACGTCTGGCCCTGCCCAAAATAGCATTATAATTTGGATTTTAAGTACCCAATTCAAATTTTTGGTAGGGTGGAGATTCAAACCTAGGACCTCCCTTGGAGGATTGCCCTCTCCTCTCCAAATCACCTACAACATCTGGGTACAAGCCATAACTATGTATTCTAAAGTGATTAAATATTTGTAATATTTATGTTAGAGTCTATTTCCTTTGTTTCTAATGTAATAGGATGTGTTTGCATCTATGTAGAATAAGGAAACCTTTACTTTCTAAACATGTATGACAAACATAGTTGTTATAGGGAAGAAATGACAATGAAGATGTTACCTTTGGTACCGTTGGGATGGTTGGAAAATTCATTTAAGTAATCTAGAAGTGAAGCTTGCTATAACCATGTTTGGGTTTTTAATATAGGTTAATATTTTTATTTCTAGTAGGTTGTGAGATTCGGTTGTTGTCGAATCATGGGTTTTTTAGAGGAAACACTAATGTGAGAAGTTAATAATTTAGTTAAGATGATGGTGTGCTTTTAGGTGTAGTTATATGTGCAAATGTTACGTGCTATGAGTTTCTCATGTTATTTCATTCCTTAGAAAGAAAAAAATAGAACTTTATATTTGTAGATTAATCTGGACATTTTATAAAAATGATGAGGATGGAATTAAAATATTTGAAGTATTGGATTTAAAAAATAAATGTGCTTCTAGAATATTGAATGAGCTTTTTTTATGTGTTCTCGATAGGAAAAATAACATTGTTGCATGTGAATCAATCTGAGAAGCAATCTTAAGATCATCATTATTTGAAAGGAAGATGAGTTCTTTTCCTATTGTTCTAGGTTGGATTTTATAATATAAAAAATATTTATTCAAATTATAATATTTATGTGATATATTACATTTGATGCTCAAATTTTCGAAAGACTGTGGTATTGAAAATGAATTGTATGTAATGGATTTTATTTATGATATGATTTGTGATAGATTACATTTGATATTCGATCTCCAAAGGACTATGGTATTGAAAATGAATTGTATGCAATGGATTTGCATTATGATATATTTGGAAGTTGTATCTAATCCCATTAAAAGACAAATCCATTTTGAGTGGTTAAGAAGAGATGAAGGAGGAGGACTTCCTATGCAAATACGAGGATAACAAGAGTTACCAGTTATACCACATCCAACGACGATGCTTATAAGGAATTAAAATAGGAATATTACTCCCTTGTATTATTCCTTCCATGATGTAAATTGTAGTTAGATAGGATGTTGTATATTATCAATGGAAGAGAAATTCTATAAATTATTATCCATTGAAAGGATCCTTTGATTGGTAAAATGGACAATAGAATGCTCTAGAAAATTGTAACAATCTCCATTTATATCAATGATATTATATTGCTTCAACATAAGATTTTTGTGTTGTGTGAATCATATGGATGATCTATGTGTAGTTTAATTGATTTAAATAATGAATGGTTCAAATGCTTAGTTAAATAATTATTTTGTAAAATAGGCATGCGAAGATCAATTCTAAGCTATGTCATAATAGTAAAGTAACTATAATTTATTAATAGCATAGATGGAAGGAATATTTTTAAAGGAGATACACACTCCATAGACTAATATAGCAATAATCATCCCATTTGATATTAGAAAGATGATTTTGTTCAAAAGTTAATTTTTTATGTTATAGAAGGATGTTAAGCAAAGGCTTAAATATAGGGAAACCAATTCTAAAGAGAGTTTTAGGTTAGTAGGAATGCATGAATTTTTCATAAGAGTAAACTATGTGAATTAGAAGGATTTATTCATGATAAGTTGTGTTAAAGGTATAATCCTGTAAATTGGGAGACTAATGAGATGGTAGTCTTCATGGGATTGAAGACTTGATTAGGGAATATCCTTACATTTATTTAGAAATACTAGTACTCCACTAGTACCTACTTCATAAGTTAATATCAGAGTTGATTTGGTATGGACATATATCATATTAATTAGACCTCACTCAAACTTAGTGGTAGTAAGAGAAATGATATTCCCATCGATGTCCAAATATTTGAAAGTAGATATGGTGTTATGGATGAATTAAGGACTAGCTCATTAGGTAGATGAGACAAATAGTCGACACCCAGAGTGGTAAGCACACCTACATAGAAGGACTTGTGTATGGTGTGATAATTAGCCCACTCCTTTTCGAATTATTGAAAAGGGGGATAAGCTAGCTCATTAAATATTGATATCAATAGCTTAATTGTTAGGTCACCTAATGCTCTTGCATAAATGGAACTATGTAAGTAGTAGATATGGGCATGTTCATATTTTATCTATACAAACATAGGATCTAAATTAGAAATATAGAACTTAATTAGGATAAGTATAGTCTCCCAAGGTATTTGTTTTAGAAAAAAATTAGGTTAGGAATTTTGGAATTTAGGGTTATGAAAAAATGGAAAACATAAAAAATATACAAAAATTAGGCATTAAACATAACAAGCAGGCAAATTTTCACCCATGTGGTGCTCTAGGAAATCATATAATGAACAAATTCTAAGGGTGATATGATTTTATTTCTAAGTAATGATAAAAAAGTATGATATTGGATAAGCACTCGTAGATATGTTTTGATTCAATTTTATTTTATTTAAGAGTGGTGGTCTATGGACCTAATAATGGAAAAGCACTCAACATGATCCTATTTTGAGTGTTAGCCTTTGATCCAGGACAAACACTCATAGGTAGGATGAGTAGGTCTAAATACATGGATAATATCTAAGGATTGCATCTATAAGTAGTGGCCTAGGTGCCATAATAGTGAAAAGGCACTCAAAATATGCAATGATCATGATTCCACCCCTAAATAGTGATCTAAGATCCATGATAGTACAAAATAGAATAAAAACACATCATGTCTAAGTGGTGGCCTAAAAATTCACATAAAGGACAAGCACTTAGAACATGATGGTAAGATACCTATAATATGTATAATATGATACAAAAAGAAATATTGTAGCTAATAATGTTAGTATTTTTAGTGATATGATACAAAAAGAAATATTGTAGCTAATAATGTTAGTATTTTTAGTGATTATTAGTAGTGATCTTACATTGTTCAAGGCATAGCCCAAAGGACTTTGCTAAGCATATCTAAACAATGTCTTATGCAATAAGGGGCATAACTTTAGGGACTTTTATTTATACATTATAGGGGACTTAGAATAGATATGAGCATATATAAGCAATGGCTTATACCACAAGGGACATAGCCCATAGGACTTTCATGTCTACACCATGTTAGTCTTACAATGACACTGAGAAGGGGGGTGAATCAGTGTAGCTCTATAAACTTAAATTTATAGCTCTTAATACCACAACAATTAAAACTTATTACTAGATACAACAAGTATAACAAAAGAGCATCACACAACACAAGATTTAACGAGGTTCACCAATGTGGCTACTCCTCAAAAATTGATTGCTTGGACTACCATCCAAATCTAGCCTTTACAAAGCACCAAATTTATAATTAATTTACCAGCACCAACTCGAAGAAGCAACAACCTTTGATTTATCTGCACCAAAAGAAAGGAACACCAACCCATGATTTACCAACATCAACTGGAAGGAGCACCAACCCCTTATTTATCTACACCAACATAAAGGAGCACCAACCCTTGATTTACTAGCATCAACTGAAAGGAGCACCAACCCCTTATTTATCTTTGCTTTTGTAAGACCCTGACTGGTCTTCTTCACCTTTGCATTCTCTATGCACTCTGCTCTCTCTGTGCAATCACTTTGCACACTCTTCTTTGTTATAGTCGAACTTCATGATCATCTTATCCCTTTTGCAAACTCTACTCTCTTTACAAATTTTGCACTTAGCATGTTTTGACACGACTTGTTCTCCGTGCACTATGACCGTGTTTCACACACATTCAACGATATTCTCAATTCTCCAAACAACCCTCCTTTTATAATAATATTTTTATGATGAAAACCCTAATCTTAGTCGGTTGTAAATCCTAATATTAGTCGGCTTTCATAACAACTATAAACCCTAATTTTAGTCGATTTTCATTGGTCTTCGTCGGCTTCAACTCAAGAAGATGTTCGGTTTATCCATCGCTTGATGATTTCATTCTGGACAGACCCTGTAACTACCATACTGACTTTTGATCACTCTTCGTATTTCAACAATATGAAATCACTCTATAACTGCCCCTGTAAATGTCGTAGTGATGTTGGTCCACTGTCATACTTCTCATTTCAGTCGGGTTCTCCTTCTTGACTTGTGCATTTACGACCTATCACGAAATCATGACATTTTTGCCTCTATAGCTTCTTTTGTCACTATTGCCACGAAAATACATGTCGCGATATCACAAAACTTTCGCCTCCATACGCTTTCTCTATTATTTTGTCATGATATCGTGACATTTCTGCCTCTGTAGACTTCATCTTTTCTTTTGTCATGATATCATGATATTTTTGCCTCCGTATACTTCGTCTTTGCTTTTGTCATGATATCATGACACTTTTGCTTCCAAAGACTTTGACTTTGCTTTTGTCATGATATCATGACACTTCTACTTCCATAGACTTTGAATTTGCTTTTGTCACGATATCGCGACACTTCTACCTTCGTAGTCTTCAACTTAGCTTTTGTCACAAAATCGTGACACTTCTACTTCCGTACTTAGCTTCTTTGCTTTTGTCGCAAAATCGTGACACTTCTACCTTCGAAGTCTTCTTCTTTGCTTTTGTCGTGAAATCACGACACTTCTACTTTCGTACTTTACTTCTTTGCTTTTGTCACGAAATCGTGACACTTCTACCTTTGAAGTCTTCTTCTCTGCTTTTGTCGCGAAATCGTGACACTTCTACTTTTGTACTTTACTTCTTTGCTTTTGTCACAAAATCATGACACTTCTGCCTTTGAAGTCTTCTTCTCTACTTTTGTTGTGAAATCATGACACTTCTACTTTCGTACTTTACTTCTTTGCTTTTGTCATGAAATCGTGACACTTCTGCTTTCGAAGTCTTGCTTTCTGCTTTTGTCATGAAATCATGACAATTTTGCTTTCGTACGCTTCCTCTCTTTCTTTTGTCATGAAAATGCGACATGTCGCGATATCGTGACACTTTTCAAACTTGCTTTCTCTCTCCTGTTTTAGTCACAAAAATGTGACATGTTGCAAAATCGTGACACTTTTCCAACTTACTTTCTCTCTCCTATTTTAGTCGTGAAAATGCGACATGTCATGAAATCATGACACTTTTCCAACTTACTTTCTCTCTCCTATTTTAGTCGTGAAAATGTGACATGTCGTGAAATCGTGACACTTTTCCAACTTACTTTCTCTCTCCTATTTTAGTCGCGAAAATGTGACATGTCGTGAAATCGTGACACTTTTATTACTTGTTCTCTTTCTTTGAACTTGTCGCAAAATCGTGACACTTTTTCCTGCTTTCTCTTTCTCTTCCAACATGTCACGAAATCGTGACAATTTTTCCACTTGCCTTTTTCTCTTCCAACATGTCACAAAATCGCGATAGTTTTTCCTATTTTTTCTCTCTCTTCCAACATGTCACGAAATCGTGATAGTTTTTCTTGTTTTTCTCTCTCTTCCAACATGTCACGAAATCATGACAGTTTTTCTTGCTTTTTCTCTCTTCCAACATGTCATGAAATCGTGATAGTTTTTCCTACTTTTTCTCTCTCTTCCAACATGTCACAAAATCGTGATAGTTTTTCCTGCTTTTTCTCTCTCTTCCAACATGTTGCGAAATCGTGATAGTTTTTCTTGCCTATTGTATATGTCATGATATTGTGACACTTTTCTTACTTGTCTTTTTCTTTGATCTTTTGCATATGGGCCACTTCGGTCTTCTTGGAAAATCACTGTACATACTCTAAATAACCTTTGAACTCCTGTCTTCTACATCTGAATAGCTTTTGAACTTCATGTCCACTACATCAATAGATCTATCTGATTGTGTTGATAATAATGACAATACTATTGCTGCACCTTGCTCAACAATCTCCCCCTTTGGAATTATTGGCAACACATGTGCAATTTCCTATAACTCTTCTCCCCCTTTGACAATAATACCAAAGGGCTACTACAGACTCCCCCTGAGTCCATGCACAACATTCTAAGGCACAATTTATTACACTTAGCAAAAATCATGAACATGAGCAAAAAGATAATCAAATACTTAAATGCTCCCCCTGAGAATGTGATCCCTATAGCTAGTCATTTCTTGGGAAGTGTGACCACTCCCAATTTATTGTGAAGGTACTCAAAAACTTCCTTGGGCAATGGTTTTGTGAAGATATCTGCTACTTGCTTTGTAGTTGGAACAAAATCCAACTTAACCTCACCTTATGCAACTTTCTCTTTCAAAAAGTGATACCTGATAGCAATGTGTTTTGTGCGTGAATGCATAACCGGATTCTTGGAGATGTTAATGGCACTAGTGTTATCACACTTAACTGATATTGGGTCACTGAAGCTAATACCAAGATCTTTTAGGGTTTTTTTCATCCACAATACCTGCGTACAACATGTTGTCGCTGCAATATATTCTGCCTCTGTTGTCGATAAAGAAACTGACTCTTGTTTCTTACTATGCCACACGACCAATCTATCTCCAAGATAGAATGCACCTCCATTGGTACTCTTTTGGTCATTAACACCTCCTGCCCAATCTACATCTGAATACAAAATAAGGGTGAAGTCTTTACCTTTCAAATACCATAACCCATACTCCATAGTACCCTTGAGGTACTAAAGAATCCTCTTCACTACTGTCACATGAGTCTCCTTGGGATTAGCCTAAAATCATGCTACCATGCATACTGCATACAAAATATCTAGTTTGGTAGCTATCAGGTACAATAAGCTCCCAATCATAGATTTGTACATGGTTTGATCAACATGTGGAGATTTGTCATCCTTGCTCAACTTGCAACTTGTCTTCATGGGAGTGCTAACTGGCTTACAATCCTCCATTGTGAACTTTTTTAACATCTCTTTCACATATTTAACTTGAGAAATAAATATGCCATTCTTATTTTGATTAACTTGCAACCCGAGGAAATATGAAAGTTCACCAATCATTGACATTTCAAATTCTTTCTGCATATTATTTGCTAAATCTTTACATGACTCATCTTTGCTATTGCCAAATATGATATCATATATGTATACAACAAGAACAATAAGATGCCCATTTTTGGTTTTGACATACAAATTACCATCCACCATACCTTTCTTAAACCTTTGTTGAGTGAGATAGTTGTCTAGCCTTGCATACCATGCTCGAGGTGCCTATTTTAAGCCATATAATGCTTTCTTCAACTTGTAAACCAAGTTGGGATCATCACCAAGTTGGAAACCATCTGGTTGCTCAATATAAACCTCTTCTTCAAGTTTCCCATTCAAAAACCCTGATTTCACATCCATTTGATAAACTTTGAAATTCTTGTAGACTGCTAAAGCCAGAAATATTCTAATTGCCTCTAGTCTAGCTATTGGTGCAAAAGTTTCCTCAAATTCAATTCCTTCAACTTGTGCATAACCTTTACATACCAATCTTGCTTTATTTATGACTACCTGTCTGTCTTCATTCAATTTTTTTCAAAAAATCCATTTAGTCTTGATTATATTTTTGTTTGCAGGTCTAGGTACTAACTCCCAATTTTTGTTTTTCTCGATCTGATCTAATTCTTCATTTATTGCCTTCATCCAACTTTCATCTTTGCTTGCATCAGCAACATTTTTGGGCTTAATGCTGGATAATAGAGAGTAGTTAGTTACTACTCTTCTTCTTGTCTAAACACCAACTTTGGGGTCACCAATTATTTTCTCTCTAGGATGATTTTTCTGCCAGCTACCTATTTTGAATTTCTTATTTTCTTCTACTTTTGAATCACAACTTAAATCATCTGAGTCAATTTTCTATATCTTTTCCGTTTTGTTTTCCTCATCTCCTTCAATAACCTCTTCATAAATTGGGTAGTTCATTTCATAGCTAATTACTTGTTCTCTACCTTCATCAAATTTAACATTGGCACTATCCACAATTTTCTTTAGCCTCTTGTTGTAGAATTTGTAAGCTTTGCTTTTTGACGAATAACCAACAAAAATACCTACATCCGCTCTATATTCAAACTTACCAAGATTATCTTCAATTCTTTTGATGTAGCACTTGCTGCCAAAAACTTTGAGGTGTTTTGTTGTTGCCCTTTTATCGAACCACAACTGATAAGGAGTTTTGCTTTCATGTGTTCTCAGCATATACCTATTTTGGATATACACTGTAGTATGGACTGCTTCTTTCCAAAATCTTTTTGCTACTCTATTTTCAGCCAATATAGTCCGTGCCATTTCCTGCACTGTCATGTTCTTTCTTTCTACCACTCCATTCTGTTGAGGTGTCCTGGCTACTGAAAACTATCTCCTAATACCATATTTTTCATAGTACTCTGTAAACTCCTCTAAAATGAATTCTCCTCCTCTATCTGATCTTAAACATTTGATCCTATTTCTTGTTTCATTCTCAACATGGTTTTTGAAAATTTTGAACATTTCAAAAGCTTCTGATTTATGCTTCAAGAAAAATATCCATGTCATTATGGAATAGTCATCAATGTACAACATAAAATATTTGTCACCATTTATGCTTTGTGTTCTCATGGGTCCACATAAATCAGTGTGTATTAGTTCCAAAGGTTTGCTTATGTAGTACTCTTTTGTTTTGAATGTGACTCTAGTTTGCTTCCCATTTTGGCATGAAGCACAAATGTTGTTTGCAGGTTTGTTGATGGTGGGAATATCTCTCACTGCCATTTTTGAGCCGATTTTTACTAGATTATCAAAACTGATATGATTGAGTCTCTTGTGCCACAACCAATTTTCTTCTTCCTGTCCAATAAAACAAGCTCCTTCTAAAGTCTCTGAGAGTGTGTATAGGTTGCCAGATGTCCTTGATCCAGTTGCTATCAATTTTCCACTATTTGTTTTTCTGACTTCACAACCCTACTTCATAAAAACTACTTCATGACCTTTATCACAAATTTGACTTACGCTCAACAAGTTATGTTTCAAACCATCCACAAAAAGACTTCTTCTAACTTAATTTTTTCGTCACTAATTTTAACTGAACCTTTGCCAACTATCTTAGCTCCATCATTATTTCCAAACTTTACTTGAACCACCTTCATATTTCTATAACTTCTCAAATTTTTGTTTGTCACCTGTCATATGACTAGAGCATCCACTATCAAGTATCCATGGTACATATTTATTTTATGCTTTAAATGTTGTTTGTATGATTAAGGATTAATTTTCTTTCTTAAGTCACTCTTTTTCTTTCCACTTCATTTTGATAGTAGTTTTGGGCTCTTGTTTTACCTTTCCCTTATCAATAGCTTGTGCATGTTTTTTGAGAAGTTTTCTATTTTGTCTCATCCTATTTGGTTGAAATTTTCTTCTCTGAAACTAATTTTATGTAAATGTACTTCTACAATTTCTTGTAATGTGCCCAAAATTATGACAGTTATAACATTCTACTGTATAATTCATGAAAGGAGAAAAAACATTTCTACTAGTGAAATTCCTTGGTCTTACATTATATTTGCAGTCTGAGATTTTATGTCCATACCCATTGCATTTAAAACAGAAACCAGAAAAGGGATAATTGAACCTGGGTGATGGTCTTTGCTATGTTGCCATAGGAGCCATAGGTCTTCTTCTTCTTTGATGTGTGACATTGGTGAATCCGTTATTGTCAATTCTCCTTTCGTGCTTGGCATTATTGCTTTCTTTTGCATGAGAAATTTTTCCTTAATCAACCTATTTCTTATCTTCATTCTTTATGGATTCTATATTTTTGTCCTTTGATCCATTTGAATATTCTCCTTCGATGAAACCTAGACCAAATTTGATGTCTGTAGGCCTTTGGTCATTTAAAATCTTATCTAGCTTCATAGAAATTTCTTCGCATTTGTGATAGCAACTAATTTTGTGATTAATATCTTATATTTGCATCCGTAAACCAACATTATCTTCTTCTAGTTTGCAACAATAATATATTTTCATGGTAATTTGTACTTCGATATCTTCAGATATTTTATTGTATTCTTTTGTTTATACTTTTAGACTGGTTATGATTTCGTTTGCATCCTCAAGCCTTTTTGAAATTTTCTTATTCTTTTTCCTCTCTATTTTCCACTCTTCAAGTGCAAAGATCAACTCACCTTCTAGATCTACTTCAGCCTTAGGGTTTTTAGCACATATTTCAGAGTTCACTTCTTCTTCCTTTTCTGATTTTACTTCTTCAAATGCCATGAAAAGAGCTTCACTTGTTTCCTCTTTAGAATATTTTAGAGGAGTGATGGGTATTGTGTAATCACTAACTCATGAATCTCTAATGTCGTATCCCAAAGCACAGAGATATTTTTGCATCCTGATTCTCTAGAACACGTAATTAGATCCATCAAACAATGGTGCTTTGTTTGATGAGAAGCCTTCACCACCTGCCATTGTGTTACTTCCAAGATCACCCTAGCCGGTTAAGCTTGTACAAAAACTTAGCTCTGATACCAATTGTTAGTCTTACAATGAAACTGAGAGGGGGGGTGAATTAGTGTAGTTCTATAAACTTAAATTTATAGCTCTTAATACCGCAACAATTAAAACTTATTACTAGATATAGCAAGTATAACAAAAGAGCATCACACAACACAAGATTTAACGAGGTTCACCAATGTGGCTACTCATTAAAAATTGACTGTTTGGACTACCATCCAAATCCATATTTTACAAAGCACCAACTTTATAATCAATTTACCAGCACCAACTCGAAGGAGCAACAACCCCTAATTTATTTGCACCAACAAAAAGGAGCACCAACCCCTAATTTACCAGCATCAACTGGAAGGAGCACCAACCCCTTATTTATCTACACCAATAGAAAGGAGCACCAACCCCTGATTTACCAGCACCAACTAGAAGGAGCACCAACCCCTTATTTATCTTTGCTTTTGCAAGACCCTGACTGGTCTTCTTCACCTTTGTGTTCTCTATGCACTCTGCTCTCTCTACACAATCACTTCACACACTCTACTTTGTTACATTCAAACTTCACTATCGTCTCCTTCATTTTGTGCACTCTACTCTCTTTGTGAATTTTGCACTTAGCATAATTCAACAAGACTTGCTCTCTATGCACTATGACCGTGTTTCACACGCATTCAACGATATTCTCAATTCTCCAAACAACCCTCTTTTTATAATAATATTTTTATGATGAAAACCCTAATCTTAGTTGGCTATAAATCCTAATCTTAGTAGGCTTTCATAAAAACTGTAAACCCTAATTTTAGTCGGTTGTCATTGGTCTTCGTCGGCTTTAACTCAAGAAGATGTTTGGTTTATCCATCTCTTGATGATTTCATTCTGGACAGACCTTGTAACCGCCATACTAACTTTTGATCACTCTTCGTATTTCAACAGTATGAAATCACTCTATAACTGCCCCTGTAAATGTCCTAGTGATGTCGGTCCATTGTCATACTTCTCATTTTAGTCGGGTTCTCCTTCTTGACTTGCACATTTACAACCTATCTCTATAGCTTCTTTTGTCATTGTTGCTACAAAAATACATTTCACGATATCGCGACACTTTCACCTTCTTATGCTTTCTCTATTCTTTTGTCATGATATCATGACATTTTTGCCTTCGTAGACTTCATATTTTCTTTTTTCATGATATCATGACATTTCTGCCTCCATATACTTCATCTTTGCTTTTATCACGATATCGTGACACTTCTGCTTCCAAAGACTTTGAATTTGCTTTTGTCATGATATCGCGACACTTCTGCTTCCATAGAATTTGACTTTGCTTTTGTCGTGATATCACAACACTTCTACCTCTGTAGTCTTCAACTTAGATTTTGTCATGAAATCATAATACTTCTGCTTTCGTACTTAGCTTCTTTGCTTTTGTCGTGAAATCATGACACTTTTGCCTCTGAAGTCATCTTCTCTACTTTTATCATGAAATCGTGACACTTCTACTTCCGTACTTTACTTTTTTCTTTTGTCACAAAATCATGACACTTCTGCCTTTGAAGTATTATTCTCTGCTTTTGTCACAAAATCGTGACACTTCTACTTCCATACTTTACTTTTTGCTTTTTTTGCAAAATCATGACACTTCTGCTTTCGTACTTTACTTATTTGCTTTTTTCATGAAATCATGACACTTCTACTTTCGAAGTCTTGCTTTCTACTTTTGTTGTGAAATCGTGATAGTTCTGCTTCCATATGCTTCCTCTCTTTCTTTTGTCATGAAAATGCGACATGTCACGATATCGCGACACTTTTCCAACTTACTTTCTCTCTCCTATTTTAGTCGCGAAAATGTGACATGTCATGAAATTGCGACACTTTTCCAACTTACTTTCTCTCTCCTATTTTAGTCGTGAAAATGCGACATGTCACGAAATCGTGATACTTTTCCAACTTACTTTCTCTCTCCTATTTTAGTCGTGAAAATGCGACATGTTGCGAAATCGTGACACTTTTCTTACTTGTTCTCTTTCTTCGAACTTGTCGCAAAATCACGACACTTTTTCTTGCTTTCTATTTCTCTTCCAACATGTCATGAAATCATGATAGTTTTTCCACTTGCCTTTTTCTCTTCCAACATGTTGTGAAATCGCGATAGTTTTTTCTACTTTTTCTCTCTCTTCCAACATGTCGCAAAATCGTGACAATTTTTCTTGCTTTTTCTCTCTCTTCCAACATGTCATGAAATCATGACAGTTTTTCTACTTTTTCTCTCTCTTCCAACATGTCACAAAATCACGATAGTTTTTCTTTCCTACTGTATATGTCGCAATATCGCGACACTTTCTTACTTGTCTTTTTCTTTGATCTTTTGCATATGGGCCACTTTGGTCTTCTTGAAAAATCACTGTACATACTCTGAATAACCTTTGAACTCCTGTCTTCTACATCTAAATAGCTTTTGAACTTCCTGTCCATTGCATCAACAAATCTATCTGATTGTGTTGAAAACAATGGCAATACTGTTGTTGCACCTTGCTCAACAATCTCCCCCTTTGGAATTGTTGGCAACACATGTGCAATTTTATTTTATTTAAGAGTGGTGGTCTATGGACCTAATAATGGAAAAGCACTCAACATGATCCTATTTTGAGTGTTAGCCTTTGATCCAGGACAAACACTCATAGGTGGGATGAGTATGTCTAAATACATGGATAATATCTAAGGATTGCATCTATAAGTAGTGGCCTAGGTGCCAAAATAGTGAAAAGGCTCAAAAGATGCAATGATCATGATTCCACCCCTAAATAGTGACCTAAGATCCATGATAGTACAAAATAGAATAAAAACACATCATGTCTAAGTGGTGGCCTAAAAAGTCACATAAAGGACAAGCACTTAGAACATGATTGTAAGATACCTATAATATGTATAATATGATACAAAAAGAAATATTGTAGCTAATAATGTTAGTATTTTTAGTGATTATTAGTAGTGATCTTACGTTGTTCAAGGCATAGCCCAAAGGAATTTGCTAAGCATATCTAAACAATGTCTTATGCAATAAGGGGCATAACTTCAAGGACTTTTATTTATACATTATAAGGGACTTAGAATAGATCTGAGCATATATAAGCAATGTCTTATACCACAAGGGACATAGCCCATAGGACTTTCATGTCTACACCATAGGGGATGTAGAATATATCTAAGCATGTTTGAGATATGTATTATTCCATAAAGGATATAGCTTGTAGGAATTTTATGTCTACACCATAGGGGATGTAGAAGACATATGATGTCTAAGATGATTCAATTTATAAAATAGAAAATTTTGTAGAGGATTTTTGTTCATGATTTATTGCAAAATGCTCATGACAATGTGTGTGATTAATATATATTTGTAGAAAGCATGATACAATTTTAGTTGATTATGAAGGAATAGCTTGTATATTGTTGGAACAAGTAATTCAATTTTGGGATTATATTTTAAATTTATATAAGTATAAATGTGGATAGTAAAATTAGGTATCTAGGCTTTAATATAAATTTAAAAAATAAGTATTTAATTTATATTTATTAATATGTATAGATATACCTAGGTTAGACTAATATATATTAAGGTAAATGTTATGCTAGACTATAGTTATCACATTATTTTATTATTGTTAAAGCACATTAGGATGGTGTTCTAAAAACAACCATGATGCAATTGATTCTTAGTGATTTCCTAAGTTCACCTAGTTATTTAAAGCTACAAAATATTTGGATTTATATTTGGCATGTTTGTTACTAGTTAATTTAAGCTAGTCCATAGTAAATATATTCCTGAATTTTGAATGCAAAACTAGTTTTTTTACCTACATTGGTATCATAGCAGATGATCTATGGCTCCTTTATTGTGTTTTGTCCCTCATACTAGTTTATTGTGTGCTTATATTGGTGAGCCTACAACTAGGCATATGAGGCATCACATTCACAGTTGATGGACACATTGAATATCTCATCACAATACTGTGATCATTCTTAGTGATAAAAAAATAAAAAAAGAGAGGCCCAATTGGCCCTGTTAGTCGTCTCTATTTTTGTTGCTCCTCTACTCTTTTGCTACTCCCTATTGTTGTTTATTGTTTTAGCAAATCAAAGCCAAAAAATAGAGCCACAAATGACCTGATCTTCGTAGGCCTACACATCCAAGCACACAATGTCCAAGTTAACACACTACTCTCATTCCAGTGTGACTGATCACAAAAGGTCGTGTAGCCACAACCCAAAGAGGGTCATAGACCTCGTGTAGTCACAACCAATAGAAGTTACGTAGAAGGCCATATAATCATAGCTACATATAAGGCCACCTACCACAACTAGATCAAGCCAAAAGAGAGCCTATGCATAGCACCCAGGCTACACCAAGCCCTAACTCGGTCATAGCAGGTCAATTTTGCTCATGCATAGAGTGATCAACATCATGTGGTTTTGAGATTAATCCATCAAAGAAACCTTTTGATAAATTTTTATCTCCCAATCACAAAGTAAGTCCCCCATCAAATATTTATGTGACACATGGAGGAATAATGTGTGTACACAATAGTTTATTTGTTTTGTAGGAGGATTAGTCCCACATTTTTTGTGGAACAGATGATTGACCATTTATATAAACCAAAGCACACTATAATTTTTGACCACCCAAAGGTAGTCAAGTCATCCCCGTGAATAGATGATTGACCATTTATATACACCGAAGCACACTATAACTTTTGACCACCCAAAGGTGGTCAAGTCATCCCCGTGCAGGGGCCGCTACCCATTGGAGGTAAACTGCTCGGTGGTTGGAGGTGATACTACACTAGAGTGCTAGGTGTTCATGTAGCTGTAGTTTGGAAATCATGCTCATGTTGATAGCACAATGGACAGAATGTTCAATTAGAGGAGCCAATGCCCCTTGATAAAAATAAAAAATACATCATTTTTGTATTATTCATATTAATAACTTAAATATTTTTTCTAATTTAACTAATTAATTATCTATTTTTAATTAATTAGTTAATTAATTAGAGCAATTAATTATTTAATTAAAATGAAAATGCATTTTTTTTAAAAGGAGGGGGCTATTATTGTTTGCACCATCAAAACTAAGAGGACCATGCAATATCAAATTGTTTTACATTAATATTTTTTTTACAAATAAGAAAGAGAAAAAAATTCAAAATCCAAAAATTAAAACAAACGGGGGCTATGACAATGACAAACATTTTATTTTTTGCAAAACCAAAACAAAGGGGGCAACACAAATTTTTGGTTTTTTGCTATAAACAAAACAAGGAGAACAATTGCACCATACATTAAACCAAAGAGAGAACAAAATTTGGTTTTTTATGCAACATTGTGGAGGAACAATATTGATTTTGTTTTTGCAATTATACATCAAAATTTATTGCACAAAATCAACAAAAATGAAACAAAATTGGCATTGTAAAAGGTGCATTTTTGGTGGAATCCGACACCTTCAAAAATCATAAATTTGTGGGCATGATGAAATTGTGAAATGCATTTAATTTTCTATTTTATGCATTGAAATATATATATTGTGGCAGCAAAAGACCCCAAATTTATACCCTATTTTTGTGCAATTTATTGCGCAAGGCAACGTTCGGTAAAAATGGTACCTCTAGCCCACACTTATAGGTGATGTTGTCATGCTTTGGGCTACTGTATCTACCACCTAATATAGCTGCAACAACGACATCTGGGCTATTGTTCCCTATAAACCATCGAGGAGAAATAAGGAAAGCCAATATTGATATTCACTCCATTATTACCCTATTCACTACTATCGCTCGACGTAAATCCTGAAATTAAGTTCTTCCAAGTATTTAAGGGTCTTGTTGCCCTACGTATGCGAAAGTCTTTTTAAGCAGGTGTCAAAGATAGAGTGAATCCCTTTCAGTACTGCTTATGTGCCACGGATCGATCTATATAAAATACCTTTGAGTCTTCCTCGTGTACGACCATGTATATTGAGGGGACGAGCTTATTCCACGTACCAATGGGTATTATAGGAAAAGTAGGTATATCCAATAGATCAGGTCTATCGGACTAGCGGTATAAAGAAAGGGGGACCATTTGGTGTTATAAGGAACCCTCACAATGGCCATTGCAAAAGCATATTTGTCAGACTCACAACTACTCAGAGGTCCAAATTTTGCTCCATGGAAGACAAATATGAGGGCAATATTGTAGGTTGAAAAGATGTGGGACATCGTGACTGGAAAAGTCACACGCCCAAAAATAGTAGATGATAAACAAGAAGCATATGATGATGCCAATGCTAGAGCACTGATGATCATAGTTCTTGCCACTATTGATGAAGTTCAACCACACATCTGTGAAAAGGAGAATGCAAAAGATGCATGGGATACATTGACAACAATATATGAGGGAAAGAATCAAGCCATGATTCTTAATCTTCAATCCCAACTTCACACTCTCAGCATGAAGAATGGAGAAAGTGTAGAGGTGTTTCTTTGTAGAGTTGTTGATCTGAGAGCCAAGTTGCATGCAATGGGAGAAAAAGTGGAAGATAAGCTCTTAACCTCCATTATTTTGAGAGCTTTACCAGATTCTTTTAGAATGATGGTCACTTCCCTTCAAGTGTCCAATAGACAAGTCTCTTTTGAAGAGTTGGTTAATTTGCTACAAGAAGAAGAAGCAAATAACAACCAAAGAGATCAAACATCCAACACCGCATTCTTTTCTAAGAAATCTGGAGCTAAGAAACAAGGCTACTTTCAAAAGGGATCTTCCTCTAAGGGTTCAAACACCACTCCCTCACAAAAGACACCTCAACAATAGAAGAGGTACTACCACATTTGTGAGATGGATAATCATGACACCAAGAAATGTTGGTTCAATTCTTCCAACAAAGGTGATAAAAATAAGCAACCACCATAGAAAAAAGGGCAATACAAACCATGACGAAGAAATAGACAACAAAGAGGTAATGTTGCTATTGAAGAATCAGATTCAGATTTTGAGAGAGCACACAAGGTGCTCATGACTCAAACTGATCCCAAACAAAAAGATAATGTTTGGTATATTGATTTTGGTGCCAACAAACACATGACTAGTGATAAAGGGTGGTTTGACACATTTGAGGCCAAAGAAGGCAAACCGGTGACCATTGTCGATGATAAGACCTATCGAGTCCAAGGAGAAGGAGATGTTTCAGTGACACTTCCAGATGGACAATGCAAAATTGAGAAGGTCCTTTATGTGCTAGGATTGACCAACAACTTGTTGTCCATACCTCAAATCTTGGACAAAAATATGGTGGTTGACTTTAAGGTTGTTGATGGACAAAAGCATTGCTTCATTACCAAAAAGGGTAAACATATAGCAATAACTTCCTACAAACATGGATTGTTTGTTTTAGATGCTCTTTATACCCCTCATGTTGCCATGGCTGCCAACTCAAAAGAAGCTACTTCATTATGGCACAAATGGTATGGGCATCTTAGTTCAGGCTATTTGCTTCAAATGAGTAAGCATGATATGGTGTTAGGTCTGCCCAACCTCTCACATACTTTGCCTGTATGCTCGGATTGCTTAGCAAGGAAGCAACACCGAGTTCCATTTGAGTTGAGCTCTTCACGAGCCAAAGCACCATTGGAGTTGATCCACACCGATCTGTGTAGACCCATGCCAAATAGTTGTGGTGGAAAGAAGTACTTTCAGTTGTTTGTTGATGATTACTCCCAAAAGATGTGGGTTTTCTTTCTACAACTGAAGTCAGATGCCTTCCTATATTTTTAGCAGTTTCAAAAGCGTGTTGAGAAAGAATCAGGATGTTCCATCAAGGCCCTCCACTCAGATCGAGGGGGGAATTCACCTCCAATGAGTTTTCAAGGTTTCTCACTAAACATGGGATAAAAAGATAACTTACTACAACCTATACTCCTCAAAAAAATGGAGTTGTTGAAAGGAGGAATCGTTCCATCATGGAGATGGTTCGATGTATGCTCATAGGTGCACATCTTGGGCAACAATATTGGGTAGAAGCTGTCACTACAGTTATGTATCTCTTGAATCGAGCACCAACAAAAGCTCTTCAAGGAGTCACACCAGAAGAAGCCTGGAGTGGAAGAAAGCCCTCCATTTCTCATCTAAGGATATTTGGATGCAAAGCCTTCATGCACATTCCAAAGAAGAAAAGAAGCAAGTTAGATGAGAAAACTCTGCAATGCATCTTTCTTGGTTATGATGAAGAATCCAAGGGGTATCGATTGATTGATCCTATAACCAAGAAAATTCATATAAGTCGAGATGTGGTATTCGATGAAGCTCCCAAGTTGGATACACTAGAATCTAGCAAAGATACATCTCCTACTATACACCTAGAATTTGAGGAGCCTAAGTCAAGGAATCCCCCAAACAAAAGAAAATTCCAAAATGGTATACTAGCACAATAAGAGATGCAAAATTGGATGCACCTCCTGATCTCAATTCCAATCGACCACGTACTCAAAGTATGTCACACTAGGAAAGAGAAAAAGATGATGAAGAAGAAGATAGGAGTGAAGAGGAAGATAGAGGTTTGATGACTTCAGTGGTGGAGCATGAACCCACTTCAGTGCAAGAAGCACTTAGTGTGCCTCAATGGAAGGCAGCTATGGATGCAAAACATATGTCTCTTATGAAGAACAAAACATGGGAGCTAGTTGATCTACCTATTGGTAAGAAACCCATTGGCTGCAAATGGGTATACAAAGTCAAGTATAAGGTAGATGGAACTATTGACAAGCATAAAGCCCACCTTGTTGCAAAGGGCTATGCTAAAAAAGAAGGTATAGATTATGAAGAGACATTCGCACCAACTACAAAAATGACAACCATTCATGTACTTTGTGCAATGGCAACTCAGTTCATATGGAAGCTTCATCAGATGGATGTGAAGAGTGCCTTCTTGAATGGTGATCTCAAAGAAGAAGTGTACATGACTCAACCTGAAGGATATGTTGTTGAAGGACAAGAGCAAAAGGTTTGCAAATTGATAAAGTCCTTGTATGGGTTGAAACAAGCTCCACGAGCTTGGTACATTAAGATTGATAATCACCTCCTGCAGCATGGTTTCAAGAGAAGTCCCTCAGATGCCAATCTCTATTTCAAGAAAGTTGGTTCTGATATAGTGATACTTGTGCTCTATGTTGATGATCTGATCATCATTGGCAGCTCAGAAGAGATGATAGAAGCAGTGAAGGGTGACTTGAAGAAGTCATTTGAAATGATAGATCTGGGACTTCTACATTATTGTCTTGGCTTGGAAGTTGTGCAGAAAAAGAACCACATCAGGGTCACACAAATGAAGTATGCCAAGGCACTAATTGAAAAATATTGAATGATAGATTGTAAGCCCAAAGCAACTCCAATGGAAATAGGGTTACAACTATCTCGATATGACAAATCTCCTCAGGTAGATGGAACTCTCTATCGACAGTTGATTGGGAGTCTCATATATCTAACTAATACTAGGTCGGATATCAACTTTGTTGTGAGCTATCTTTCGAGGTTCATGCAGGAACCTAAGGTCAGTCATTGGAAGGTAGTGAAGTGAGTTCTACACTATGTCCATGGCACAATAGAATATGGCCTGGAGTACAAGAAGAATGATAAGTTCTTCTTGCAAGGATACATGGACTCAGATTATGTTGGATCTATAGATGATAGAAAATCAACGTCAGGATACATATTTCATCTTGGATCTGGACCTATCTCTTGGCACAACAAGAAGCAACAAGTTGTTGCACTTTCATCTATAGAGGTAGAATATCACGCAACATGAGGAGCAGTGTGTGAAGCGATATGGTTACATCACATTCTTTCAAGTATGGGTCTTCCAAAGAATCTTCCAATACACTTGAATTGCGATAACCAAGGTGTTTTGAAACTAGTCAAGAATCCAGTGTTCCATGAACGAACAAAGCATATTGACACTCAATGTCACTTTATTCGAGATGAAGTTCCAAAGCACAAGATTCAGCTCCAGTACATTCCCACCGATGAACAGGTTGCAAATATTTTCACTAAGGCACTTGCACGTGTCAAATTTGAGTTGTTTCGCAACTCTCTATGTACATCAAATAATGTAATAAGGGGGGATGTTAGGCTAGGCTATAGTTATTACATTATTTTATTATTGTTAATGCATGTTCAGATGGTGTTCTAGAAACCAACATGCTATAATTTATTTTTAGTGAGTGCCTAAGTTAGCCTAGTTATTTAGAGTTGTAGAATATTTGGGTTTATATCTGGTATATTTATTACCGATTAATATAAGCCAATCCATTGAAAATATATTATTGACTTATGAATGCAAAAATATTTTGTTTGCCTACAATATATAGATAAAATAAATATATACCTATATTTATTTTATCCTACAACTTAATATTAATATTCCTATGATTACTAAATTAAAATAATTCCAATATCTAGTCTAACTATAGTCAACTCAAAGTCAAAGGTGACATGGCATGAGACTTGAGTGTGGTGGTATATGTTGGGCACATAATAGCATGTGGTTTAAGTGTGATGGCATGTGTCATATATGTGGTGGCATGTGGTATCAGTGTGGTGAAACATGTTGTGGAGGTTTTTCTCCATGACTATTTTACAATGGGAGGATAGCCCAAATTATATATTTGGGTTAAAATTGTGTTGATTGTGAGTTGTTATAGTCAGAGTATATTTCATAATTTGGGTTATGTAAATATACCACCTTAGGTACATAGTTAGAGGATATTACTTTAGGGGAAAGTTAGCTAGTTACTTAAAGCAATGTAATAAATGCATAAGTGACATTGTGCAAGATGTCCCCTTGTACAACTAGGAAGAGTGTTGGCCAAGGAAGCCATATTCCTATATAAATGGCCTCATAGATCAAGTTAATATAGAGAAGACAAGTTCTTATCTAGTGCATTGTAGTAGATAGTGGTGCTCATGTATGGATCCCAACATATATATTTAGATCATAGTAATGGAGTGACCATTTCCTCTATACTACATTGTAATTTCATAATTTCTATTTATAGTATATTTCAGTCATATTGCAAACTCACTTTATTTCATATTTATTGCATCTTATTAGGACATGTGTTAGATCTCTTCCATAGCATATATCCTCAAAATCTAACAGTGGTATTAGAGCCACAGTGAATCGAGATAGGAGGACCTACATCCATCATAAGAAAATTCTAATAGGTCAATAGGAATAGGGAGAGTCACCATTACTATTGGTGACCTACATATTTGTAAACTGGATCTACTGTTGCACACCACTACATGCAAAAGTTTTTATTAGAAATAAATTGATAGAAATAGCCATAGTAGTCAAAAATATTAGAAAATTTAGGATTGAAATAAATCTTAGTTATAAAAATTTTGAGATTATATTTGACTAGAGTTTTTCCACAGAGTTTTATAAAAAATCTTGAAGACTAGGACTCAACATTCATACCACTAGATTGACAAATCAACTAGTGAAGAATATTATATCCAGATTTATAAATTTTTCAATTCTAGTTTCTAACAACTTGTTGCACAAAAAGAATATTCAACAAAAGTTTGGGAAGCTTCCTACAAGAGAGTTAGGAAGCATATATTTTTAGAATCATACCAACACTTGCAAAAACAAGGAGAAGACTGAAGATTTCAAATATCTCAAGAAAGGTCTCATTACAAGAGCTACAATCTTGCAAATTGTAGAAGTAAAGAAAAGGCCAGAGTAGCCTTATAGTATAATAAAGGAAGAAGAGAATCTAGGATTTGAGTAATATAAGGAGATAGGATATTGGTGATCTTCGTTCAAGATTAATACCTGCAAAGTGTACATGAAAAATAGGCCAAAGAAGCCTAAAAGAAGAATAGACCACAGAATCCTAGAAGAAGAGAAGGCCATAGAAGCCTTAATTCTAAAGAAAACTTTAGAGAAAAATTCATGTTTCAGAATTAGAATTACTGATTCAGAAGTAAACTCCAAAGAAGAGTTTCTAAAGAAAATTTTAGAGAAAATTTCCTGATTTAGAAGATAAATTCCTGATTTAGAAGTAAACTCCAAAGAAGATATTTTGAAGAAAATTCCAAAAGAAATTATTGATTTAGAAGATAAATTCCTAACTCAGAAGAATACTCCAAATTAGAGTTCCTAAAGATATCCTGATTCAAAAGATAAATTCATAATTCAGAAGAAAACTTTAGAAAGGAGTTCCTAAAGAAGACTCCAGATAAAAGTCCAAGAAATATGAGATTGGTGATCTCCTTTACTTATTAAAGACTTATTTTAAAATAATATGAAGAGATATGAAATAGATCTCATTGAAGAACTTCCATTCCTAGAATAAAGAGGACTAGGTGAGTCCTATTCAAATCCAAAATTAGCAGAATAAAATATCCGAGAAGAAGATCTCATCACCAACACTTATAGAAGTAGAAGGTTGAAGAAAAGGTCTCAGTTGGAAGACTAGATAAGCTGCAATATTGAATGCCTTGGAGATATCTCAAGGAAGAAAAATAAGAAGGCTTGGAGAGTCTTGTTGCATATCTTGCAGAAGTATCATCAAAATAGTTCCTAGAAGAACTCATTGGAGAAATCCACTACCAAGGAGAAATCTCCTGATAGCGAAGGACTTGAGACAATTAATGACATCCAAAAACAAGCCCAAGAGAAGAAGAATTTTGCAAGGAGTGCCAAATCCTATAAGAAGAATTTTTCAAGGAGTGCCAAATCCAAAAGAAGAATTTATTGAAGACCTCAAGACATTCAGAATATTGAGAAGAAGAAGATCCTATTTGAATTTAGAATTTGACAAGAATCTTGAAGGAATATTCAGATAGAATAAGCCTACAAAATCCAATATATTTGAATATTACCTCTCATAGCAAGGAGGCATAGTTTAGATAAAGGAGTTCTTTGAATCTACAACAAAAAAGCAAATATCATTGGAAGGATCAAGCCACCAAATCCAAGGCTCAATATAGAAAGTTCAAGGTTGTAGTTTGGTGAAGCAAGAAGCTATTCTGGATAGCCAACAAGAATCTATGAATTCAACTATTACAAGGTAGCAACTTGGTGAATCAAAAACATCAAGATCTACATATACTTCAAAAGCCATCAAAAAAGGTAAGCAACTAGGCTACAATTATTTGAACTTCAAATTAAGGTTCATTATCAAATTCTATTAAGCACCATATTTATATTAAAAGTTATAGAAATATATATTGCATTATAGTCTTCAAGTGAAAAAAAAGGGAAAATTCATTTTAAGGATTATATGTACATTAAATAGGATTTGGATATTTTTTAAAGAAATAAAATTATCATCTACCTATTTGCTATCTAGAAAGCAAGAAGACTATATCTTACAATATTGATTGTAGTGAAAAATTATATAATACTTATTAAGGGTTCATTATAGATTACTCTTAAGAAGTTGAAGAGAATATTAAGTGCATTTGAAATTATTTTGAGAGTTTATTTACTGAAGCATTAAGGTGAGATTATTGTTACCATTAAAATTGCATTGGAATTTTACTAGTTGATCTCTAACTAGTTACTCTCAAAAGGGTTAGTTTGTATTTGGGATCCTAGCCTATCCAATCCTCCCAAGCAATGGATTCCCTACTTAGGCACATTCTGAGAATTGTTACTAATGAAATGAATGCAAATCTCCTAAAACCCCTTAGTTATGAGTAAATCCACAAAGCTCTTTTTTCCATGCAACCAGACAAAGATCCTGGGCCTGATGGGTTTTCCCTTCGTTTTCCAAACTTTTTGGGAAATCATATGTCCTGACCTTTTCCTAGCCATTAAAGAGATGTAGAATTCCAGATTTATCCATAGAGATGTAAATTCTACTTTCCTCACCATTATCCCTAAAAGCCCTACTACCAAGAGTTTGTCTTATTTTCTTCCTATAAGCCTCTGCAATGTGGCCTATAATATTCTTACCCAAGCTATGGCCACCAGACTTAAATATTTCCTTCCAAACATCATAGAACCATGTTAGGGCAGCTCCGTTAAAGGTCAAAATATTGTTGATGGTGTGATAACTATTCATGAGCTAATCCACTCTATCCATAAATAAAAAAAGTCCTTTCTTATTAAAGTTGGATATGAACAAAGCCGTTGATAGGGTCAATAGATATTTTATGTCTAAGGTCCTTCTAAAGTTTGGATTTAATAGTTATTGGACCCATTTCATTATGTAATGTGTTTTCTCTTCTTGTTTCCATCTTGGTGAATGGCTCCACAAATGGGTACTTCTCAAGTACTAGAGGATTAATACAAGGGGACCCCCTTGTACCCCATCCTTTTCATCATTATGGATGAATCTCTTGGTAGAACTATAAATTTAGTCTATTATTTAGGGTTAATTTATGATATAAAAGTTTCTTCCAACCTAAGACCTGCCACCCACCAATAATTTATTGATCATACTTTGCTAGCTACCATAGCTTCCATTCAATAAGCTCATACCATCAAGACTATTCTTAACCTATTTGAAGATGCAGCTGGGAAAAAAATTAATTATTCCAAGAGCAAAATATTTTTTCTTAATACTCATGTCTCAATATCCTGGAATGTTCCATTGCTAATCTACCCACTGTCTATATTAGGTTGCCCATGTTTGTGGGTCATCCAAAAGATGCAATGTGGAATGATTTAATTGAGTGGATTCACAAGAAATTAGTAGGCTAAAAAGGTGTTTTTATTTCTTTGGCAAGAAAATCCATGATGATCATGTCAGTTCTTCAGAGCATTCTTGTTTATTTTTTATCCGTTTTCAAAGTGCCTGCAATAGTTGGATCTAAAATAGAACAAATTCAAAAGTGCTTCCTATGGACAAGAACTGATAATCAAAAAAAGTTTCACTTGGTTGCTTGGGATACTGTTTGCTCCCCAAAAGATAAAGGGGGTCTTGGTTTTCAAAGAATTCACAAGATGAATCATGCCCTTTTGGAAAAATAGGCATGGAATATCTTTACCCATGAGAACTTGGAATGGATATCTGTCATAAGGGAGAAATATCTACAACACCATTCATTTATGGATGAATATGCTCCTCAAGATGGAACCCATTTCTGAAAGTCTATCCTCCAAACAAGACCGTTTCTAAGTAGAGGTGTAAAATGGCAACTTGGTGGCAGGAAGACAATCAATTTTTGGCATGATCCTTGGATCAAGGATGAGGCTTTTATAAATGATCAAAACATTGCTATCTTAAAACCCTTAATAGATGCAAATATGGGTCCAAAAGTTACTGACTTCATCGTCCAAACCCAGGAGTGTACCATGTGGAAACAATTAAGTTTCAATCCAGATGATGAATTAATTTCCCAAGTTGTTAAGGCCATGCATTCCATTCTCACATCAAGTTTTATCCCAAATTCAAAGGAAAAAGATAGGCCTTTCTAGAAATGCAATGAGGATGGAAACTTCTCAATCAAATTGGCCCATGGGTTATACGAAAATTATGATTCTCAAGATGAGCAAGCAACATATTTGATCTTCAAATGCATTTGGATAAAAAATATTATCCCCAAATTTGCTCACTTCTCTTGGTTAGTTTTTAAGAATATTATTTTAACTATTGATAATTTGATTAAGTGTGGAGTCATGTTACCCAACAAATGTTATTTATGCTACCAAGATTGGGAATCAGTGTAGCATATTATGATTGACTGCCAATTTACATATGGTGTTTGTACAATTATTTTAAGTATCTTCAGAGTTCAATGGGCATGGCCCCATACTATTGTTGATATGTTTACCTAGTGGCCTCTTGTTTTTAACCACCCCAGATTAAAGTTTATATGGAAATATTCCCTCCATCATACCTTATGGTAGATTTTGTTAGAGCAAAATAACAGAGTGTTCAATAATCAGACCAGGGATCCAGTAATGGTAGCCAACAGAGCAGTGAGGTTTTTTGTTGAGAACACCAACTTAATTCAATGTGACAAACCCCATGATCCAGGTTTAGAAATGCTTTTATTTAAAGTTCTTAATATTTCCACCAAAATTTCTAAGCAACCATTTCACATCAATGACATGATCAATCCTAAGTGGAAACCTCCACCGTTGGGTTGGATAAAAGCAAATTTTGATGGTTCATATAAAAAAAATCCTAGGGATGCTAGAGCTGGTGGTATAATTTGGTATCACAGTGGAAATATCATCAAGGCCTTCATTGAAAATCTAGGGATTCAATCAAATAATTATGTTGAGGCTCATGCCCTATGGAGGTGTCTTGTTCTGTGCAAATATTTTCCTAACCCAATCATATTTGAAGGCAATTTCCTTGTTGTGGTTAATCATGCAAAATTTTCCTCAAAACTAAGTTGGAATAAGGTGCTTTGTCAACACCGATGTCTTTCCTTTCAAGTGTTTTTTCAACACTATTTTCAGTTCCAACAAAGGTGTTCTTTTTAATGCTATAAGGTGTTTCATAAACACCTTGTTCTTTTGTCTATGGTGTTTTTTCAACACCATTCCTTGTCCATTTCAGGATCCCACATGTTTCCTTTCAAATTGTGGGCTTTTTTAAAATTGTGGTTTTCATCACAAGGCTAATTTTTCACCTCTGTGCAAAACCTTCTCCATGTTTTTCATGTTATCCACCCCACTAAAGGCTTCATTTATTTTTCCAAGCTCCTCTTCGGCGTTGATGACAACATTACTAACGAGTTTGTTAATTCGTGGAATGATGGAATGGTTCATGTTAGAGGATTTAAAATTGAGTTTGTGGATGAAGCTAAAAATATTATTAGCTGTGTTGTTGAAGCCCTTCATTCTAGAATTATCAGCCATGTCTTGGGGGTAGTTGACCAACTCTTGGCAGTAGCCAATATGATCAAGGAAGTTGGGGTTATCTTCTCTCTTAACATCAAGGAATTATAGGATATTCTAACATCACTCAACGCTCTTCTTACTCATCATTAGGATAATGCTACTAAATATGGTGATAAAGCCTATTAGTCTTGGGTTATGGGTTAGTGGGATTTTTGAGTTTAGCTTCTGTTACTGAACCTTCCCTGTTTTATTAGGTATATCTTTGGTTTCTTTTTGTTGTCAAAAAAAGTTATTGGAATCTTCTACTTTGTTTTTTGTGTGTTCCCATGGAACTAGCACAACTCTTCCCTATGTCTATGGGGGTTTTTTAGTTTTTGTATCTTCGGTGCTAAATAATAGCCTTATGTAAATAGGGATTGGGACCCTTCAACATAGTGATATTTATAAATTTTATTACCTACAAAAAAAAAACCATAATATTATCAAAGTGTCTAGAGACACTATTTGGTGCATAGAACCTACAACATTTCATGGCCCAAAGAAGCCATAAAAATCAAATTAGATTCCTCCAAGGAGTGGAGAATAAATCCACCCTCAAAATAATAATAGAAGCTAAAAATTGAGACTTGGAGAGTCTTAGATTTAAAGTGCACTTAGGGTTTCATTAAAATAATAAGTGCCAAATTTTCTACTTCAAAAGGGTGCAAATTATTAGCTTGGTTTTAATCTTACAAAATTGTCCAAGAAAAAATATTTACTAAAGGTAAGGAACTGCCTCATCAAAAGGAAAATGAACATTTCAAAAGGAGACATTCGGCTATTATATTGGTGCAAAATCTATCTAATACAAGCACTATTCTTGTCAATTCAAGAAGGAAAAAAGGTCTTATAATACAATAAAGAGATCAGCCATCATCCAAGAAGGTATAAGGGTAGGTTTCAAGTAAAAAAATAAAACACCGAGGAACACATATTGCTCAAGATCTAAGGTGTCAAAAGACACCATTGCTCCATGTCAAAGTCTCCAGAAGCAACCATTCACCTACAATATCAAATCCCACATAAGGTCATCTACATCTACATGGAAAAAAGGACAGCATAAAGGTCCATATTAAATGGTGCTCATCTACGTAAAAATTCATTAAAATCCATTTCTATCAATGTGGAATGGACAACATTACAATAAGCTATTACAAAGGATGATCTACACTACAAATAAGTACAAAAATAAGCACATTGAAAGTATAGATAATAAGAGAAAAAGGTGCTACATCCAAGGTCTCAAACTTGGAGAATAATATCCACCAAAAGAAGCACCAAGCCACCATTAAGATCTCCATAGAACCAAGGAGCATCACAACTAGTGCCATCCAACGTCCTCATCAAAATGCCTACAAAAGAAAAAGGTTTCTTGCTATCCAAGAAATGAAGCAAGCTAAGGAACAACATATGAAAGGGCAAGAGGAGTTATAACATTCTTTCTAGAGAATTATAGTAAATGTCTACATGAAAATACCTTGAGTTCCACTTGGCATAGACATTCTAAGGTGTCATCCCAACTCTTAATGTTTAAGAAATTCCAAGCACCTAATCAAGAGGAGTTACAAGGAATATTAAGGAGGTTACGTATGTTATATTTGCATGAGAATTGAAAGAACTCCAATTTGTAACTCCCATTCACCACTTGTCCAAAAGGAGGAAGATTCCACTCTATTTAGAAGCACCCATATTGGATAAAGAATCAAAACAAAATAAGAATGTAGTCAAAGCAAAGATAAGCATTAAAGGTCAAGTTCATAGAAGCATAAAAATAAAATCTCATGGTAGAATTACACAGTAGCATCAAAATCATAGTAACAGTAGGAAGAGAGCATCAAATGCTCCTAGTCAAATAAATCAACATTCATTGTCCAAGTAGTGCCATCAAAGAAAGCATCCATCATCAAAGAGAAGCTAAAGCCTATGTCCATATGTTGGAGATAACAATCAAAAGAGCACTAAAGAGTGTTGTCATCTACGTCTAAGAATTAGCACTAGATACATAGAGGTTTAGAACATCACAAAGGTAATACTATATCTTATTCCAAATTGCTTTCATTAATAGGGAGATATAAGGTATAATATAAGGTTGAAACATTAAGAGAAATCAACCATATTTGAAATCAATATTAAAAATAAATATATAAATATATATATATATATATATATATATATATTAAATAGCCTAATATTTATAATCTAAAGCATAGGAAAAATAAGGATTTCTACCTTGATAGATTAATTACCTAACATTGCAAATATCATTGTTTTCTAAAAATGCATATTAGGGAGTTATAAGGAATACTACACCAAAATAGGTAGTTGGAATTTAGAAACATTAAATATCAAATTATCAAAGGCTATAAAATAAGGTTCTATAGGGAAAATCAAGAGTTGGAAACTAATTACTATACTTATATCAAACTTACATTATATGGACAAAATAATTTCAACAAACAAAATCTCATTAAAATATAAAGTTCTTATGTTCAATAGGATAAATAAGGTTTAAAAGAAGTTGATATTTTGATATCTACAAAACTTTACAAAATTAAATCAAAATTGAACTGTATTCTCAAAAGAAATTTATCAATCATTTATCATTACTAGGGAGACATAAGGTATTCTAAAAAACTTGATAATAATAGCATTCATTCAAAATTTATCAAGTACTCAATCCATTTGGGAGTCATAAGGTTTCTACAAATTCTAAAATGATTTTACTTAATCAAATATCTTAACTAGGGAGACATAAGGAAGCCTAAAAAACCTAAGCTCTAAAAGGTTCCATAAAATCAATCTCTTAACTAGGGAGATATAAAGAAGCCTACAAAATCTAAGCTCTACAAAGGTTCTATCAAATTAAATTCACATACTCTAAATTAGGGATTCATAAAATAGATTACTTCAAAGATTCAATTCAGAGTATTCAAAGGACTACTATCAAATACATATTTACAATTCTAAGGATTAACAAGAAACACTATCTTGAAAACTATCAAGAAGGAATATGGATGAAATAATAAGGAATACCTTTATCAATAAAAAATGATTTCATGAAATGGAATTATATTCTCAAAACTTGATAGATAACCTTGAAGGATATGAGAATATATCAACTAGTGATAAGGAGAGATTCTCGTTATTTATGAAAGAAGCAAAAGAGGTCAGCTTTGACACATTAATTGGTTATCTTCATGAAAACCTCTTCAGGGCATGGTGGAATTCACGAAAGATAGTTATATTCACATCCAAGGAATGTTTGATGATTTAATTATCATTAATTGTGTTTCTAATCACTCAACACATGAAGCAATCTAGCAATACAAGTCAATATTATTATGATGATAGACTAAATCCTCATGAAGCAGAAATTCCAATAGTATAAATACAAAATCGTGGGAGGAGGAAATGGAAGAAAATACATGCTAAAAGATATTTTAGCAAAGAAGACATGAATAGCAAAGAAACCATAAAGATTGAATAACCCTCAGCTACAACTCTCTACACCATATGAAGATACTAACTACTTGTTTGATAAGATTATGGTAAGCAATAAAGGGGAATACAAGTTCCAATTTTGACTCCAATATAGAAGAAGAAGAAGAACCAATGCAAGAAGGCATACAATGTAATGTGAATTAAAGAGGACTAGATCAAGTTGAAGAACATCTAAAGATAAATGTCCTTATTGAATATTGAAATATTCAATACCCAAATAATGTAATATAGGGGGTGTTATAGTTGGAGTATATTACATCATTTGGGTCATGTAAATGTACCACCTTAGGTACATAGTTAGAGTAGGATATTACTTTAGGGAGAAGTTAGATAGTTACTTCAAACAATGTAATAAATGCACAAGTGACATTGTGCAAGTTGTAATGTGCAAGGTGTCCCCTTGTACAACTAGGTAGAGTTTTGGCCAAGGAATCTATCTTCCTATATAAAGGGTCTCATAGATCAAGTTAATAGAGAGAAGAAAAGTTCTTATCTAGTGCAGTTTAGTAGATAGTAGTGCTCATGTATGGAGCCCAATGTAGCTCTTTAGCTCATAGTAATGGAGTGACCATTTCCTCCATACTACATTGTAATTTTGTCATTTCTATTTATAGTATATTTTAGTCATATTGCAAACTCACTTTCCTTCATATTTATTATAGCTTATTAGGACTTGTGTTAGATCTCTTCCATAGCATATATTCTCAAAAGCTAACATGAGCCAGCTATGAAGAGCTAAGTGTGTAGATCCAACTATGAGACACTATTTTTTACTTTAGATATAGGTGATTTGTATCGATCACATCTAAGAAAAAGGTTTGTATATTTTGTTGAAGATAATACAAAAGTGGAGATATAATTTTAGCTATGGTTTTCTCTTTGTAGGGTTTTCATGTAATATTGGTGTTTTTATGTGGTTTGATTTATTTCTATCTTATCTTACATTTTTTAAATTAGTTAAATTTTATGCTATTTACATTTGTGTACTAATAATTTTTTGTTTAAGTTTGTTTTAATCCGTTGCATTTAGAAAATTTTGCTTACTTCCCCCCTTTCATTTGGTATCATAGAAATTCATTAAATTTTATGCTATTGACATTTGTGCAATAGATATTTGACATACTAATAATTTGTTGTTTGAGTTTATTTTAATCCATTGCATTTAGGGAATTTTGCTTACTTCCCCCTTTCATTTGGTATCATATAAATTCATTAAACTTTATGTTATTTATAATTGTGTAAATATATTTGGCATACTAATAATTTGTTATTTGAGTTTGTTTTAATCTACTATTTTTGTGGAATTTTGCTTACTTCCTCTCCCTTCATTTGGTATCAGAGCTCAGGTTCATCTCTAACGAGTTCTCTAATTTTAGCTATTAGTAATTCTTTTATATTATTTAAAAGCTATGATATAATTAAAACTAATATTTATCTTTTGTATAAATTTAAGCTAGATTCTATTTAAAAACCCTCTTTTATTGGTTTTCTTTTTCAAATGATAAATTTTAAGTATATACATATGAGGGTTTTATTTTTTAATTAAAAACAATAAAGATTTTTTTTAATCTATATATTTAAATGAAAAACCTTCTTTTATTTTTTAAATGATAAATTTTTTTAATATATATACACACACACATGAGGGTTTGGTTTTTTTAATAAAAAATAGAGGAAAATGATTATTTTTATTTATATATTTAAATGATTTGCATTTAAATATTGTATAATTTTTTTTTTTAAATTTAATAAGTTATTAATTTATTTAAAAAAAAAAAAAATGATGTGACCCGACTTATAGTAGGTCATGTGGCTGATCAAAACCTTATCTTGGCTTGCACATCGATAGTCTGACAAGCTACTAACAATAGCTAGGGTGGCAACCCAATGGTAGCTAACTGGCAACCAAGTAGTGGCCAAAAGATAGCCATTGATGGCCCATGAGTAGCATAGTGTGTTGGCCAACAACAACTCTTGAGGCTACGTGGGGTGACTAGGGGGGATAGAGCCTTCCCCATGCCCATTATTTTTTAATAAAATAATATTTAAAAATGGAGGGTGGCAAGCCTATGGGGTCACCCCCTATTTTTATTTTTTTTATTTTATGGTGGGGTCCATAGGACCCACCCCCATTTTTATAAATTTTAAAATTAAAGGTATTTCAATATGATTGTTTTTGGCAAAATATGTTGTAGTTTATTCTTTATTTTTTGCAAAATTACTTGTATAGTAATACTAACATGTTTGTGCATTTATTTGTGGCCTCTACTGATATTTCTAGATTTACCTCTAAGCATATTATTGAAGGGATAAACTATCATATTTGGGAGCCTAGGATGAGGGAAAAATACCAAGTGAGGCAACTATGGAAGATCGTGAACAAGGAGGAGCCACAAATCCAAAATGGAAGAGCATTTGAATCATGGAATGTAAAAAATTAACAAGTTCTTTCTATGTTATTTAGGGTTGTAAGTGATGACATATTAGTGCATATTTCTAATTTTTATTTTGTATATGAAGCATGGGATGAGTTAAAAACCATGTTCACAAGGTCAAACATGGGTAGAAAATTTTCCCTTCTTTCAAAACTATTTAACACAAAAATATCATGTGAAGAATTTGTTGTAATATACCTAGCTAAAATAAGGGAAATTAGGACATAAATACTTGCATGTAGTTATGAATGGGTGAATGAAAATCTCATATGTTTCATTGTACTTAGAAATATCACTAAAAATTTCAAGGACATTGTAAATATTCTCAATATAAGATTTTATCAAGAAAAAAATCTACCTACACTAGCAGAGTCTCCAATCTACTTGTTCAACATGAAGAAACCATCAAGATATAATAAGGTCTAAACTTAAGTGAAGTTAAGGACCCTAAATCTACTTCTATTGCCTTGAATGTTCATAAAGGTAATAAACCTAGAAAGTCAAACAAAGGCAAGAAATTTAAAGGTAAGAATCAAAATAGTTATTTAAAACCTAAGTTTGAGAAAAAATCAAAGAGCAATAAATCTAAATTTAATGGTAATTGTAAATTTTGTTTCATTTTTTGCTACAAATAAAATTATTGTTACAAGAAGAAGGTAGACATCAAAAATAAAAAGAGCAGGAAGAGAGGTAAGAAAACTAATAATGTTGCTTTAGTTCACTTATTGACTTCTATTCATGATAAAACATACAATAATTCTTGTATTATTGATTTAGAAGGCACTAATCATATGACTAATTCTAAGTAATATTTTACTTCATTAAACTTAGATTACAATGATGTAGTTACTATTGGGTATAATTTCTAAATTATTGTATAAGGAATTAAAAATGTTAAGATAGGTAGATAAGAATCCACGTGAGTGTGGTCTACCAACAAGGATGCCACTTGCATTATTAGTGATGTGACCTCGGTTCAATCCCCACGGTGGGTGTTTATAATAAGTATTATTAAAAAAAAACAAAATATAGGTAGACAAGTTTATAATGATGTTTTTTTTATTCCTAGTCTTGCAACTAACCTACTTTCTATAAGGCAATTAGCTTCTCAAGGAATAAGCATTCAATTTTATAATAATAGGTGCATCATCAAAATTAATGTTGGAGAAATCTTTGGGGAAGGTATGTTTTCCAACAGCTTGTATGTATTCTCTCCACATCAAATTCTAGGTAAAAATTGCCTTGCCATGGATGTTGACAATAATTCTAAATTGTCACATAATAGATTAGAACATCTAAACTATAGAATTATGATTGATATGTTAAACATACGGTAATTGGTCTTCCTAAAATTGAAGCTAATGGAGGACTTTGAGAGGCTTGCATTTTGTCCAAGTAGCCTAGGATTAAGTTTGGTGAAACTTCTTTTAAATATTTTTATAGATTGCAATTAGTCCATTCTAACCTTATGGGTCTATTTCAAGTTAAACCATTAAGTGGGTGTTTATATTCTTTAAATTTTATTGATGACTTTTCAAGGTACACTTGGATTTATTTTTTGAAAAACAAGTATCAAGTATTTGAATATTTCAAATTTTTTAAGGCACATGTTGAAAATGAAACATCTTCCTCCATAAACATCTTAAGGACTAAAAATGGAGGAGAGTATGTGAGTAATGATTTTAACTCTTATTATCTTAAAATGGGTATTTTCCAAAAGCTCGAGAGGTTGATCATATCTCAGCTTTTAGATCTATTGCTTTATGTAATGTTCTTCTCAAAAACATTACTAAAATCATGGCAGAAAGGTTGAAGCCTCTTTTGCATAAGATTATTTCCCCAGAGCAAGGGGGTTATGTGGAAGGACGTCAAATAGTATATGAGATAGTTCTTTCTTAGGAAGCCATCCATTCCATGGATATACAAAAATATCCTTCCATGTTCATTCGGTTAGACTTTTCCAAAGCTTATGACAGAGTGGATTGGCACTTCCTTATCAAATTTTTGAGGCAATTTGGTTTCTCTAAGGATTGGATGAATTGGATTATGGGATGTATCTCTTTAGTTTCCTACTTAGTTCTTATCATTAGTAGGCCTTCTCATTCATTCCTAGCTTCTAGAGGTATTAGACAAGGTGACCCGCTATCCCCTTATTTATTCATCATTCTTGCTAAATGCTTGGGTAGGACTATAACCAAAAAGAGGGAAAACAAAACCCTTGAAGGAGTTACCATTGCTCATGGATCTAGACCTATCTCTCATCTTCAATTTGTGGATGACTCTACTCTTTTAGGTAAAGCTACGATTAAGGAAGCTTCTAATATTAAGCAAATAATTAGTTATTTTTCTAAGGCTACTGGGCAGTTGATCAATGAAGACAAATCTAAAGTTATTTTCTTTCACTGCTTTGTTAGATAGGAATCCATGGTCTTGGATAAATTAATATATAATAAGACCTCCCTTCCAATCACTTATTTAGGTATTCCCATAAATATTTAAAGCTAGAAAAATAAATATTGGAATTGGTTGTTGGACAAAGTCAAGAAGAAAATTGGAAAGTGGACCAACATGTGGCTTTCTTCTGGGGGTAGAATCACCTTGGTAAAATTATTCCTTCAAGCTATTCCTATTTATGTTTCTTCCATTTTGAATATCCCAAATGTTTTCCTTCGATAATGGATCAAATCAGTCATATTTTCCTTTGGAGTGGTACTAAGGAGAAAAGAAAATGGGCCTTGGTGAAATGGGATACTTTATGTCTTCCTAAGATTGAAGGGGGTTAGGATTCTGGTCTTCTATTAATAACAACAAAGCTTTAGCTACTAAATTATATTGGAGGATGTTGCATAACCCCAATGCTCTTTGGGACAATAATCTCCATGCTAAATATGTTGAGAACAAAAGTCCTGAAGACCTTGTTCGCTATCAACTTCCTACCAAAGGTTCTCCCATTTTAGCAGTTCTTAAGATTGGTGAGGATTTGATAAAGAAAAATTTATTTTGGATCATTCAATGGATAATAGGTAAATTTTTGGACAGATTCTTGGGATGGTCACAAGCCTTTGATAACTCAATTTCTCGATTGGAGGCCTTGGATGGAGGAGCTTCATCGAGCTAATTGGATAAAGGTGTCTAATTATTGTCAGGTACCATATTGGTAATTCAAAGGTTAGTAGATATTGGATCCCTATTGATTACTAGCCTATTCAAATCCCATAAAGGCAAATACAAGATATCCAAGACATCCTTCTTATGAGATCCCTCTCTTGTTCCCATGAAAAATATTGTTTTGGATGGAACAACACTACTAAGGGTGAGTATTCAGTTGCTCAAGGTTATTTGACCTTATGTCATAATAATCCCAACCATTCTTCTGACATATTTTCTCGATTGTGGGCTCAAAAGCTCTAGCCTAAGGTGAGGTTCTTTAATTGGCTTTTATTGCATTGTAGGGTGCTTATTGGTGAGCAACTTATGAAGCATGGTTTTCATGGCCCTTTTAGATGTGAAATGTCTAAAGAGAATGTAGAAACTCTCAACCATATTTTTATTGAGTGTACTTTAGCATCTGATCTATGGAGGAGAATGACCACTTTACTTGGCTTACAATGGTCCAATTATTTTATGTTTGAACAACTTTGGAGGGATTGGCCTAATAAAGAGGGTGTTGATCATTTTATTAGGCAGTTAGTTTGAATGGGTTCTACCATTCTTCTTTGGAATATTTGGAATGAAAGGAACAATCAAATTTTTAATCAAGATAGGAAGGATATTCACTATATTTGGAAAAATACCATAACCAACTTAGTTGAATTAGTCCATCAACTCCTTAATCACCCCCAAAACTCCCACCAAATATGGGATCAAGTGATGTAAATATTGAAGATTAAATCTTCTAATCTTCTTTCCAATAACCTTTCTAAGAGGTATGGTATCCTTAGAGGCCTTCAGGAGGCTACTAAGGTTGGATGGGAAAAGGTGTTAGTTGAGTCTGAATCTCAACTTATGATTAATCTCTTGAAGACTCCTTCTAAGAATCATAATGTGGATTGGAGAATAAAAAGAATTATTGAGAAGATTCAATTAATCCAGATGGGATTTTTGAAATTTGATTACAATCATGTGGTCAGAGATAAAAACAAGAGTGTTGATTCTTTAGCTAATTGGGCTTTGGACAAAGGTGATCTTGCTTGTTATGGCCACCCTCCTAGATGGTGGGCTTATCGAATTAGGGAAGCTCTTATTTCTATCATTTCTTTGGATGGCTCCAGTTCTGAAGGTACCTAGTTTCTTCTTGATTTTTTTTTTATTTTTGCTTCTCTTTGGTTCATTCAATTTTTTTTAGTTCCCTAGCTCATTATATTCTTTATTTTTTTTCTTTGTTGATTCTTGCCTTAATAGTCTTCTGGTCTAGATAGGTCATTGTTATGTTCAAGTTTTTTTTCTTTTTTATTTTTTGTTTTTTTTGTTTAGTTTTTTAAGGTGGGTGGGTTCTTTTGTTTTGTTTTGTTTTTGTTTTATTTTTGTGTTGTTTTTTGTTGTTCTTGTGTTTTTGTTGTTTTGTATTTTTTTTTTTATGTTTTTTGTTATTGTTCTTGTGTTTTTTTCGTTCTTGTTCTTGGGTTTCTCTTTGTTTGTGTTAATTCGTGTTTTTATGTGAGTGTTTTCTATGTTTTTTGTTTTTGTTTATTGTATGATGTTGGTTGTTTTTTATTTTTATTTTAATTCTATTTTTTTTAATTTTTTAGGTTCTGGTTGTGTTTATTTTTCATGATTTTTTTTGGGTTATGTCTTTGTAGTGTTCTATTGTTTTTGTCTTGTTTGTGTTTTGTTATGTGGTTCTTGTGTTTTTCTATGTGTTTCATGTTGTGGTTTCTTTTATCTTATTGTGCATGTTTGGTTGTGCTTTTGTTTTTGACACACTCAAGGAGCATGTTTTTTATTTTATTTTATTATTTTTGTTGTTATTCATTTATTTATTTATTTATTTTAAATTGGTTTTGTGTGTTTGTTTGCTCCTTGAGTATGTCAAAGGTGGTAGGCCAGGTCCGTGTCCTGGGTATTTTTGGCAAAATGGATACCCCTTCCTCCTTGGGTCTTACTTGGAAGTGACATCCCTTTTGGGATGTTTTCCACAAATAAAAAAAAATGGGTATTTCAAGACAATTCACATGCCCATATTCACCCCAAAAAAATGGGGTTGCTAAGAGGAAAAATAGATCCATTACAAATTGGTAAAGAACTTCCTCAAAAATTTACCTATTTTCTTATGGGCTAAATTTTTTTTTAATTATGCGCAATTGCTTAATAGGTGTGCCACTAAGGCACTATATGAAGTCACTCCATTTGAGGCTTGGTTTCAAAGGAAACCATAAATTAAGTTTTTGAGAGTAATTAGGTGCATTGCTTATGCACATCATAATAATTCAAATGATATTTGAAAATTAGATGATAGATCATTAAAAATGTGTTATTAGGTTATGATAACCAATCCAAAGGATATATATTATATAACCCTGATAAATAGATTATCTTTGTGAATAGGGATGTCACATTTGATGAGTCTAATTTATATAAATCTAGTTCTTTTAACATTGATGAAAACTATCCCTTAGAAAATCAAACTAAGAGATCAAAATGGTTAGACAAAACAACCAAATACTATCCATTTGGTGAAATGTACAAATATAGAACTAGAATCCAAATATCAAGTATAACCTTAATGGCAAAAAGAAAAAATTTGAATGAACATAAAACCTATAATCAAGCTAAAAATGATTCAAATTGGATCAAATATATGGAACAAGAAATAAAATCTCTTATAAAAAATTATACTTGGGATTTAGTCCCAAGGTATTCTAAGAGAAATGTAATATGTTGTAAATGGGTATTTAGACTTAAGTTAAATTCTTTAGAAGTTGACAAACATAAGGCTAGATTAGTAGCAAAAGGTTTCTCACAAAAGTATGGAGTAGATTATGATGAAACTTTTGTTCTAGTTGCTAAAATGCTTACAATTAGATTAATAATAGCATTAGTTGCTACTTTTAATTGGAAAATTTATCAATTATATGTAAAGAGTGTATTTCTTAATGGAAACCTAGATGTTGAGATTTATATGGAGCAACCTCAAGGATTTGAGAACCTAGAAAAACTAAATTATGTTTGTAGATTAAAGAAATCCCTATATGGACTTAGGCAAGATCCAAGAGCTTGGTATGATAAAATTTTCAAGTATTTTTATTCAATTGGTTTTAATAAGTGTTATTATGATCTGAATTTGTATAATTCTAAGAAAAATAATAGCATTACTATCATTGTTTTATATGTAGATAATTTAATTCTAACAAGAAACAATGAATGTATGATTGAACTATATAAAAAGCAATTACTATATATTTAAAATGACTAACATGGGTTTATTGAATTACTATTTAGGCTTGTAAATCTACCAAAAATCCCATAAATTTATGATTTCTCAATTTAAGTATATATTATAAATCTTGCAAAGGTTTAAAATGAAAAAATGCAAATGTGTTTCTACTGTTGGAAATATTAAAGTGTTGTGTTGTCATTGATGTCATAGGTTGATGTCAAAGAGAGCTTAGCATGGCAAAAATATAAGGTTATAATATTTATTTCTAAATATTATACACAAGGGACAAAGGTTTGTAAGAGGAAGCAAAGCAAAGGTTCAAGGTTTGATGATAAAAAGAGCATGATACAAGGTTGGTAAAAATACAAGTTCATGAGGTTTGATGGTACAAGCTTGGAAAAGGAAAGGTTCATGTGGGTTGATAATATTTAAATATTATAAAAATATTTTAAAAAGGACATGGACCAAGGCTTAAAATACAAAAGGAAAAATATTTAAAAGCAATGGACCATGGTCTAAAAAGACAAGAGGAGAAAGAAGTTTAATTTCAATAAACCAAGGCTTAAAAATAATAAACATTATAATATTTTTAATATTATAATGCCAAGTTTTTAAAAGGAGGATGGCACCAAAAATAAAGTTTGAATTTGAGCACCAACGTAGACCAAGGCAAAGGAGGGCACACCATGTTATTCAAACATCGATGTAGACCAAGGTAAAGGAGGGCACACCATGATTATTGGAGCATCGATATCATCCAAGTAATGAAGGCAAGTGTATATATACCCAAGGTTTTACCTTAGGAAATGATCATTGTGTATTGCGCATCGATTCCCATTCGAGAAGTGAGTGAACGAATGACAGAGATAACGGGTATTTTTAAGTGCAGAGTTTGGAAGATATACGTCGAAGCATTAAATGACATCATGCCTACGGGTGCAGTGCAGTTGGTCATTGGTCGTGTGTTAAGTGCTAGGTAGAGAGAGGTCTTGGGGTCAAGTCCCCTCAACGATGGTTTTGGGTAGAAGGGATTTTTTGCTATTTCAAGGTAGAGTTGGTTAAAACATGTGGACCACCATTTTGAGTCACCAAGCTGTGCTAGCATGGCTGGTCATTGAGCACTTTGGAGAGTACTATCCTACGCATTGGCAGAGTTTGAATCATGGTAGCACATGAGAGGTATTTTTGTTGAGTGTAAAAATTAGAGGCATAAAGTTTGATTAATTAATTTTTGTAAAGTGCAAAGGTGGTTGAGAGCAGTCTTTATTTTTGAGTGTATTATTGAGTATATTGTTGTGTATGCATAGGAGTAATAAGGGTGTGAAAGGATTAGCACATGTGTTAATTATGTAAGAGGGAGTCATAAGGTGTATATAGGTTGTTTTATTTGTGTAATATTTGCATGAAATAAAAGTGACATCTAGGTGTTTTTGGTAATGGTTGAGAGTTGAAATATTGCTTTCTAGAAAGGAGAGAAAAGGGTGTATTTGAGTTCATTATACTTTGTAATTTTTGCATATCATAAGAAAAGGTTTAAGGATTCTACAAGTTGCATTTTTGTGAAGATAAAATAAAATAATAGAGTATTATTTTCAGCCTTACTATGCACATATTTTGAGGAGGTTTTTCATGAGGATGACTTGAGGAGTGTTTTGCTATCTAACCCTTGAATTGGCACAAGAAAGATAAGTTGTTTTTGAGACAGGTTTTTGAGGGCACATCTTCATCAAGAATTTTGAGGTATGGTGGTTTAACTCTTTCTCTAGGTGGTTGTGCTTTGAGAGAGTAATTTTAAGGTGGAGATAAAAGGGTTGATTAGTGTGTATTATTGGAAATATTTGAGCTAGGGTTTGAGAACAAATTGTGCATCATTGATTAGTGAAATTGGAAACACTTGTGCTAGGGTTTGAGAATAAGTTTGTGAAATATTGTGAAGTATTTGGGTATTGATGTGAAGTGATATTGAATGTGTATGGGAAAGGGTTAAAGATCAATTTTGTGAAGCAATTTGTGCATTATTGTGTTTGATATTTGAGAGCAAATTTGCAAGGAACATAAACCAATTTTGTGAAGCAAAGTTATACACTAGCTTGATTTTATTTGAAAGGAATTTGCAAGAAGTAGAGATCTGATTTGATGAATGTGAGATATGTGAATGTGAAGAACATATTGGGTATTTGATAGTACATATAATTCTCTATATGTTCAAGAGGTTAAACAAATTCTGGGTAGAATATGTCTGAATTGCCTAGTTGAAGAAAGAATTTCTAAAAGAGATATAAGCATTGTTTTGAACATCATTTGTGTGCAATATTTGGGATTGGTTGAGCATGTGCTATGAGTTTTTTTGAGCATGTGCTATGATTTTTTTTAAGTAAGTATTTTGAGCATATGTTATGAATAATTTTTGAGCATGTGTTAGAGCAGAGTTGAGCAAAGACATTGAGAAGATTAGAGCAAGATTATGAGTTGTTTTGAGCAGGCCTTTTGAGAAGGCTTGTGAGCAGTTCTAAGCAGGATTTGAAGTAGAGTTGAGGTAGATTTGAGCAAGTATTGTGAGAAGACTTGAAGAAATTTTGAGGTAGATTTGAGCAAGTCTTGTGAGAAGACTTGAAGTAGGTTTGAGGTAGATTTGAGCAAGTCTTGTGAGAAGACTTGAAGTAGATTTGGGATAGAGTTGAGATAGATTTATGCATGTAATGTGTGCAGATTTGGGATAGAGTTGAGATAGATTTGTGCATGTAATGTGTGCAGATTTTGGATAGATTTGAGATAAATTTATGCATGTAATGTGTACAAATTTGGAGGTATAGAGTAGAGGAGATAGAGTTTATGGATAGAGTGTGAATAGAATTAGGAGAGTAGCTATGTGGATAGAGTTGCATAAACTAGAATAGATGGGGATATAGTTCTCCTATGGATAGAGTTCCATAAACCAGAGCAAAGGAGAGGAGTCTCCTATGGATAGAGTTCCATGAACTAGAGTAAGGAGATAGAGTTATCCTATGGATAGAGTTAAAGAGGGATAGATGAACAGAGCAAATTAGAGGAGTCTCCTATGGATAGAGTTCCATGAACTAGAGTAGTAGGGGATAGAGTTCTCCTATGGATAGAGTTCCATGAACTAGAGCAAGGGGATAGAGTTCTCCTATGGATAGAGTTCCACGAACTAGAGTTAAGGGGATATAGGTCTCTTGTGGATAGAGGTCCATAAACTTGAGCATAGGGGATTGAGATCTCCTTTGGACAGAGGTCCATAAATATTGTAATAGGGAATTGGTTCCCAAGAGATTTGTTGAGAAAATTTAGAAGAAATATTTTCTCTATGGATGTAACCCACATTGGGTGAACCACATTAAATTTGTGTCTCTCATTGTGTGTGATGATATGTACATTACTTTGTTGTTGCTATTGATGATATTGGTTAACACTACTTTGGAAAGATATTGCAATTGATAACATTGGATAATATTGTTTGGGAAGGAAAAGTAAAAGTTTATCTTATACTGTTCACCCCCCTCTCAGTATAATCTTGTGTTCTTCAATTGGTATCAGAGAAGGTTCTTTCAAAAAAGTCTAACAGCTTGAAGGAAGATCTTACAGGAACACATATGGATTCTCATAATGGATCTTCAACAAATAAGACTCCAATATTTGATGGGAATAATTATGCTTTTTGGAGTATGAGGATGAAGACTTATTTGATGGCACAAGGATATGAAACATGGCAATCTATTGAGGATGGGTTCACACCTACAACTACTCCTCCCACAGATAAGGATGGCAAGCAATTATATGTAAATAATGCCAAGGCTATGAATGGAATATTAAGTGGATTACGTGAATCAGAGTTTGTAAAAGTTATGCAATGCAAATCAGCAAAAGAAATATGGGATAAATTGAAGCAAACATATGAAGGAGATAGTAAGGTTAAGTTGGAAAAACTTCAAACTCATAGAAGGAGGTTTGAAGAGTTGAAGATGAAATATGAGGAAGACATTGCTAAATACTTACTCTATGTTGATGAGGTTGTTAATACCATGCGTGGACTTGGAATGGATATTGAGGACTCTAGTGTTGCTCAGAAAGTATTAAGATCACTCCCTATGAGGTATGATGCAAAGGTTTCAGCAATAGAAGAGATGAAGGATCTTGATAAGTTGATAATGGATGAGTTACATGGAATTCTCACAGCTTATGAGATGAGGACAGAAAAATATCAAAATTCCAAGAGAGAGGTAACATTCAAAGTTTCAAAGAAGACAAAATATAAGGAACCAGAATCAAGTAATGAGTCAAGTAGTAATGAAGAAGCTAACTATGTGAGAAGAAATAAGAAAGACTCAAGAAAATACAAAGATATGAAGACTATGAAATATTTTAATTGTGGTAATTTTGGTCACTATGCATCTAATTATCCACAAGCTAGAAGTAGTAGCAGTGAAGAGAAATAAGATTATAAGAAAAAGGAAGAAATAAAATATAGGCATGAAAAGAAAAATAGGTATGGTCAGGGCAAGCATGAAAATAAGTTCTTTCAAAGGCACAAGAAGAGTTTCTATGTTGAAAGAGCAAGTAGTGCTTCAAGTGACAATGATGAAATATCCTCAGATAGTGAAAAAGAAGAGATTCTATTTTTGGCAATAGAAGAAGAAAAGGACACTCTTATTGAAGATCAAGTAGAAGAAGATGCTCCTAAAATTGAAGACCTAGAGGAAGGTTCAGGAAAGGAAGAAGAGGCCATAGTTGATCTAGAAGAGGAACTTATTATTGCTCTTCGAGAGTTGAAAAGAGTTAGAAAGCATAACTCAAGACTGAAGGCTCAAGTTCAAGAAGATGAGGAAATAAAGGAAAAGCTTCTACAAGATCTCAAAAATTTAAAAGGTAAGGCAAGGAGATTTAAAGAAGTCATGGTTGAAAAGTTAGAGGTAAAAGAGTCAGAATGTGAAATATTAGAACATGAAGTGGTTTCTCTAAGGATGGAAGTGAAAGATTCTAAGGATAAGCTGCACATGTTTGGGAAAAGTTCAAAATATTTGGATAACATTATCAATGCACAAAGATCTTCATTTATCAAAACAGGACTTGGTTTTGAAGAAGGTCAAGAGGTATAAAAAGAGGAGTCAAGCTCAAAAGAAAAGGAAGTTTTAGAGGAAGATATTGGAGAAGAATCTAAGACCTATGTTGATAAGTTGAAGAGTGGAAGCTTCATTGAGAAAGAAAACAATGCACAAACAAGAAATATGGATCATCACAGAGAAGGCAAAGAAATGACCAAGAGACCAGGTTTTTCAAGACAAGATGAATATTTCTTCCAAGGGCATTGTTTTTCATGTAATCATTTTGGTCACAAAGCTATGCATTGTAGGGTTCATGAAAAGAAGGATTATGGCTTCACTAAGAGGAACTTCAACTCATTCGAAGATGGATATTTATTTCAAGGTTATTGCTACTCATGTAATCGCTTTGGTCATAAATCTATACACTACAGGGTTCATGATAGAAATGATTATGGCTTCACCAAGAGGAACTTCAAGTCATTTGCACCTTCCAAGAACTACAACATCAGGTGTTACAATTGCAATAATTTTGGGCATAAGGCTAAGTGGTGTAGAACAAAGTTTCTAAAACTTCCAGAGACAAGCAAGAATAGGGACACTCAAAAGGATAAAAAAGGTATGACTACAAAGGTGTTGAAAAAGAAGGTTGTAAAGAAAGAAGAGCATTGTAAGTTGGGAGTAGATTTACTCCCACCCCAAAATTGATCACCTCAAGGAGAGAAGGTGGTGAGGGGGCTGAGCTAAGAGTCTTATATTTAGCCCCAAAGGAGCCCTTTTCCATTGATGTCAAAGGGGAAGAGTTTCAGTAAGGGGAAGAGAAATCAGTAAGGGGGAGCAACTTCTCAGGGGGAGCAGATTTGGAATCCAGTGGTAGTAAAAGAATTGTTTTGTGAAAAGGGTTGCCATCAATGACAAAGGGGGAGATTGTTGGAAATATTAAAGTGTTGTGTTGTCATTGATGTCAAAGGTTTGATGTCAAAGGATTGATGTCATAGGTTGATGTCAAAGAGAGCTTAGCATGGCAAAAAGATAAGGTTATAATATTTATTTCTAAATATTATACACAAGGGACAAAGGTTTGTAAGAGGAAGCAAAGCAAAGGTTCAAGGTCTTATGATAAAAAGAGCATGATACAAGGTTCATAAAAAGACAAGTTCATGAGGTTTTATGGTACAAGCTTGGCAAAGGAAAGGTTCATGTGGGTTGATAATATTTAAATATTATATTTAAATATTATAAAATGGTTTTAAAAAGGACATGGACCAAGGCTTAAAAGACAAAAGGAAAAATATTTAAAAGCAGTGGACCATGGTCTAAAAATACAAGAGGAGAAAGAAGTTTAATTTCAATAAACCAAGGCTTAAAAATAATAAACATTATAATATTTTTAATATTATAATGCCAAGTTTTTAAAAGGAGGATGGCACCAAAAATAAATTTTGAATTTGAGCATCAACGTAGACCAAGGCAAAGGAGGGCACACCATGTTATTCGAATGCTGACGTAGACCAAGGCAAATGAGGGCACACCATGTTTATTGGAGCACCGACGTCATCCAAGTAATGAAGGAAAGTGTATATATACCCAAGGTTTTACCTTAGAAAATTATCATCGTGTATTGCACATCGATTCCCATTCGAGAAGTGAGCAAATGAATGATAGAGATAATGGGTATTTTTAAGTGCAAAGTTTGGAAGATATACATCGAAGCATTAAATGACATCATGCTTGCGGGTATAGTGCAGTTGGTCATTGGTCATGTGTTAAGTGCTAGGAAGAGAGAGGTCTTGGGGTCGAGTCCCCTCGACGATGGTTTTGGGTAGAAGGGCTTTTTACTTATTTCAAGGCAGAGTTGGTTAAAACACGCGGACCACCATTTTGAGTCACCAAGCCATGCTAGCATGGTCGATCGTTGAGCGCTTTGAAGAGCGCTATCCTATGATTTTGTGGAGTTTGAATCATGGTAGAACATGAGAGGTATTTTTTTTAAGTGCAAGAATTAGAGGCATAACATTTGGTTAATTAATTTTGTAAACTACAAAAGTGGTTGAGAGTAGTCTTTATTTTTGAGTGTATTATTGAGTATATTGTTGTGTATGCATAGGAGTAATAAGGTTGTGAAAGGATTAGCACATGTGTTAATTATCTAAGAGGGAGTCATAAGGTGTATATAGGTTGTTTTATTTGTGTAATATTTGTATGAAATAAAAGTGACATCTAGGTGTTTTTGGTAATGGTTGAGAGTTGAATTATTGCTTTATAGAAAGGAGAGAAAAAGGGGTGTATTTGAGTTCATTATACTTTATAATTTTTGCATATCATACGAAAATGTTTAAGGATTCTACAAGTTGCATTTTTGTGAAGATAAAATAAAATAATAGAGTATTATTTTCAGCCTTACTATGCACATATTTTGAGGAGGTTTTTCATGAGGATGACTTGAGGAGTTTTTTGCTATCTAACCCTTGAATTGGCACAAGAAAGATAAGTTGTTTTTGAGACAAGTTTTTGAGGGCACATCTTCATCAAGCATTTTGAGGTATGGTGGTTTAACTATTTCTCTAGGTGGTTGTGCTTTGAGAGAGTAATTTTAAGGTGGAGATAAAAGGGTTGATTAGTGTGTATTTTTGGAAATATCTAAACTAGGGTTTGAGAACAAATTATGCATCATTGATTAGTGAAATTGGAAACACTTGTGCTAAGGGTTTGAGAACAAGTTTGTGCATCATTGTGAAGTATTTGGGTATTGATGTGAAGTGAAATTGAATGTGTATGGGCAAGGGTTAAAGACCAGTTTTGTGAAGCAATTTGTGCATTATTGTGTTTGATCTTTGAGAGAAAATTTGCAAGGAACATAAACTAGTTTTGTGAAGCAAAGTTATACACTAGCTTGATTTGATTTGAAAGGAATTTGCAAGAAGTAGAGATCTGATTTGATGAATGTGAGATATGTGAATGTGAAGAATATATTGGGTATTTGATAGTACATATCATTCTCTATATGTTAAAGAGGTTAAACGAATTATGGGTAGAATATGTCTGAATTGCCTAGTTGAAGAAAGCATTTTTGAAAGAGATATAAGCATTGTTTTGAACATCATTTGTGTGCAAGATTTGGGATTGGTTGAGCATGTGCTATGAGTTGTTTTAAGAAAGTATTTTGAGAATATGTTATGAATAATTTTTGAGAATGTGTTAGAGAAGAGTTGAGAAGATATAGTGAGCATATTAGAGCAATATTATGAGTTGTTTTGAGCAGACCTTTTGAGAAGGCTTGTGACTAGTTCTAAGCAAGATTTGATATGCAAAGTTGAGGTAAATTTGAGCAAGTCTTGTGAGAAGACTTGAAGCAGGTTTGAGGCATATTTGAGCAAGTCTTGTGAGAAGACTTGAAGTAGGTTTGAGGTAGATTTGAGCAAGTCTTGTGAGAAGACTTGAAGCAGATTTGGGATAGAGTTGAGACAAATTTGTGCATGTAATGTGTGCAGATTTGGGATAGAGTTGAGACAGATTTGTGCATGTAATGTGTGCATATTTGGGATAGAGTTAAGAGTAGATTTATGAGAACACATATGTAAGCCTTGTGATTAGGCTTGGAGAAAAATTTAGCATAGTTGTGTACTAGCTTTAGAGGTAAAACATATCAGAGGAGATAGAGTTCTCCTATGGATAGAGTTCCACGAAACAAAGCAAAGGAGAGGAGTTCTCCTGTGGATAGATTTCCATGAACCAGAGCCAACAAGGGGATAGAGTTCTCCTATGGATAGAGTTCCATGAACCAGAGTAAAGGAGAGGAGTAACCTATGGATAGAGTTCCATGAACTAGATTAAGGGGATAGATTTCTCCTATGGATAGAGTTCCATGAACCAAAGCAGAGGGGATAGAGTTCTCCTATGGATAGAGTTCATACTAAGGAGGGTCTCCTATGGATAGTTCATGATCAGAGTGGATAGAGTTCCTCTGGTAGAGTTCCATGAACCAGACTAGCAAGGGGATAGAGTTCTCCTATGGATAGATTTCCACAAACCAGAGTTAAGGGGATAGAGTTCTCCTGTGGATAGAGGTCCACAAACTTGAGCATAGGGGATTGAGATCTCCTTTAGATAGAGGTCCATAAACATTGTAATAGGGAATTGGTTCCCAAGAGATTTGTTGAGAAAATTTAGAAGAAAATATTTTCTCCGTGGATGTAACCCACATTGGGTGAACCACGTTAAATCTATGTCTCTCATTGTGTGATGGTATGTGCATTGCTTGTTGTTACTATTGATGATATTGGTTAACACTACTTTGGAAAGATATTGCAATTGATAACATTGGATAATATTGTTTGGGAAGGAAAAGTAAAAGTTTATCTTATACTATTCACCCCCCTCTCAGTATAAGCTTTTATTCTTCATATACTCCTATGGTTTCTAGAAAATTTGAAATTAATAAATATTCTAAGCTTGTAGATAAAACTCAATATAGGCAACTTACATGTAGTTTAATCTATCTTGTTTTATCTATGCCTAATATTCTTATGTTATTAATGTGATGGCTAGATTTATGCATAATCCATATGATGTTAATCTTAATAATGTTTATATAATACTTAAATATCTAGGTGGAACTTCTAATTTAGATTTGAAATACTTAAATAATGCTCATGTAAATTTGTTTGATTATTGTGATAGTATCTATGTTATGGATAATGTTGAAAGAAACTCAACAAGTGGATATTGTTTCTCCTTGGGATCAAGGGTGATCTCTTAGTGCAATACGAAAAAAAAAACCATAACACTCTCCTCAACTGAGGCTGAGTATAGAAGTGCTACTCTAGCATCTCAAGAATGTTGGAAATATTGAGTTGTCATTGATGTCAAAGGTAGAAATATCTTTAAGGATGAAATATTGTTGTCAAAGTCAAAAATATCTTCAAGGTTGAAATGATGAGTTATCATTGAAGTGCAAGGCAAATATCTTCAAAGATGATTTAATGTTGTCAAAGCAAAAATGATCTTATATGCTTTAATATTTAAATAAATATTTAAATATTAAAGAAGGAGGTTTATATTTAAATCAAAGGATTTAAATATAGAGTAAAAGTTTAAATATTTAAATGTTTTAAAATTCAAATGATGTGCAAACTCCTTAAGAGCACCATGCAAAAAGGAATTAACTATTATGGGTCGACCATGCAAAAGGTTAAAAATTCAAACATTAAAAAAATTTTGGGCCGACTTCATTAGGCATGAATGAAGAAGCATATAAATATTATCTCTTAAGTTCACTTTGAATTATGCCAAGCAATTTGAATAAGATCGATAGAGTGGAGAACAATAGCGAGAAGGAGGGAGGAGAGGAGTGCAGGTTTTAGTAGCATCATAATAGAATGAACACTTTAAACATTGGTTCATGCCACTTCTATCTCAATCAAGTGGTTAGACCAGTTGGTAGCCTAGCTTGTGCTAGGGCATTGTGTTGTAAGAGATTAAGGGGTCAAATCTATTTGATATTATTTTTCTGAAGTATTGAAGATAGAGCTACAAAGGATATAAATATTCTTTATGCACCTTTGGTTCCATCTCCTAGGGTGGTCCAATTGGTTACTTGGCTTGCATGGAGTGTTATTGTGTAGAAGGTTAAGGGGTCGAATCTCTTCGATGCTATTTTGCTAAAGAATTGAAAACAGAGCATTAAAGGAATTAAATATTATTTTGTACCTTTTGGTTTCATGTGTTGCATTAGCACAGTTGGTCACTAGCCCAAGTTAGGGTGATGCACTTCTAGAGGTCAAGGGATCAAATCCCATCCATAGTTATGCAAGGTATTTATAAATTTTGTTTTATTAAATTTGATAAAAAGGGAGATATAAGGCATAGTATTGGGATTTTATTTTTGTAAATGATAAAAGGGAAGATATAAGGCATAGTATTGTGATTTGATTTTGCAAATTATAAAAGGAGAAATATAAGGTGTAATGCTATGATTTGATTTTTGCAAATTATAAAAGGGGAGATATAAGGTGTAATGTTGTGATTTCATTTTTGCAAGGGAGATGTTGTTAGTATAAAGTTCTATTTTTGCAAATCATAAAAAGAGATATAAAGAAGATGTTGTTAGAATAAAGCTTTATATTGTAAGTTTCAAAAGGGAGATATAAGGAGTTATTTTTAAGATTTATTGTGTATGTTTTGAAATAAGTTATAAGGGTTTAAAAGTGGTTTATTTGATATTTAAATCAAGAAGGGAAAATAGAACTATTTTCCAAATTTGAAAAGCACATACAAGAGAAATATCATAATCACTGAGGCATATTTGGAGGGCACATATTTGGAACAAGTCAAGGTGTTAAGTACACATATTCAGCCAAGCATTCAATTGAAAAGGAAGAACAATTCAGACATTTCAAGAAGAAGGAATGGTACACATGATAGTGGAATAAGATCAAGGTATTAGCATCTCCAAGTCAACACACAAGTAAGTTATCCAATGCTAGACTTGAGCTACCTTTAAAATGTAATAAATGTGAGATATGTGGAAGTGATAGACTTAATTAATGTGAATAACATATTGGTCATTTGAAGCTTACTACATTAGTGCATTACATTATCCATATGTTCTTGAAGATGTCTAGGTAGAATATGTGTGTATTGTTGTTAGTTGAAGAAGCAAAAAGAAAATTATAGATCAGATTTGTATGACTGGATTTGGGAATAGATGAGCAGTATTTGTGAGCAGATTTTGGAGTAGATTTGAGTAGTGTTTGTGAGTAAATTTTGGAGCAGATTTGAGCAGTATTTTTTAGTATATTTTTTAATAGATTTGAACAAGTTTTGTGAGCTAGTTATAGAAAAAATTTAAGCAGTGTTTGTGATCAAGTTTGTGACCAATATTTGAGGATAGACCTGAGTAGATTTTTTACCATACTTGAGAGAGGATATTGGTGTCTCCTGTGGATTGGTGTTCATGAAATTAAGAGGGTATTGGTGTCTCTTGTGGATTGGTGTCCACGAACTTGAGAGGGGATTGGTGTCTCCTATGGATTGGTGTCCACAAACTTGAGAGGATATTGGTGTCTCTTTTGGATTGGTGTCCATGAACTTGAGAGGCAATTGGTGTCTCTTGTTGATCGATGTCCACAAAATTTAGAGATAATTGGTGTCTCCTATGGATTGGTTTCCATGAACTTGAGATGTTATTGGTGTCTCCTGTGGATTGGTATCTACAAACTTGTATAGGAAATTTGTTTCTCATGTGGATTGGTGTCCATAAACTTGTATAGGGGATTGGTGTCTCCTGTGGGTTGGTTCCAATAAAATTTGTTGAAAAATATCTAAGCAATATTTTGCTATGGTTTTCTTTTGAAAGGGTATTTCCACGTAAAATTTGTGTCTCTCACATGTATGATGATTTGTGCATTATTTCATTATTGCATTGATGTTTTTAGTCCTAAAATTTTTGCACTTCTTTCCTCAAGGCTAATGGATCCATACCTCAAATGGGAATGGGAAAATAATGGGTCTACACCTCGGAGGAGAAGAACTTGATGTTGCAACCTCTTTGGTGATTGTCAACAATTTAGGTGGGTTCACTAGGAAACATTTGTATGGTATTTTCCATGTATAGGTTGGGATTTGTTTGATGGTT